>OX637534.1:59931033-60053533 GCA_951800035.1 Linnaemya tessellans | reverse complement strand
TATCCAGTGTAGAAAACCATTTGGCTCTGCCAAGTTTGTCTAAAATGTCTTCTAATCTAGTTAGAGGAAATTTGTCATTTACAATTTTATCGTTCAATTTTCTAAAGTCTACTACTAGTCTCCATTTCTTTTTATCTTGCGTGTTTTTCTTGGGTACCAAGAGAAGGGGAGCATTATATGGGCTGACTGATGGTTCTATTATGTCGTTATCAAGCATTGTTTGTACTTGTTCATTTATTATGTTCGTGTGTGAATGTGGTAATCTGTAGTTTTTTATATATACTGGTGTATTGTCTGTGGTCATGAGTTCTTGGGTATAAAAATTGTTGACGGTTAATTTTTCATCTTCTAAGTGAAATATATTTTGATATTTTTTGAAAATGTTTACTAGTTCTGCTTGAGCATAATTGTCGTTGTTATTAATTTGCAATTCAGCTAGAATTTTTTCAAAACGTTTGGGGTTGTTGGCATTGGTGTAATTTAAGATACTGTAATTTTTGAGTGAATCTGTTTGAAGTTTAATGCCCTGTATTGTTATTGTCTCGTTCGTTGTGTTCAAAAGTTTTATGTGTGTCATGCCGTTTTTGGGTGCTATTGAGTTACTTAGAAATAAACCTGGTTTTATTTCATCATTGAAAATTACGCTGTCTTCAGCTAAATTTAATTTTATCGCTTGTATTATCTCAGTTCTTGGAGGTATATTTATTTGTAGTGAGTTCAATGCTCTTGTATGCATTGGAAGAATTATGGTATTATTATTTATAAATAGAGTTATTGTAAATGTTTCATAATCTATTTTGCATAGGTATTTCTTTAAAAAGTCTCTACCTATTATTCCGTCTGTTTCTATTGGAAAATCTGATTTTACTAAGTGGAAATTGTGAATGCATTTTTCTTCTGCTAATGTTATTTCTAAATCTAGTGTCCCTAAAGAATTTATTTCTTCTGTAGTTATGCCTGTTAATTTGCATTTGTCCTCTGGGTTAAATAGTTCACCTTCGAAATCTGGTTGCATGCGGCAGAGTGATATGTCAGCACCTGTGTCTATTAAGAATGTTAGTTGTTTATTTTTGTAAGAAGTGATTATGAAGTTAGTGTTATTATCTGAAATTTTCCATATTTTTAATTGTGGCTGTCCGGAATATCTACGTATTCCGAGCCCATTGTGTTTCCCGAATTTTGTACGGCGTGTATGCGTCTGTTACTATTTCTGTAATTGTTATTGTTACTATTGTGATTATTGTTAAATCTTCTACTGAAATTGTTGTTCGTATTGTTGTTGTTTCTTGGGCTGTTAGCTATATTGTTGTTATTATTGTTTCTATTATTAGTGCTGTATGATCTGTTGTAATTGGGGTTGTTATTTTGTCGCATGTATGTGTTGTGTCCATAGTGATTTTGGCGTTGATACCGTGGTTGATACTTCCTAACATGCAATATTGAATTGTTGTTTGCTCTATTTTCATTCTCCAATTCCAATGCTAGTTCATATGCTTCTTGTAAATTTTCTGGTCTAGCTGCATATATGGTTGATTTAAGGTATTCATTTAAGCCTTTCTTAAAAATGTCTAGAGCTAGTTTGTTATTTAATTTAACAATAACATTCTTTTCTGCCTGAGAGGCATTGTTTCCTAGTTCTTCTATCCCTAATTTATTTAATTTATCTATCATACCTGTTATTTTTTCTCTGAATGTATTCACCGCTATTTTGCCTTGATATAATGTATTTAGTCTATTTTGTAGCTCTGGTATTGTTTCCCTGCTCTTATATCTCTGTTCTAATAGATTCTTTAATTCTTCAAAGTTTTCAGGTTTTGTGTAGGTTCCTATTGCTGTTCGGACATTAGTGGTCAATTTAGCATGATATACGTACTGTAGGAAATCTGTTTTGGCCTCGGCCGATAGAGTCTTGTTGATTAATTCTGCTGTTATTAGGAAACTCTCTAGTTCTATAAAATTACCTGAGAAAATTGGGAGTGCTTTTGAAGTAGTTTCTAAACTGAATGCTGCCATTTTGATATTTTTATTTTCTTGTACTTCTTTAGAGCTGTTTAGTAAATAATCTTTAATGTTTTTAAAAATATTGTTAAATTCTATTTTTAATGCTATAGCTTTTTCTTTATCTTTTTCTTCAATTTCCGTTAATTCAAATTGTTTTCTTATTTCTTTAATAGATTCTAATTTATTTTGTAAGGTTTTTTCTGTATATGTCCTTCCTGGACTTTTCTTTAAATTTGTCCATATATCTTTTAATTTTAAAATATTCTCTTCCATTTATTTTAGTTGAATTTCTGTTTTATGCATCTATATTTCTTTTTGAGTGTACACATTAGTTATTGTGTTATTATTACTTCATATATATATATATATATATATATATATATATATTTATAAATTTTTTTTTTTTTTTTTTATTTACAGTATACTTGCTGTATTATTATTTTTATCTTTACTTAGTTTTTGAAGTGCTTACATAATGCTAAGTCTACAATATACATATTTGTTTTATTGTCGATCCCAGCGTAGCTTGAATTTTTCCATTAAACGAATGGTTTCTAGTTCGACTTTTGTTGGGTTTATGATCTCTTCTTCGTCTAAGGTTCCTTCAATTTCAAGAAATTCCCATAAATCTGTTAGCCATTCGATACTGTAAGCTAATTCAGGCTTTTTGTTTTCTTTCAAAGAAGTTTGTTCATTATTTTGATTGTTCATTGTAATTAATGTTTATATATTTTAAATTAAATTTTTTTGTTTTTACGTTAAGTTGTAATTAATGTTTATTTGATTATACATATATTTAAAAAAATTTTTTTTTTGTTATTTCATGGCAGCGCTTTTATTTTGTCCTTTATGTCCTGTTGTTGTTTTGTAGTGGTGGCCAGAGTCAGTTCTTTGAACAGGAGTGCCTTGGCTTTCCTGGTTTGAAATTTTTTTCCGCCTCTTTTTTTCTTTTGTGGCTTCACCTTTGGTATAGTTGGTTCCCAGTTGTTGTTTTTTTTTGTTTCGCCTTCTGTATTCTTCCAAGGAGATAGCCTTTGGTCCAGCCGTTTTTTGTGATGGAGTATACTTCGGCGCTGATTCGTTCACGGGGCCTGGGTTGTATTCCTGTTTTAGGTAGGCTTCCCAGCGTTGAAAGATGTCATTAATTTCTTCTTCCATTTATTTTGATTGTTCACTGTTTTGATTGTTCATTGTGTTATTTCTAGTGTAATTATGATGATTTTGCTTTCAGGATCAGAGGATCTGGTCCGTTTGCAGGATCGCCATGTAATGAGTATTTTTACTTGTTATTAGAATTTTCCCTGTAGCCCTTTATTTATATTAAACAGCTGAAGGGTTCCAGCTCAACACTAGGCGTTCAAAGGAATGCCGAAATAATTGAGACTTAATAAAGAAACAAGGCAGAAGTGTGCCGGATTATGTTAAAAGATCAAGTCTGTTTTATTTAAATATTTCTTTGGCTTATATACTAGTTTTACAAATTTAACTTAGCCCTTCTAACTTATTTTAATATTATAAAATATAATATTCGTCTCTTTCACATTTATGGAAATGTGAAAGGATTCGAATTACTTTTGTTTACTGACCAATCATAGAACATTGCATTGGAATGCACTCAATTTATTTAAACACTTGAATTAGTGTCACTCAAAATATTCTGATTGATCAGCATTTTGCATTTTCATTACCAATTTGATATTGGTGAGAAAGAATAGTGTTTGTGTGTTACACTTTGTGAAATACACTACATATTAGGGGTATGCATTGTACATAAGTGAAGCACACTACACTACTCTAAGCTTCAAAATATATTTATAAAAAATTTCAAGAGTCTAGTTTTTTTCGTTTGGACTGAATCGTGATTTCTACAGACGGATGGACGGACACCCTCAGATCGTCTTAGATTTCATCACTGATCAAGAATATATATACTTTATGGGGTCTGAGATGGATATTTCAATGCGTTACAAACGGAATGACAAAGTGAATATAACCTCTAAATTCTTTTTTGGAGGGTATAAAACCAAATATCCTACATGTTAACTCAAGGTATCATATGTGAAAGCTACTCACCTTGGAGTTCACCAGTGTGGATAGTTCCCAAAAAAGCGGATGCTAGTGGAAAGTGTAAATGGCGTTTAGTAGTAGATTATAGGAAGCTAAACGAAAAAACAATCTCCGATAGATATACAATAACAAACATTAACGAAATATTAGACAAACTAGGTAAATGTATGTCTTTTACTACATTAGATCTGGCAAGTGGTTTTCATCAAATCGAAATTAATACAAAAGATATCGCAAAAACCGCCTTTACGGTAGAAGGACGACGTTATGAGTTCGTAAGAATCTCAGTTAGCCTCAAAAATGCACCATCTACATTTCAAAGAGTGATGGATTGTGTATTAAAAGACTTAATAGGAACTGTTTGCTTAGTCTATTTAGATGATATAATAGTTTATTCAAGTTCCCTTCAAGAACATATTGAAAATTTAAAAAAAGTTGTTGAAGCCCTTAGAGAAGCCAACCTCGAAATTCAGTTGGACAAATCGGAATTTTTACATAAAGAGTGTGCATTTTTAGGTCACATTGTAACCACTGAAGGAGTAAACCAAACCCCGGTAAAATATCAACCATTCAAAATTATCCGATTCCCACAAACCAAAAAGAAATAAAGTCATTTCTAGGCTTATTAGGATATTACCGTAAATTTATAAAAATTTTTTTTGCCAAAATAACAAAACCATTTACTGCATGACTAAAGAAAAATAAAACTATTATAATCGACGATATATATAAGAAAACCTTCGAAATTTGCAAAAGTCTCCTAATTAATAACCCAATTCTACAATATCCAGATTTCTCTAAACCTTACAACGGACTCAAATAATTATGCGATAGGAGCTATGGTTGGTTGGTTGGTTGGTATTGTAGTGTATGCATATATAGAATTAGTACTGTAATATATATATATATATATATACATATATATATATATATATATATATATATATATATATATATATATATATATATATATATATATATATATATATATATATATATATATATATATATATATAGTAAGTACTGTAATAGTTTAAGAATTTCATTTATTTTATGTTGGGTCAGCAATAATAAGCATTTGAGTTTTTTGTTTGTATAAAATAAGTTGTATGAGAATTAAATTGTAACATGAACTCTGTTTAAGTTTAATGAACTGTTGGCTATGGAAAGAATGGTAATATGAAATTCTTATTGAAATTTTCATATTAAACTTTGTTGATGTTTTTCACGTGCCAATGGTTTATGGGAACCAAAGTAAAATCTGCTCAAACCGTGGGAACAGCAAATCAACTATTGATTTGTTGGTACCCCAGAATAATGCTGACCAATAGAATAAGTTTGTATATAAGTTGGTAATTTTTGTAAATAAAAATAGAAATAATTGATTAAGCAAAGAGGCAAGATCTTTTTTTATTTCTCAAACAAAATCGGCACTTCTGGTGCTGAAGAAAAGCGGCTGCAGAGCTTAGAAATACTGAACAACAAACAGAATTATACCCACACACACTACATGGCGATCCTGCAAAAACCACACTTCTAATGCAATTATCATTTACACATATATGATAATAATTTTTTAAATCCTAAAGAAGAAAACTACATGTTTTCACATCAACAACAAAAGGATCTTGCCAATCTAACATAAAAAAAAATTTAGTTTTTCTAAATGACTCAAGAAGAAGAAATGTGAAAAAGGTGAAATTTCAAAAAGACTGCAAGGACCTGCAGCGCATAATAGGTATTAGTCAGGGGAACCAAAAACAAAGACTAATACAGCAGCTGATAGAACTCAGAAGAACCGGTTGGAGAAACTACTGATCAACCTAAAAATACAACAACAAAAATTTAATTTTAATTCAATTCTATATTTTACAAATTTTTGAATGAATTAATACTACTAATGAGAAAACTTGCTTTTCTACCCCAATATTAGATTTTAAAATAGGTAATGAATCTAGGACTACATACTTTTCAGCTAACCGAGGAAGATAGAATAGAATATACATTACAACAACTCAAAATGGGCATCACAGATGCAAAAGAAAATCTACATAAATACAAAATTTTTTATCTCATGCTATAGAAATAAATACAACAAATGGAACAGATTTTTGAAGAATTAGAAAAATTAATTGTGAATGCTAAAAAATCAATAACAAAGAAATACACAAAAGAAACTATACAAGAAAAACTAAAATCAATAGAACAATTAAGTGAGAAATTCGGGAAACTTGTAGGTCATTTAACAAATCCCTTAAGAGAAGAAAAAATTACTCAATTCAGAGATTTGAGAAAAACAGCAATTCAGCTATTGACAGAACATAAAGGAGAAAAATTAGAAATAGAGCAAGAAGTTGAAAATCCTGAAATCATGTCGGATTTTAACAGTAAAAAGGCTTCGGATACAATTCCAATTTTCGACGGAAAGCCAAAACATATTGATATTTTCCTTTCAATGATAGAAATGGTTCACTCTGAACTAAATGAGCAAGGAAAAAAGAACATAATAAAATATATATTGGCGATAAAATTAGTAGACAGAGTCAGGGATATTTTAATTATAGAAAACACACCTGAAACTTTCGAAGAACTTAAAACAGTTCTAACAAAATATTTCAAATCCACAAGAACGGCAAGCAGCATATATTTTGAATTAAAGAATACTAAACAAAAAGGAAATGTACTAAATTACAAAGAACGGATTAACACTTTGATGGCGGATTTGACATTAGTACAAATTTCAGAACTAGAGGACAGTTCAAATCAAGTAGCTCACTCTACGATTAAGACTATGAACGAAAACCTCGCTCTAGAAATTTTTCAAGAAGGTTTATATAAAGACATAAGAACCGCTGTAATAGCTGCACAACCCAAGACTTTGGCGCAAGCCTATGACATTGCAAGTACACAAGAAAGATCATTACAACTATCAGATACATATACAACCTTACAAATAAATAATAATAATAGACGAAACTATTACAATAACACAAATAGAAACAATTCAGGGTTTAACAGAAATAGAAATTATCTTAATCCACAGATGGATAGAAATTTTGGCATCAATAGAAATAACAGAAACTATAACAACAACAGAAATTATAACAATATCAACAGAAACTCTAACAGTAACAACAGAAACCATAACAACAATAATAAAAATTATAATAATAACAGACACCATAACAACAACAACAATAATTACAATAGATACAACAACAATGCATCCAACATAGGTAACAGATACAATAATAATTCAAGAGGAAGAAGCTATTCCAATGTTCATACTATACAACAACAGGGAAACGTACAAACCCTGGAGACTCAGTACGAATCTCCGAACAGGGAAATTTAGGGGTTTATACAATACATATTGGAACATCAAACTTTCTTTTTTTATCAGTAAAAAACATTAACTATAAATTAACATTTCTTATAGACACAGGTTCAGAGATATCACTCTGTAAAGAAAATGTAATATACAACTATTACAAAAATACTGACAATATTTGCCGATTAAGTGGCATTACAAATGAATGCAAAGAAACTGTAGGTTCCACTGATTTGAAGATAATATTAGGAGAACAAGCACTAACACACAGATTTCAATTGGTGGACGAAGCATTTCCAATCTTTACTGATGTAATTTTAGGAATAGATTTTTTCTGTAAGAACAACTGTCAGATTGACTATGAAACACTGACTTTAAATACTTGCATAGCGGGAGAGAAAATAGCAATTCCAATAGAGATT
The DNA here is from genome assembly GCA_951800035.1 of Linnaemya tessellans. Classification (NCBI taxonomy): domain Eukaryota; kingdom Metazoa; phylum Arthropoda; class Insecta; order Diptera; family Tachinidae; genus Linnaemya; species Linnaemya tessellans. The sequence continues at coordinate 60,045,712 of OX637534.1, read as the reverse complement.
AACACAAAAAGAATACATAATATAATTATACCCCCAAGAACAGAGAAGATAGTACCTATAAACATTGACATAAAAGAAGATAGTGTCACATGTAGTAAAGAAATAATAAACGGAATATTTTTAGCAAACACTATTATACCCAAAGATGGCCAACGCTACGTTAAAATTTTTAATACATTAGAGGAACCAGTGCGATTAGAAAAGTTAAAAGTCACAACAATACCATTGAAAAATTATACAATTTATAAAACTAACATGCGCAATAACAATAAACATTCAGAGCAAAGATTTAATAAATTACTAGAAAAACTAGATTTCAAGAACATTGAAGAAGAAAATAAAGGACTCATATGTGATATTCTAAGACAATATCAAGATGTATTTCATATTGAAGACGAACCATTAACGGTAAACAATTTTTATAAACAAAGTATTGAATTAAAAGATAACACACCTACTTACGTTAAAAACTACAGACTGCCACAAACACAATTAGACGAAATAAGTAAACAAGTACAAGAGTTATTAGAAAAAGACATAGTAGAACCGTCTATTAGTCCATATAATTCTCCATTATTATTAGTACCAAAAAAAGGACAAAACGACACGGAAAAATGGCGTTTGGTTGTAGATTTCAGACGTTTAAATGATAAAATAGTACATGACGAATTCCCTTTACCCAGACTTGAAGATGTATTGGACAGATTAGGTAGAGCTAAATACTTTTCCATTTTAGATATGACAAGCTCATTCCACCAAATAGAACTCGAACCACAATCACGACCACTAACAGCATTTTCAATACCGAACGGTCACTTTCAATATACAAGACTACCATTTGGTTTAAAAATATCATCTAACAGCTTCCAAAGAATGTTAACAATAGCATTATCTGGTTTGGATTCGGAAGCATTTTTGTAAATGATGACGTCATTATTTTCGGATGCAGTTTGAAGCACCACAATGAGAACCTCATAAGAGTGTTAGAAAGACTGAAACAATACAATTTGAAGCTGAATCCATCAAAATGTTGTTTCTTAAAACCAGAATTGTATAAAAACCGACCCGACAAAATACAAAGTAATTGAACAATATCCTGTTCCAAAAAGCTCAGACGACGTTAGACGATTCATAGCCTTCTGCAATTATTACAGAAGATTCATTCCGGACTTCGCCAAAACGGCAACTTTTCTTAATAATTTATTAAGAAAGAATGTAACTTTCAATTGGACAGAAGATTGCCAAACAGCATTTGAGACTCTAAGAGACAAATTAAAAAACCCGCCTATATTGCGATATCTGAATTTTGACGAACCATTTATTTTAACGACAGACGCTTCAAACGTGGCTCTAGGAACAGTTCTTTCACAGGGTAAAATAGGAAACGATCTACCTATATCATATGCTAGTAGAACATTAAATAAACATGAGAAAAATAAATCCGTAATTGAAAAAGAATTATTAGGTATCCATTGGGGAATACAATTTTTTAGACCATATCTATATGGTAGAAAATTTACAGTAGTCACAGACCACAGACCTCTTATTGCTTTGTTTACGCATAAAAACCCATCTTCAAAAATAACCAGAATCAGACTTGAACTATCAGATTATGACTTTGATATAATATACAAGGTTAGGTTAGGTTAGAGGGCCGTTGTCCCTGGCGGGACAATCCACTTGGATCCGTCAATTCGGTCCCTTTGTGATGCCCTTAAGCAGAGGACCTCTTAAGGGATGTCCTCCGCCGTTTCAAACCATCCTGTACCCCTGAGGAAGGATGATATCCCTGAAAGCTCCATGTTTGCCAGGCTGTCTAAGTCTGACAGGAATCGGGAGCCCAGCGCCGCTGCCCTTGCATTAGCGAGGGCAGGACACTGACACAGAAGATGGAGGACAGTTTCTTCCTCCTCCTCATCATTGCAGCTTCTGCAATTGTCGTTGTATATTAGACCCATCCTCCTAGCATGAGTCCCAAAGCTACAGTGTCCTGTCAGAACAGTCACCAGTTGACGCATGCGCGCCTTGTCAAATTTGAGAAGGTCGCGCGTTTTGCGCAGATCGTAATGGGGCCACGTGGCTCTTGCCACGAGACAGTTAGCCACACTATCCCACCTAAGTTGAGCTAGTTTGTATGATTCGCTTTGAATCAGAGACTTGCATCGCGCTAATGGAATGCCAGTGAAGTGACTGATCACTGAACTGTTCAATTCAGTCCCTTGTCTGGCAATCTCATCCGCAGTATGGTTGCCTGGACATCCAGAATGCCCTGGCACCCAAACCAGTGTCACCCTCGAATGTCTCGCTATCTCGTTGATAGACAGTCGGCATTCGACCACAGTTTTTGATGTACTGCACACACCACTAATAGCAGAGATGGCTGCCTTGCTATCGGTAACAATGAAGATATCATTCGATATTCTATAGTACCTTAGCCACCTCGCTGCCCGAGTAATAGCAGAGATTTCGGCCTGTAAGACAGTACAACCGTCCTGGAGCCGGAATGGAGATCTAACATTGAAGTTCTCCACATAGAAGCCTCCGCCCGTTCTTATTCCCCTTTTGGATCCGTCAGTGAAAACTCTAACTGAATCCTCGGGAAAGGAAAGCCTGTCCACCTGTTCCCTGTCAACGACAATGGAACGGAAAAGTCCACCAAAGAAGGGTCTTGGTACACAGTAGTCAATGTTGGCATGGATTTCCGAGTGCTCTCTTAAAATCCTAGCATGCCCATAGTCAGTCCTAGTCCATGGACATACTGTATTCAACCTGACCGCTGAGAATAGAGCCAGTTGTCTGGCCAGAATGTCAACCGGGAGCCAGTTTAGCATTGCAAAAATTGATCCCGTTGGTGTAGATCGTAGTGCGCCTGTCATCAGTCTCGCTACGACCCGAAAGACTTTTTCAAAGGTCCTGCGATGAGCCTGCTTGTCCATCGCATTCCACCAAACCAATACCCCGTAAAAGAGTACTGGTTTAATAACAGCCTCAAGGATCCAATTGATCCCCTTAGGGTTGATACCCCATTTGAGGCCTACTGCCCTTTTGCATGTATAAATAGCCACTAAGGCCCTTTCCGCTCTCGCCTGTATGTTCTGATTCCATGATAGCTTACTATCCAGAATCACACCCAGGTACTTGGCGGTTTTAGATAGTTCCAAGGAGGTGCCGTTAAGCTTTGGGTGTATAAAGCTATCGGTCTTGTACCTCCTAGTGAAGAGCACCAACTCAGTCTTGGCTGGGTTGATGCCGAGCCCACAGCTGACGATCCACCTACTCAGCAGAGCCAGCGCAGACTCCATACACTGAGATATGGTATCCAAGTGCTTACCCGATATCGCCACCGCTACGTCATCCGCGTACGCGACAGTCATAATCTGTCTGCGTTCTAGACTTAGCAAAAGCGAATTAATGGTCAGGTTCCACAACAGAGGTGACAGAACACCTCCCTGTGGAGTGCTCCGATAGACTGCCCAATACTCAGTGACATCCCCAATCGAGGCCCTGACTACCCTGAAAGTTAGTAAGTTTCTAACAAACCGGCATAAATTGTCATCAATCCCTACCGCTGCCATCCCATTGATAATGGAATTGGGATTGACATAGTTGAAAGCACCCTCTATGTCCAGAAAAGCCCCCATAGTAAATTCCCTATACTCAAGAGATTTTTCTATGTGGCCCACTAGAGAATGTAGTGCCGTTTCCACAGATTTGCCTTTAGTGTAGGCGTGCTGTGATTTGGAGAGAAGCTCATTCGGAATGGTCATTCTCAGATGAATATCAATTACTCTTTCTAAAGTTTTGAGTAAAAAAGAAGTAAGACTTATCGGTCTGAAGTCTTTAGGCTTAGTGTGTGACGTCTTACCCCCTTTCGGGATAAAGACAACCTTGCACGTACGCCAAAATATAGGTATATAAGCCCTCCTAAGGCATTCACTGTAAATTACCGTGAGCCAAGGTAGGACAATGTCCGCATTTCTCTGTAGATCCGCTGGAATTCTTCCATCTGGTCCCGGAGACTTGAACGGATTGAAGCTGTGTACAGCCCAGCGGAGCCTATCCATATCCAATGGAGTTGTGACTGTGCCTGTCGCCAAGCTGCCATCGGCAGTGCCTGTTAAAGGTGCCGCCTGGCTGCCAGGAAAATGAGCGTCGAGTAGTACGCTTAGCGTCTCTTGACTACTCATGGTCCAGTTACCACAGGGTTTCTGTATGTAGCTGGGTACAACCGGTGCGGTTGATAGCATCTTACGCAGCCTGTTGGTTTCAGATGAACCCTCCACATTACTGCAGAAAGCCCTCCAATACCTCCTTTTTGCATTCCTGACAAGATTCTTGAAGCGATTCACGGAGGTTTTGTATGCCGACCAGTCGCCTGATCGTTTAGCCTCGTTGAATAGCCTACGACATTCCTTTCGTGAATGTGCAATTTCCGGGCTCCACCATGGTGGTCTGGCCCTTTCCCTGCAAACCGTTGGTTTGCAAGCCACATTAGTAGCACAGCGGAACGATTCACTTAGAATCTCCACAGCAGAGTCGATGTCCCCAATATTTCTAATAGTTGGAGACGTCGATAAGGAGTTGCAGAGTACATTGTTCTGTAGCTCCCAGTCAGTCTTCTTTCTGTTAACTATAGGATTGAATCTACTTACACCTAACCCTATGTTAAAGTCAATAAAGCGATGATCGGATAGGAAGCAGTCATCCGCAACCCTCCAACCGCTAACCAGATTGGTGTGCTCTGCACTAACCAATGTTACATCTAAAACCTCTCTACGGTTAGACACAATAAAAGTGGGTTCTGAACCCCTGTTGACAATTTCAAGATTATTATTTAAAATGAAATCGAAGAGACACTCACCCCGCTCGTTAGTATCGCTACTACCCCAGGAGATGTGGTGTGAATTGGTGTCAGCACTTATTATTATAGGCGTCCTCGTGCTTATCGCCCTTGACACAATGCCACGCACCTTGCCATTTGGTGGACTGCCCTCATGGTCATGTGCCATATAGCTCGAGACCACCCAAACCGTACCGGACGGGGTCTCCAGAGCAGCTGCTACAGTATCCCCATCACTGAAATCAGATAGGATAAAGATACGCAAAGAGTTTTTAGCCAAGATACAAGATCTAATATTACCTGTGCCTTTGGCAAACAATAGCTTGTAGCCCTTTAGTGTCAGTCCATGAACCCGTCCTTGGTGGACCCAGGGTTCCTGGACCATAACCAGCTCCTCCTTCCTCTCTACCACCCGGAGGAGCATCGCAGCGGATGCTGCTTTAGAGTGGTGAAGGTTTATCTGCGTCACCTTCACCATCATGTAGCGCAATTATGGTGGTGTTGGCGTCCTCTTGGCTGGATTCCAAGAGGGCGTCAGTGTCCTCATCCGCGACTGCCATCCGTTCAAAGAAGCCACCCACCATGTCTGAGACTGAGTGGGTGTCCTCTTGCCCGTATGAAGCTGCGTCCGACACACCAGCAGCAGCGCAGTCAACAGCGCCGTTGGCAGCGTCATCCCCTCGGTTGCGGTTCTTCCTGACATCGGTCCGGTAGAGGCGCAACAGAATCGTACTGAAACAGTAAAAGATTTTGTTGCCCCTCTTACGGATCGGTGCCAGAGATTCTTTGTTAAGAATCAGAACCACCTCCCTTCTAGACCTCTCGGGTGCATTCACCTTAGCTAGCCTCCAGTCATGGGTGGGTAGATCCGGGTTACAGTCCTTAAGGATCTCAAGGATCTCCTTCGGGGAAGAAGGTTCAGCAGGAATTATGGTCAAGGCTCTTGGTCTTCTGGGTATGTCTTCCACGGAAACCACATCCAGCCTAGAGCCTTCCCACACCTCGCCAATAGCTTCGATGGCCTTCTTCAACAGAGACGCTGAGCGTTCATCCGTGCAGGCCATCAATTTAACGCCGTGCTGGTGCCAGCCAGCATCGACGCATTGAGGCGGCGGTCCCGGATTCTCCTTGCGGATCTTCCAGAACACTCCCGCCAGTTTTTGGTTGACCACGTCCCATCTGGCATGGGAAATGGCACCGTCTGATGCATCCCTATCGATTATGGCCTTTATGAGCTTGCCTTTGGCGATCTCACTAAAGGTGCCTTTCGAAGGGATGTTCTTAGGACGTTTTGCCCTAGAAGCCCTAGCTGCATCGTTCTCCTCTTCCGAACGTTGCCGTTTAGGCGCCGCAACCGTGGCAGGTGCGGGGGAGGAGTTTATTTGCAGCCTCCACACATGAGCCTGTGCCCACTTTAGAGAGGCTGCCTGCTTTTCAGAAAGCTGGTCAGCCGGGATCGCACCGAGGTGCGAAATGGTTCTTAAGGCGGAGCGCCTCGCATCATTGGCCCTGCGTGTAGGATTTTTGCGCGAAGGATTACTGATGTTATTGCCGGGATTGGCAGTGGGTGACGCAGTACTGTGGCTAGAGGTAAACCTCTTTGCCTTTTTCTGCGCAATGTGCGCTTTGGAGGCGACGGGTTTGGACGGCTTAGGCCTTTCCATTCCCTTCGCACCCGAAGAAGGGGTTTTTACCGTTTTACCGGTAAGGACCTGAGCAGCTTTTGAGGTACTTGGAGCGAAAGACAGAGGTACCTCGCTGCTAGTGCTAGGGCAGCCACCCGTTGCCGGGTGTTTTGCCCCTTTTTCAACAGCAATCAGCCTGGTTAATCCAGGCTGGTTAATCCAGGCTGGTGGACACCCGGCCAGCCTGAGCAGCAGTAGCTTTCGATTCACCGCGGCCTGCTACTTGCGCCGCGGGAATAGGGTCCCCGGAGATTGTTAAGCCCCTAACCGGGTACGTGGGGCTTGGCTTTTTCTTTTTCATTTTTTGGTGGGTTTAAGGTTGCATTTTATACCTACTGCCAGGTTAAAAAGCTGCCGACCCACCTGGATACAGACGCAGACCATCAGCCGCCCCAATTGGGATACAGACGCTGATGGATTTGGACATGGTCCCTTGGACCGAAAAACGGACTGACTCGATAGCCGCCCCATGGGGAAAAACAGACGCTATCGAGTCCGGGAAGGGTGATTATTGGACGGTACTTAGTTGTTGGCCACTCTGGCATGGGTGACCCTACCAGGGGCTACTGATATCAGCTGCCCCCGCCAGTACAGACCGGTCAACTAGACCTAAGCCTCCACATCGCGACAAGATGACCACCCAGCGTGGAGGATAATATACAAGAAGGGAGCGAATAATACAAACGCAGACGCTCTATAGAAATAAATTCACAAATATTAAGAGACATGATTCCAATCTATATTGATGAAAAAGAAAAGAAAACCTTGGCAATAACAATAAATATGTTTAACAAGGAAATGAAAAATAAAATTAATAATGAAGATGAAAATAAAAAGAACGTTCATAGAAAAGAAAATATTACAAAAAACTGCATATCTCGGAAGGAGACTGATCACCTCCATATGTGGGAATGTACGTCAATAAATAATATTAACGGTACCCAAAAGATTGAATTTATATAATAATAAGCTGCAGCAAAAATTGAAAAAAGAATTGAAAGAGAAAAATTATAAAATAACACACATAATATGCAATAAAAGCGAAAATCCTATGTTTTCAGGAACATTTATGGAGAAACTTTTATTGAGATTGAAGAAATTAATATTTAAAAAGTACGTACTATACGATAATGATGAAATATTTAAATATATAACGGCCGAAGAATTGAAAGAAATATATAACAATATAAAGAAAAACGATATAGAGATAATTATATACAGAATGCCAAGAGAAATAAAAGATAATAAAACACAATATAGACTGATAGAGGAATTTCATGACTCACCACATGGAGGACATTTTGGAATTAGGAAAACACTTTCCAAATTAAAACAAAGATATATATGGAAAAATATGAACAAAATGGTTAAAAAATACAGAGCAACATGTGATTCATGCCAAAAACATAAACAGATAAAAAACACAAAAGAACCCTTTACTATTACAGATACACCATCACACGGTTTTGATACTGTTGTAATGGACACAGTTGGACCAGTAGGACCATCCGGACAATTTAGATACATACTTACAATGCAGTGCGAACTAACAAAATATGTTGTTGCTTGTCCCATTGAATCAAAAGATGCCAAAACAGTCGCGAAAGCTTTAATAGAACACATTGTATTAAAATACGGTTTATTTAACATTCTAAAAACAGATAGAGGTACTGAATTTACCAATGAATTGATGAGAGAGATTTGTGAATTATTAAAAATAAAACAAAACTTCTCAACACCTTACCATCATGAAACTTTAGGCACTATAGAACGAAATCATCGCGTTCTAAATGAATTTTTTCTAAATTTTGTAGATGACAATAATTGGCATGAGTGGATATCATATTATACTTTTGCGTTTAATACGACACCAAATGTCGATACAGACTATTCACCATTTGAACTAATTTTTGGTAGACTTCCTAGACTGCCAAACGACATTTTAGGGGACACCAGAAAAAATTATAATACTGACAATTATTTAAATGAACTAAAGATTAGACTTCATCACTCATTACAAAGAGCAAGAGAAATAATTCTCGAAGTAAAAAAGAAAAGAGGATTAGAATCTAAAAAGAATCAAAATAGGATAGATATTAGAATAGGAGATTTAGTTTTAGTTAAAGTTATAAATAGAAAAAAATATGAACCCCCATACAAAGGTCCATACAAAGTGATAGACGTAGAAGATTTAAATGTAGTCATAGAAATTAATAAATCAAAAACAAAAATAGTACATAAAAATTTACTGAAAAAATATCTAAATCAACACACAAGTATGTAAATAAGGAATATAAAGAATTATAAGAACTAAGAAATTATATGTAACAATACATATGAATAAGAAATATATAGAGCAGATACTAAGAATACACTTTATAAATATGTATGTATACATATGTTTAATTTTTGATCATAACTTTGTTTCATTTTTAATAATACCCAAACCTAAAAGGGTAAGGTTGTAGTGTATGCATATATAAAATTAGTACTATAATATATATAGATATATATATATATATATATATATATATATATATATATATATATACTATATATATATATATATATATATATATATATATATATATATATATATAGTAAGTACTGTAATAGTTTAAGAATTTCATTTATTTTATGTTGGGTCAGCAATAATAAGCATTTGAGTTTTTTGTTTGTATAAAATAAGTTGTATGAGAATTAAATTGTATCATGAACTCTGTTTAAGTTTAATGAACTGTTGGCTATGGAAAGAATGGTAATATGAAATTCTTATTGAAATTTTCATATTAAACTTTGTTGATGTTTTTCACGGGCCAATGGTTTATGGGAACCAAAGTAAAATCTGCTAAAACCGTGGGAACAGCAAATCAACTATTGATTTGTTGGTACCCCAGAATAATGCTGACCAATAGAATAAGTTTGTATATAAGTTGGTAATTTTTGTAAATAAAAATAGAAATAATTGATTAAGAAAAGAGGCAAGATAGTTTTTATTTCTCAAACAAAATCGGCACTTCTGGTGCTGAAGAAAAGCGGCTGCAGAGCTTAGAAATACTGAACAACAAAAAGAATTATACCCACACACACTACAGTATACGTGGCTGCCCGCTACACGCAAGCATTCAAGTAGGATCTCTGAGATCCCGTTTTGAAAAACCACTCCACTCGTCAAAGACTACCTATGGAAGCCGTATCCTGATCTCCGATACGGATGGTTACTAGATCCAACCCGTTGCATTGAGGTATCTAATAAGGTCCCCCAGACCTGTACCTGATAACTCCGCGACGTCGCCTATAATACTGTTGCCTAAGAATTTGTGTCTCGTGTTGTGCAAGGCCGGGCATTCGCAAAGGAAGTGATAAACTGTCTCTTCCTTTCTCTGATCCCGGCAGCTCCGACAGAATGCATTATGGTTGAGACCTAACCTGTCTGCATGTCTGCCTATTGCCCAGTGCCCTGTCACAACCGCTACGAGCCTTGAGATGTCCCTGCGATTCCTGTTGATCAATTGTGCTGTTCTATTGTACTTATAACATGGCCACATGCTTCTAGCCACCCTGCACGTGTTCATCTTGCGCCACCTGTCCGCCGCTTTCTGCCGGAAATGGCTATGAATGGTGCTCTTTAGGGTGCCAAGCGGCATGTACACCGATACGGCAGTGGAGACGTCCTTAGCAGATCCAGCCTTATCTAGCTCATCTGCCTGTTCGTTTCCAAAGAAATTGCTGTGTGCGGGTACCCAGATGAGGGTAGCGTCTATCTGACCTCCCAGTCTGGATAGCAGCTCTTTGCGTTGGGCTACCAAAGTAGACGAAGTAGTGAACGACCTGAGGGACAGGAGTGCCGCCTGGCTACCGACAAAGATACCGAACACCCCTATCAATTAACAGTCTCGCCGCCTCCCTTATAGCCAGTATCTCAGCCTGAAATACGCTGGATTCATCTGGGAGATGGAGCGAGAGTCTTATTCCAAGGTCCCTCGAGAAGACCCCAGCGCCTACACCACAGATCATCCTTGATCCATCAGTATACACTCTGAAGTTGAATTCCCTTTCTAAGTTTCCCCTTTTCTACTCCCGCTGGATGGTAAGAGGACTTTGAATGTAGTGTTAAAGTCTAAGTGAGGTACTATATATTCGGTGGGCTTCCTCAGTGTCGGTGGTAGCCGGCCAAGGATTCCTGCGTGGCCATAGTTCCTTGACCTCCACCTCCCTGATGCCGCTAGTCTTACCGCACTGCTTGCGGATGCCTCGAGTACATAAAGGTCAATCGGAATTAGGTTTAGTATAGCATTCAGCGCCTCTGAAGGACTAGTACGTAGACAACAAGTAATCCCGATGGAAGCAGATCTTTGTATCCTGTATAGTTGATCTACCACATATTTTTTACTTCTGGCGGGCCACCATACTAACGACCCATAAGACAATATAGGGCGTACAATTGCTGTGTACATCCACTTAAGCATTATGGGTTTTAGGCCCCATCTGGAGCCAAACATTCTCCGGCAGGAGTAGTAGGCAACTGTTGCCTTTTTTACTCTATGTTGTATATTTGGTTTCCACGATAGCTTCGTGTCCAGGATAACTCCTAGGTATTTTGCAGTGTCCGAAAGGCACAGTTCCAGATTATTCAGCCGAGGAAGTTTAAAGCTTTGGACTTTGGTCTTTGTAGTAAATAGTACCAGTTCCGTTTTGCTAGGGTTTACTCCTAGACCGCATCCTGCAGCCCATCTACTGAGTGTACCCAAGGCGTTGGACATGATATCACTAATCACGTCCGTGAACATCCCTGATACCATTATTGCTACATCGTCCGCGTAAGCCACAACTTTAACTCCTGCAGCATCTAGTCTGAGAAGAATCTTGTTAACAACGAGAAGCCAGAGCAGCGGAGAGATCACCCCACCCTGTGGTGTTCCTCTACATGCCCATCTTGACATTTCGCTATTACCTAGTGTTGCAGTGACGTTTCTTGCCTTCAACATAGTAATGATCCAGTTGCTGATGTATTCCTCAACGTCTGCATCCCGGAGAGACTGTTGGATGGCTGCCACTGATACATTGTTGAAAGCGCCTTCTATGTCTAGGAAGGCAGCCAAGGTATATTGCTTGTTTTCTAGGGATCTCTCCACGACTCCCACCACCTCATGCAGAGCTGTTTCCGTGGAGCGTCCCTTTAGGTAGGCATGCTGACTGTCTGAGAATAAACGATCCTTCAAGTCGATGCCTAATGTGGGTGTCTAGTAATCTTTCTAGCGTCTTAGCTAAGAAATATGAAAGGCTGATTGGTCTAAAGTCTTTTGGGTCCTCGTGACTCCTTTTTCCAATCTTGGGAATGAAAACCACTTTTACTTTCCTCCAGCTGGTCGGAACGTAGTTGAGTGTAAGACAGAGTTCAAAGAACCTAAAAAGCAAGGGAATGACAGAGCCCTTCGCACTCTGTAGCATCTTTGGAATGATGCCGTCAAGGCCCGGCGATTTAAACGGTGCGAAGCTGTCAATAGCCCATGAGATTCTCTCTGGGGATATTAAATCTCTATTGACAGTGTGTTGATTCCCACTAATTGGGAGGATTCCTATGGCCGTGTCAGTACAGCCTGGAAAGTGGGTGTTGAGAAGAATACTTAGGGATTCCGCAGAGGAATCTGTCCATGACCCATCCCCCCTTTTAACAAAGGTTGGACATGTGCGGTTCATGGTCAGAGCCCTGCTAAGCCTTGCGTAATCCCTAGTTCTATCTATTGACTCACAGAAATTCCTCCATGATTTTCTTTTGGCGACCTTTATAGCTTTTTTATACGTTGCTAACTTGTCCCGGTAAGGCTGCCATGCTTTCTTCTCATAGCATAAATTGAAGGCTTTGCGTGCCTCCTTGCGTAACCTTGAGAGTTCCGAGCTCTTAGTCTTTGTTAGGGAGCAGGATACTTCAAAGGCTTTCGTTATAGCCTTATTAAACGCCCCCACATTGTGTTCAAGTCCATCAATCGTATTCTCGATCTTTGGGACTCTTCTTAGTTTTGCTTCAGAATCCCATTAAACCTATCCCAGTCTGTTCTCCTTGGGTTCCTGAAGCATTGATTTTCATTGCCTAATGACGCGACTTCGAAGAATATCCAACAGTGATCCGAGAAGGATCTTTTATTGGATACCCTCCACCTATCAACCAAAGGTCTAAATCTATCATTTACAAGAGTGATATCCAGAACCTCTTCCCACCCACTAAACATGTCCGAATTCGGAAAGATGAAAGTCGGAGAGGAACCGGAGTTACAAATGGTTAATTTATTAAGGTTTATGAAATCAAGGATATGCTCACCTCTGTCGTTGATTTCACTGCTACCCCAAATTGTATGCCTGGCGTTAGCGTCACAACAAAGTATGACGTCCTCATCAGCAGCAATAGATGACATGAGAGCTTTCACTTCATCTGGAGGGGCTGTTTTGTCGTGCGCCATGTAGCATGATGCGATAAGGAAGCTGGTTCCATCTGTCAGCTCGACCCTCGCAACTGTAAGGTCCTCAGTACTGAACTGTGAACAGAGAAAGATTTTTATGTGCTTTTTGGCTATTAGACATGATCTGGGCTTACCATTTCCTTTAGCATATAGTACATTGTATGTGGACCTCGGGAACCCCTTGACCTTGGAGTTTGCTACCCATGGTTCCTGCACCATACAAAAGTCGATGTTCTCTTCGACTGAGATAACAATTAGGTTATCTGTTGCACATTTCGAGTGCTTCAGATTTATCTGGGCGATTTTTAGAGCCATCGTGCTTATTCCTCAGCTAGCTCCATCCCTCCCAGGAGGTTGTTCGCAGCCTCGACAGCGTCGATCTCAGCTTTAGTTGGGCGGGACACCTTTACCTTAGCGTCCCTGACCCCGAAAAATAGCTTGGAGCCTGCTTTCTCGAGCGCTTCTGCTCCAGACTCCGTGATGGAGAGGATTAGGCAGGTGCCATTACTGCCATGATCTTCCGTGCGGATGACTGACCAGTCATCCATTGGAATGCTATGGTTCTGTAGCTTCAGACACTCTAGCATTTTGTTACCATCCTTTCCCAGTTTTGGTAACCAAATCCTTGCCCGCGGTCTCATCGGTATTTCCTCCGCAGGGATGAGTTTAAGGCTTAACTCACTAATCTTAGCGATACTTTCGCAGAGGAAGTCCTTAGAAAACGCGTGCAAGCACTTGATCACCCTGTACCCCCGGTGTATCTCACCGGAGTCGAAGCGAAGAGCCGGCTTATCCTTATTGGAGAGGACGTAGTCCATTACCAGCTCAGCCAATTTGGATTCGATAGCCCCCCACTCCGTTGTTACAGGGAGAATCTTCCCATTTTTGGAATTCGCCAAGGCTACAAGAAGGTTATCCTTAACTACCTCGTTAAAGGGCCTTCGAGTGGACGACGAAGATGATGTTGAGGGAGAGGTTGTTTTCTGCATCTTCCTTTTTTTCGCTTCCTGGCCGCCCTCGGTCTGAGAGCGGTTTCTTTTTGAACTTTCTTCCTTCGGCTATTTGCTGGGAGGCCGCTCTGGACGTGCTTGGTAGGGAATCCATAAACTTACGATATTCCTCTACCACGGCCTGGTATCTCACCTTATCCTCAGCATCATGTGGGTGCGTGACTCCTTTCTCCGCATTCTTGGCGATCTTGTCAAGAATGAACACGGCCTTGGATTATCTAGTTTTAAGGAGCTCTTTCTGGCTCCTTTTTTTGGGTCTTCCCTTCTGCCGGTTATCGGCCTCGATTACCGGTGTTGGGGGCACTGTTTGAATTTGTTGTGCGGATAGCGGACCCTCACTATCCGAGAGGTCGACTACTGTCTTCTGGCTAGAGGCAAGAATGTCATCCTCTGAAGAGATTTCTTCCCTTCTGTTTTGATTGTTTTTTGTTATTTTTTTATTTGAATTTTCCATATGTTGTTCCCACGAGTAGGCCAGTAAGGGGATGGACCATCTGCGCAGTGACGGCGTACGCAGACTAGACAAATTTTTATTAAAACCGGCCCGTGTCCTGGCGCCGGAGGGGAGCTGTTATCGAATAGTCTTCTTTTACCACTAACTAGCCATTCAGGTCCTCGGCACAGCTACCAATCACCCTGACCTCACAAGTGGGGGAGGGAAAGGATGTTTGGGAGGAGGGAAGGCTAGCTGAAAAATTATGGGAAATGGGAGGTGGAAGGGGGCAGTTAACCTTTGGTTATGAAGGCCTTTTTATCTTCTTACTTCACGACAGGCCCTATACGTACGGGTGTATGTACAACGCCTGGCCTGAAGTAAGAGACACAGCCTCGCCTTAAGCCACCACATCGCGACAAGATAGTTAACCAGGTGGTGGCGATAGGAGCTATACTATCACAAGGTCCCATAGGAAATAATAAACCAATTTTTTATGCAAGTCGCACACAACATCACAAATTAATTATTCCACGATAGAGAAGGAACTCTTAGCCATAGTTTGGGCCTCTAAATACTTTCGGCAATAGCTATTCGGTCACCGTTTTAGAATCATAACAGATCATAAGCCCCTTACATGAATAATGAGCCTTTAAGAACCCAATTCAAAATTAATTCGTTGGAGATTAAAGGTAGAAGAATACGACTACGAAATTATATATAAACAAGTAAAGACATTATATTCGACCGGGTCGAATCTTAAATACCCTCCAAATATTTCGAAAATAGACAATATCATGTTTCCATAGACGAATGGGCATTGCTAGACCGTCCTAGACTTCATAAATGATCAAGAATATATATATATATATATATATATATATATATATATATATATATATATATATATATATATTTCAATAATAGGGTTCAATTCTCTTTGGAGAATATAAAAACTGTATTTTGGCGGGGCCACTCTGGCAAGGGCTATGGGGGAAACATTTGACCTTTGTCATGAGACTCTAAAAATATATGCTTGGAATAATAATATATGTAAAAATAAATTTTTTTATTTTTTTATAGGGTCATTTACGGGGAAAAGGTGGGAAGGGGAAAAACAGGCAGTCATAAAACTCTAAAAATAAATGCTTGGGATGATTATGAACATAATAAATTTTTCATTTAGGAGGAAGAATTTTATAGTTTGATAATTAGAAGAATTTTATAGTTTGATAATAGAAATCCAGGCTACAATAAATAACCATCTAATGATTCACGAAAGAGATCCTAACATAATTACAGCCAAAAGAGACTTGTTTGCAAAAATGTGCCTTAATACATTTTTCCTGGTTTAAGAGAACCGTTAGGATCGCCAATTAGGGTCATGAAGCCGGAATCTTTACCAACAGCCTTTTCATATTGTATTCATGAGTAAAATATGTTCTATATTAAGCAAGAAAATAGGAACCTTTTAAGAAAGCAGGAAATACCTAGACAATATAGTCCACAAAATCTATACCATCATAAACCATTCATTCCAAGACTATAATTAAGGAACACTTATAGACCACAGTAATACACTAACCATAATAATTCCACATACTACAATAAACCACAATTACCCATTAACCTATCATTCAACAGGTCTCATTTACCTCACAATTTTAATATACCAACACCTAGCCAAACATACTATCAAACAACCACAAACAACCAAAACCAATTTAATAACACGAAACCACAAGTAAACACAAGTACAAACTATCAAACACCAGAACCCATAGACACTAGCTTATTCTATACCTACCTTAGAAATAGTAGGTGACAAACACGAAAATTTCCCAGAGAAGTTCACAATATTGACTATAGCTTTGAAAATTTTAACATTTATTCTGACCCTGAATACTATAACGTTCCTCACTATATACCTAACATGGGCAGTTATAATGAAATTGAAGACACACAATTTTCAGTCAAATGCCTCCAGGAATCAAAAGGATACCTAGATATTAACAAGCATGGTACTAATCTCCCGTATATAAATATATCTTCTCCATTTGGTCGTCCACTCTTATTTTTAATAGACACAGGTGCATCAGCATCCTTCATTAATCCAGAATACACTAATCAGTTGAAAATAGAAAAATGTACACCTATAACAATAACAACCGTTCTTAACAAACACCAATTAAATACAAAAGTCAATATACCATCTTCCATAGAATTTCGAGAAAGCGGAAGCTTAGAATTTTTCATATTTAAGTTTCACAATTACTTTGATAGACTCATTGGACTAGATATACTAACTAAATTAAGCGCTAAAATTGACCTATAGAATAAACATTTTATAACAAAAAATCGCTTATTCCTTTAAATTTCAAACTAAACTTAACTTCAAGCAAATTCCTAATAGCACCAAGAACAAAAACCATTATAAAAGTTCCTGTAGATAACGAAAATGGTGATTTTCTAATCCCCAACATATTAATTCAACCAGAAGTAATCATTTCTGCTGGCATATACAGAGCAAAAAATTGGCACAGTTTCATGGAAGTTACCAACAAATCAAACGAGAACAAGACTGTTTTAGTAGAAAGCCCGATAAGAGTAGATCGTCTTTTTAATTCGGACTATATATAGAAATTAACAATTTAAACTTTGATCATTCTTTTGATCAATATTCTAAACTAATAGAAAACCTTAGAATCGATCATTTGAATTCAGAAGAACAAAAAGTTATTACAAAAACATGTAAAGAATTTGAAGATATTTTTCTGCAAGAAAACCAACCCCTTACCTTCACCAACAAGATTAAACACAACATAGTCACAAAAGACGACATCCCCATATACACCAAATCTTATAGATACCCACATATAAACAAATCAGAAGTAAAACAAGTAAAAACGTTATATTCGACCGGGTCGAATCTTAAATACCCTCCAAATATTTAGTAAGTGAATTTAAAATGTTTAACTTGGTGGGACAGGGGGTAGGGCAGAAACAAGCAGTCATAAAACTGTAAAAATAAATGCATGGGATAATTGTATACAAAATTTATTTATTTATTTATTTTTTGTAAGGGCATTTGGGGGTTCAAAAGTGGTAGGGCAGAAATCGGCAGTCATAAAACTCTATAAATAAATGCTTGGGATAATTGTATACAAAATTAAAATTTTTTTTTGTTAGGGTCATTTTTAGTGCAGAAACAGTCAGTCATGAAACTCTAAAAATAAATGCAGGGGATGATTATGTACTAAAAAAATTTTGGTAGGGTCATTTAGTGGGCAAAGGGGGAGGAGGGGGTAGGGCAGAAATCGGCAGTCATAAAACTCTAAAAATAAATGCTTGGGATAATTGTATACAAAATTAAATTTTTTGTTTAGTCACATATTTACCAAATCTTATAGATACCCACATATCCACAAATCAGAAGTAAAACAAGTAAAAACGTTGTATTCGATCGGGTCGATTCTTAAATACCCTCCAAATATTTAGTAAGTGAATTTAAAATGGTTAACTTGGTGGGACAGACTTCCTTTATATAATATCGTACGTCAACGCCCACGAAAGGGGGCTGGGTTCGAAAATAGACAATATTATGTTTTCCACAGACGAACGTATGGGCATTGCTAGACCGTCCTAGACTTCATAACTAATCAAGAATATATATATATATATATATAAATATATATATATATATATATATATATATATATATACATATATATATAATATATAATTGACATTTATTTGTTGGTGGTTAAGCAATGTCTATATGCATTTCATTGGTGCTTTACCAAATCATCACTAGACTTTAACCACAGTTTTGAAAAGTTAAAAACGTCTTATCTTATGCATATACTTTTGAAACCCATCTGAGAATTCACAATTTGTAAATTACAAACTATTTTCAAAAATCACAACAGAATAAGCGTATTAGGCCTTGAAACTCATACAAAACTAAACCAACAAACAAATTATATAGAGATTGCTTAACCACCAAAAAATAAATTTCAATTATATATAATAGTATTGTGACAAAAATACCAGTAGTACCAGGTTTCGTTTCAACTTCGTCATTAAAGTTTAAAAATGTTATTTTTAAGGAATGTTGGCTTAAGTAAAACAATTTGTTAAATATGTATGCTATTTTTGTATACAAAAACGCCCACAAAAGTGGGCGGGTTCCAAAATTTTTTTTTTATTTAATGGCTCGAAGTTTAAGGCGTTGGAC
The DNA here is from genome assembly GCA_951800035.1 of Linnaemya tessellans. Lineage (NCBI taxonomy): Eukaryota > Metazoa > Arthropoda > Insecta > Diptera > Tachinidae > Linnaemya > Linnaemya tessellans. Next base: position 60,027,049 of record OX637534.1, on the reverse strand, counting down.
CGTATTTGACATAAAAATATATAATTTTCTTAACAAAATAACCAAAAAACTTTAAAAATTATGTTGTTTTTTTGTGGGTTGGCATTGTTCTCCTTAGGGGAACTTTTTTCCCTCTTGCCCGATTTAGCCTATCTCCGAACTTAACCTGCTCTAAGCTTCAAAATATATTTATAAAAAATTTCAAGAGTTTAGTTTTTTTCGTTTGGACTGAATCGTGATTTCCACAGACGGATGGACGGACACGCTCAGATCGGCTTAGATTTCATCACTGATCAAGAATATATATACTTTATGGGGTCTGAGATGGATATTTCAATGCGTTACAAACGGAATGACAAAGTGAATATAACCTCTAAATTCTTTTTTGGAGGGTATAAAACTAAATATCCTACATGTTAAATCAAGGCATCATATGTGAAAGCTACTCACCTTGGAGTTCACCAGTGACTATAGTACCCAAAAAAGCAGATGATAGTGGAAAGCGTAAATGGCGTTTAGTAGTACATTATAGGAAGCTAAACGAAAAAACAATCTCTGATAGATATACAATAACAAACATTAACGAAATATTAGACAAACTAGGTAAATGTATGTCTTTTGCTACATTAGATCTGGCAAGTGGTTTTCATCAAATCGAAATGAATACACAAGATATCGCAAAAACCGCCTTTACGGTAGAAGGACGACGTTATGAGTTCGTATGAATGTCGGTTAGCCTCAAAAACCCACCATCTACATTTCAAAGAGTGATGGATTGTGCATTAAAAGACTTAATAGGAACTGTTTGCTTATTCTATTTAGATGATATAATAGTTTATTCAACTTCCCTTCAAGAACATATTGAAAATTTAAAAAAAGTTGTTGAAGCCCTTAGAGAAGCCAACCTCGAAATTCAGTTGGACAAATCGGAATTTTTACATAAAGAGCGTGCATTTTTAGGTCACATTGTAACCACTGAAGGAGTAAAACCAAACCCAAAGAAATAAAGTCATTTCTAGGCTTATTAGGATATTACCGTAAATTTATAAAATTTTTTTTTGCCAAAATAACAAAACCATTTACTGCATGACTAAAGGAAAATAAAACTATTGTAATCGACGATATATATAAGAAAACCTTCGAAATTTGCAAAAGTCTCCTAATTAATAACCCAATTCTACAATATCCAGATTTCTCTAAGCCTTTTAACCTTACAACAGACGCAAGTAATTATGCGATAGGACCTATACTATCACAAGGTCCCATAGGAAATGATATGCAAAACGCACACATTATCAGAAATTAATTATTCCACGATAGAGAAGGAACTCTTAGCCATAGTTTGGGCCTCTAAATACTTTCGGCCATACCTATTCGGTCACCGTTTTAGAATCATAACAGATCATAAGCTCCTTACATGGATTATGAACCTTAAAGAACCCAATTCAAAATTAATTCGTTGGAGATTAAAGGTAGAAGAATACGACTACGAAATTATATATAAACAAGCAAAGACATTATATTCACCGGGTCGAATCTTAAATACCCTCCAAATATTTATTTATTATGTTTAAAATGTTTAACTTGGTACGACAGAGTTCCTCTATATAGTATCGTACGTCACCGCCCACTAAAGGGGGCGGGGTTCGAAAATAGACAATATCATGTTTCCACAGACGAATGGGCATTGCTAGAGCGTCCTAGACTTCATATCTGCTCAAGAATATATATATTTCAATAATAGGTAGGGTTCAATTCTCTTTGGAGGGTATAAAAACTGTATTTTGGCGGGGTCACTCTGGCAAGGGGTATGGGGGAAACATTCCACATTTGTCATAAAACTCTAAAAATAAATGCTTGGAATAATAATATATGTAAAAAATTTAATTTTTTATAGGGTCATTTACGGCCAAAAGGGGGGAAGGGGATAGGGCAGAAACAGGCAGTCATACCAAAACAGGCAGTTTACCAAAATATGTTCTATATTAAGCAAAAAAATAGGAACCTTTTAAGAAGGCAGGAAATACCTAGACAATATAGTCCACAAAATCTATACCATCATAAACCATTCATTCCAAGACCACAATTAAGGAACACTTATAGACCACAGTAATACACTAACCATAATAATTCCACATACTACAATAAACCACAACTACCCATTAACCTATCATTCAACAAGCCTCATTTACCTCACAATTTTAATATACCAACACCTAGCCAAACATACTATCAGACAACCACAAATAACCAAAACCAATTTAATAACACGAAACCACAAGTAAACACAAGTACAAAATATCAAACACCAGAACCCATAGACACTAGCTCAGGCTATACCTACCTTAGAAATAGTAGTGGACAAGCACGAAAATTTCCCAGAGAAGTTCACAATATTGACTATATCTTTGAAAATGTTTACATTTATTCTGACCCTGAATACTATAACGTTCCTCACTATATACCTAACACGGACAATTATAATGAAATTGAAGACACACAATTTTAAGTCAAATGCCTCCAGGAATCAAAAGGATACCTAGATATTAACAAGCATGGTACTAATCTCCCGTATATAAATATATCTTCTTCATTTGGTCGTCCACTCTGATTTTTAATAGACACAGGTGCATCAGCATCCTTCATTAATCCAGAATACACTAATCAGTTGAAAATAGAATAATGTACACTTATAACAATAACAACCGTTCTTAACAAACATCAATTAAATACAAAAGTCAATAAACCATCTTCCATAGAATTTCGAGAAAGCCGAAGCTTAGAATATTTCATATTTAAGTTTCACAATTACTTTGATAGACTCATTGGACTAGATATACTAACTAAATTAAGCGCTAAAATTGACCTGTAGAATAAACATTTAATAACAAAAAATCGCTTATTCCTTTAAATTTCAAACCAAACTTAACTTCAAACAATATCCTAATAGCACCAAGAACAAACACCTTTATAAAAGTTCCTGTAGATATCGAAAATGGTGATTTTCTAATCCCCAACATATTAATTCAACCAGAAGTAATCATTTCTGCTGGCATATACAGAGCAAAAAATTGGCACAGTTTCATGGAAGTTACCAACAAATCAAACGAGAACAAGACTGTTTTAGTAGAAAGCCCGATAAGAGTAGATCGTCTTTTTAATTCGGAATATATAGAAATTAACAATATAAACTTTGATCATTCTTTTGATCAAAATTCTAAACTAATAGAAAACCTTAGAATCGATCATTTGAATTCAGAAGAACGAAAAGTTATTACAAAAACATGTTAAGAATTTGAAGATATTTTTCGGCAAGAAAACTAACCCCTTACCTTCACCAACAAAATTAAACACAACATAGTCACAAAAGACGACATCCCCATATACACCAAATCTTGTAAAACAAGTAAAAATGTTATATTCGACCGGGTCGAATCTTAAATACCCTCCAAATATTTAGTAAGTGAATTTAAAATGTTTAACTTCGTGGGACAGAATTCCTTTATATAATATCGTACGTCAACGCCCACTAAAGGGGGCGGGATTCAAAAACAGACAATATCATGTCTTCCACAGACGAACGTATGGGCATTGCTAGACCGTCCTAGACTTCATAACTAATCAAGAATATATATTTATTTATATATATATATATATATATATATATATATATATATATATATATATATATCTATATATATATATATATATATATATATATATAGATATATATATATATATATATATATATATATTTATATATATATATATATATATATATATATGTATATATATAAATATTTAACTAATCAAGAATATATATTTATTTATATATATATATATATATATATATATATATATATCTATATATATATATATATATATATATATATATATATATATATATATATATATAGATATATATATATATATATATATATATATATATATATATATATTTATATATATATATATATATAAATATTTACTTTATAGGGTCCATTTCTCTTTGGAGGATATTGTGACGACCAAAAGTCACCGACCTCATTTTTGGCGCACAATAGATATAAGGTACCGTTATATTTTGAATTCGAGGAGCATTATATTTTATTTTTAATTACCTAATTAACGAAACATTCCCACTGTGCTGATAAACTTGCAAACTAGCTCATATATTTAAATACTTACTTACGTACCTACATATATGCCTATGCACATACGACATGAGTAACGGCGACCGTTCCAAAATATCAATTTGTTTACATAAACATACATACACGCATTGGTTAGTTGTTACTGTGATCTGCTTTGCTCTTTATCGCACAGTTGTGATCATATAGTTGGCATGTACGCGTTTACCTACTCATGTATGTCGGTATGTACACATACTGGTTATGGTTTATTTGTAATATTTAAGCTGGTTGTCAACGAAGTATAGTGGCGATGAATTGCTTATATGTATATCAACTTAACATACGCGATATGATTTCAAGAATTGTTCGTAGTCATTACGATTGCTTATATATTGTAAGAACTGTACATTATGATAGAATTGTGTAGTAAATGTTAAGGTAAGAAAACACCCAAGAAAATATTGTACATATATGTACATGCATGACCAGGGCAATGTGTGTATGCTGCGCACAGCTATAAAAGGCGAAGCATTCCGCACAAACGTGGAGTTCCTGTGCAGCTGGCGTGGAGGTAAGTCATTTATAATTTTAAATTTATTTTGTTCGCTTAGCTTCATATTGGGAAGCATTTGTGCTGGTTAGAAGAGAATTTATCAGCTAAACGGGATTGAAAGCCCTACCTGAGAATACATTCTTTGCTCACCAACACCGCGTTGTAAGACACTTGTCCGAGCTACTTCCTGCGTTTAGCTTCATATTTGGAAGTATTTGTGAAGGTTAGAAGTGAATTACCGCCTAAACGGGATTGAAATCCCTAATTGGAAGTATATTCATTACTCACCAACACCGCCTGAGACCTTACCCGAATCGCTTCATATTGGGAAGCATTAGTGAACGTTAGGGGTCAACTGCTATCTAAACGGGATTGAAATCCCTACCTGATGGTACGCTCACTGCTCACCGACACCGCGTGTTAGTCAGGCCGGCAGAACCTCGTAAAGTAAATTCGTCATTGGTCATTGTGCCACCCGCCACGCCGCTGCAATCATCATCACTTCGTCGAAGCCCAGTTGTCTTCAATAAAGAGCCCAATTAATTCAATCTCTGGAGTTTAATTTTCACATCCCTGCAAAATTAAAAATTCCGCATACCAGCGGAAACGTGTCGTCACAATATAAAAACTGTATTTTGGCGGGGTTACTCTGGCAAGGGCTGTGGGAGAAACATTTCACCTTTGTCGTAAAACTCTAAAAATAAATGCTTGGGATAATTATATATGTACAAAATAAAATTTTTTATTTTTTTATAGGGTCATTTACGGGGAAAAGGGGGGAAAGCGGTAGGGTCATTTGCGGGGCAAAGGGCGGAAGAAGTTGGCGCAGAAACAGGCAGTCATAAAACTCTAAAAATAAATGCTTGGGATGATTATGTACAAAATTAAAAAAAATTTTTTGGTACGGTCATTTAGGTGACAAAGGGGGAGAGGGGGTAGGGCAGAAATCGGCAGTCATAAAACTCTAAAAATAAATGCTTAGGACAATTGTATGTAAAATTTAATTTATTTTTTTGGTAGGGTAATTTAGGTGGCAAAGGGGGAGGAGGGGGTAGGGCATGAATCGGTAGTCATAAAACTCTAAAAAGAAATGCTTGGGATAATTGTTTACAAAATTAATTTTTTTATTTTTTGGTAGGGTCATTTAAGGGGTGAAAGGGGACGAGGGGGTAGGGCAGAGTAGTACCAAGTTTCGTCTCAGCTTCGTCATTAAAGCTTAAAAATGTTATTTTTAAGGAATGTACGCTTAAGTAAAACAATTTTTTAAATTTTTATGTTATTTTTGCATATAATAACGCCCACTAAAGTGGGCGGGGTCCAAAAATTTTTTTTTTTTATTTTCCAAGTTTAAGGCGTTGGACCGTATTTGACATAAAAACAAATAATTTTTTTTTAATGTTTATTTAATAAATATTTAGAATAAAAGTTATAACTCCAAATAAACAAAAAGTGTAATGATATTATATACATATATACAAAGTCCCATTTTAACGAGCTCTCAAGTATAAACGTATTTAGTAATTAAGTTAATTTTTCAGTTAATTATATATATATATATATATATATATATATATATATATATATATATATATATATATTATAAAAGTTTGGTATCCAGATTAGTAGTAAGCAAAAATATAATAAAAATCTTACTTTTAATAATAAAGATAAAATGTAAGGTCAAGGGTTAAAATCAGAGAATTGTCATTGAGTTAGCCACCAATATTTATTAATATTTAAATTAGACTTAATATTTTTATCACCCAAAAAAATACTTGTGTCAAAACGACAGTTTTGTGGTGTTAGTTCGTTACAATTTATAGTTTTTATATTGGATCGTCTGTAGATGTGATAAAGTATAGGAATGCCATTATCGTTTTGAATAAAACCATTTTTATCAAGATAAAGAAAAGCCTCGGGAGGGATGAATCCATTTCCCATTGTTTTTAAAATATATTCCTCATTAGCGTAGTAAGGAGCCAAAATTAAATTATTCTCAATGGTATTTGAGCTGCTTACAATATGGTTTCTTATAATGTGAATAATAAAGTTATCAAATCTAGATATTTCAGCTTTTTCATAGACAATTTTATTAGATATATATTTTTTATAGTTACTATTTTTTGACCTGTACAGTGACGTACAACATCTGAGGCATTTTCTTTCGAATACGCGAATCTTCTCCATATACGAGGGGCATATATTGAACCAAATTTGGCAGCCATATGATAAAATTGGTCTAATTAAACTCTGATACAGTATAATTTTAACCCCTGATTGTATATACTTAGAAAAGAAAAATTTTTTGTATAAAAATAATGCATTTCTAGCTTTTATAAGTTTCTGGTTTATGTGATTATGGAAATATAAAAATTTATCTAATTCTATGCCTAATAGCCTAACAGTTTGTTTTACAACAATGTTTATATTATTTGTGGATCTAATACCAAATGACTTCCAGTTCCTTCTAATATTACTGGTACATTTCCCAACTGGTGGTCTAAAAAGAATGCATTCACATTTGTTCAAATTGATCTTCATTTGCCAATCCTTAGAATATTTTTCAATTATCAGAAAATTCATCATTAATTTTGTCAACTGTATTGTCTGCATGATATATAGTTATGTCGTCTGCGAAGGCTATGACCTCGTCTATTTTATCTAATAAATCAAACAAGTATAAATTAAATAGTATAGGAGAATTCACAGTGCCCTGTTGTAGTCCGTTGACAATTATGAATTTTCCAGTACCAATTGTTTTCTTCCCATAAACTGAAAATGTTTTGTTATTTAGCATGTTATGTATAAGGATTGTGAAATGAAATGGAAATTTATACTTAAATAATTTAAAAATAAGGCCGGGAATCCAAATACTGTCGAAGGCTTTTTCAAAATCAATTAAACAAGCGCCGCTATATAAGGATTTGCTCAGGTTCCATTGAATATTTGAAACAAGTAAATGAATCGCGTGTATTGTTGAATGTTTGTATTTAAAGCCAAACTGTTTTTCACCAACTAATTTATTTTTCTCGCAATGCTTGATAATAGTCATATTGATACATACTTCAAATACTTTGCTTATGTTTGGAAGTAGGCTTATTGCCCGTAAATTTTTTGGATTCGACGTATCCTTATCTCTCTTGGGTAGCACTATTACTTTGGCTTGTTTCCAAGCCCGCGGAAAGTAAGCATTATTTAACATATTATTGAAAAGTGTTCCGTATTTGAATATGAAACTATCGGGTAAATTACGCAAGACAACGTTGGGAATGTTATCAACTCCTGATGACAGTTTGGGTCTTAATTTCTTGAAAATTAGTAAAACTTTATCTTTTTGTACGAATGTGTTATTTAATTGAGTTTCGTTTAAGTCATCTGCTTTATTTGACTCAGAAAATGTTGTCAAGGTTGAAAAGTTGTATTCATATTGCATTTTTTTTTTCCAAAAATTCATTGAAACGTTTATCAACTTCCAGATGAACTATATTATCGGGATCAATCTCCTTATAAGAGTGAACCGATTCTAAAAACGAACCAAATGTGTTTAGGTTTTGCTCCTCACCGATACCCAAATAGTTGTTACCTTCTCTTTCTAGAACAAGGGGGTCAATACTAGCGTTTCTTATCAACCTTTCATCCTCTAGAGAAATTCTCATAATATCTAGTTCAAAAGGCCGTGTTGTCTTAAATTGTTTTCTAATTTCTCCAAACATACTAGATGAGTCTTTAGGACTCAATCGAGTAAGTTTATCTTGTAAATGTTTATTTACTGAAATTATAAAGTTATCATTCAAAAGTTTTCTAATTAGCTTCAACTTCGCCTTAAGAACTTTAATTTCGGATTGTGTTAAAGAGGTTTCTAGTCTGTTAAAGCGTTTAATCATGGTAAGAATTTTACTCTTCTCCATTTGTAACTTTTTAATTAACGAATTGGTGAATCTTTCAGTAGAGTCATGTGTTTTATATTTTGGGATTGCCATGTCCATGGCTCTTAAAATATAATTGTTCATTTCACGCAAATAAAAATCTATTTCGTTATTCATCAGATTCCTATCATTCAGAATTATAATATTATCACTAGATTCTCTTAACAAAATATTTTTTATAATAACGCCCAGTAAAGTGGGCGGGGTCCAAAATTTTTTAATTATATGGCTACAAGTTTAAGGCGTTGGACCGTATTTGACATAAAAATATATCATTTGCTTAACAAAATAACCAAAAAACTTTAAAAATTATGTTGTTTTTTCTGGGTTGGCTTAGTTCTTCTTAAGGGAGCTTTTTTCCCTCTTGTCCGAATTAGACCATCCCCGAACTTAACCTGCTCTAAGCTTCAAAATATATTTATGCCAAATTTCAAGAGTCCAGTTCTTTTCGTTTGGACTGAATCGTGATTTCCACAGTTGGACGGACCGACGGATGGACATGCTCAGATCGTCTTAGATTTCATCACTGATCACGAATATATATACTCTATGGGTTCTGAGATGGAAATTTCGATGCGTTCCATACGGAATGACAATGTGGATATACCCTCCAAATTCTTTTTTGGAGGGTGTAAAAGTAAATAATTATATATACATATATATATATATATATATATATATATATATATATATATATATATATATATATAAATATATATATATATATATATATATATATATTTTATTTTTTTTTATTGCAAAAACAAAAGTCTAATTCACAAAAGCAAAAATTAAAGATCAATCACAATTATCTAAACAAATTCACATGTTTTAAAAAGAGCAGCGATTCTTACGAGACGCTCCTGTAATTTTTATATACACGCATTTGTTTTATATGCTTAAGTTTCGCCCATACATTATCCCAAGAATATTAATTCCCATTCCGGAATCCGAAGAAGATATGAGTTTCAATCAAAATATTGAAAATAATACAACAATGAATCCCACGAGTAACGTAACCTCGGCAGTCAAAAACGTTTTGGGATCCTTAAGAAACCCATACGCTGTCAAGGATCTCCCAAAATTGGACGGTAATCCTAGATTACTGTATGACTTCTGTCCTCACTAGCGGTGAGTGTGGTTCATAGGGAGCGAATTTAACAAAACCAAAAAATAACAAGACCAAAGTTATAAAATGGTGTGAAGCGTTTATTTCTATACAAAAAATTTCAATTAAAATATATAAAAATTACAAAGTACTTTAAGTACTCACGCAGTGCTTTTCCTTACAAACTAAATTTTGTCTTTAAAATAAATTAAGTTTAGCTGAAATTCTTTATGTACAAAAAACAACCTTTTAAATAACGGGCCAACTTAACGAGACAAAACCACTGCAGTATAATGAGCACACAAAAAGGAATTGATCATTTACACGTAAACAAATAGCCAAAAAAGGGAATACAAATACATAATATATTTGTAAATGATCAAGGAACAAATAAACATTTAGGCAATTCACAGACTGATAATAAAATGAACAAATCAAGTAAATAAATTATATCAAATAAAAATATATATTGCAGCTTCATGACCCATTAAGCAACATCCCCACCCCCGTGCATCGGCCACGATTCACTACTCCAGATCAAGGACGGCAAGTTTAGAAATATGGCGCATTAATACACCAGTGCTAGTACGGATATCAGCGCGATGAATAACACCATCTTTGCTCTTGCAGACCTCTTCTACTCTACCATGTCTCCAGTCTCTTCGAGACACTGACGGATCACAAATGAGAACCGGATGACCAACGTCAATGGGCTTCGTATGTTGGCACCATTTGGAACGTCTTGTCAATGTGGGCAAATATTCTTGGATCCAGCGATTCCAAAAGTGGTCACGTAATTTTCGGGAGATGCACCACTGCTTTCTCAATAAAATAGGCCTTTTTTCTGGGACTCCGGCAGGAGTTTGGGCTGTATTTGGGCAACCAAGGAAAAAATGGTTAGGCGTTAGTGGCTCAACGGCAAGTGTGTCTGCTTCAATAAACTCTGGAGTGTGGACTCTTTCTAAGTTGACTGTAGCACACGTTTGACGCACTGGACCATACGTTCCCATATACCACCTTCTGCAGGATTATGCGGACAATTGAATTGAAAGTCAATACCTTTCGATGACAGTTCAACTTCAAATCGGGTCATATAAACACTTCGTTAAACCTCTTAGCGACTTGGTCTGCACCAACAAAATTTTTACCATTGTGGCTTCTGAGTCTTGTAGGCACGCCACGCCGGTTTATAAAATTGCGTATGGCAAGAAATCACGCATCTGTTGACAAGTCAAAGGCAACTTCTGGATGGATGGCCCTGACGGTTAGGCAGGTAAATAGAGCAACATATCTCTTTTCATGGCGTCGACCAATGGTTAAAGTTAGTGGCCCGATATAATCCAGACCAGTGTATGTAAAGGGCCGAATATATAGCGTCACTCTGTCTTCTGGCAAAGAACCCATAAGTGGTGGCACCGGCAATGTACTATGAAACCTGCAAATGAAACATTTAGAAACACGCCAAATTTTTCTAAGGCGGGGGATCCAAAATGATCTGATTTCACATATCGTTGCTTCGAAATTCTGGTGCTTCATCTTGCAGTGTACATGGGCCACAAACAACTCGGTAACGGGATGAGATGAAGGCAATATAATCGGACGTATTATTTCCATGGGAACCAACTAGCTGCGTCCACCCGGCCATAAACTCGAAGTAGTGAATTTTCATCCAAATATGGAGCCAACATAAACAATTCACTACCTTTTGGCAAACTTTCTTCAGATTTTAAGTTTTCTATTTCGGCATTAAATCTATCTCGTTGGGCTTGGCGGCAGAGATACATTTCCGCAGTTTTTAGTTCAGCAGCTGTCAAACCAGTCCTTCCTTCTGGAATCTCTTTCTTTTGGCATCGTTTTTCTTTTGGTACGTTTCAGTTTCAAATAGGACGAAAATCTGCTGAATTCAATAAGAGGCGAAATATTAATCAGTAAGGCAAATTTTGGACGTAGTTCCTCAGTGTCAATGTTGACAGATTTGGGCCACTTATCTTCATCATCATAAAGGAAACCAGGGCCACTAAACCAGCTGGATTCATTTGAAAAGTTAACTTGAGACTTCATCCTCGTGGTTTCATCAGCAACATTCAGATTGGTGGGCAGCCATCTCCAATCTGCTGGGCTGGTGGAATCTAAAATTTCAGTGATTCGATGAGCAACAAAGGGCTTGTATCTACGGCCTTCTGAGCCAATCCAATTCATAACTGTCGTGGAATCGCTTCAACAGATGGTGCGAGACACCTTCATGGAATGCTCCTTCAAAATCGTATTCATTAATCGAGTGCCCTAAACATCAGCCTGAAGTTCGAGCCTTGGGATACTCATCGCTTTTATTTATTTATTTAGTCTATGGATTAATCCTTACAGACTGATACAATTAAAATATAACAATGTTTCAGAAATGATAAGTACATACATATATAAATGGGATCTATAAAGCTTTGTTTTAATAGTAACAAGACAAATTACAGCAAAAACAAAAAATATGGCGTTAACAAATGTCGATTTAACAAATTAATCATTTATTTATAATCAATTTCGTAATGAGTTAAGATGTAAAATTATATCATATTTTACGACATCAATACTTTTGTTGAAATCGGCACAAGGGTAAAGTCTATTAAAATCACTGCAAATTCTCCGAAAGGGATCAAAGTTACTATAGTTTGTAGTGTAAAACTTAATTCTCAAGAAGCTAGAATACCTGGACGATTGGGTATATTCAAGTTTATTTTGCTCAGGAGAAATTGAGATGTGATGCAGCTGTTTATTAATTTCAGCAGAAAGGTAACCTTTAGCATTTGCCGACGGCTCCTTGAGGTTGGAAGCTTAATAAGTCCTAGGCGTCTCTCGTAAGATGGTAATCTTATATTAGAGGTGAAAGGAAGACCACGAAGACAAAATAATAAGAATTGCACTTGTACTGACTCTATTTGATTTGTATGTGAAAGATATTGTGGGTCCCATATAACAGATCCGTATTCAAGTATTGGGCGAACTAAAGTAGTAAATAACATATTGGTTGTGTAAGGGTCAGACAACTCCTTAGCCCAGCGTTTAATGAAACCCAGAACACCAGTAGCTTTGTTAATAGTCGAAGTTATGTGGCACCTGAAGTCCAGTTTTTTATCTAAAATAGCTCTCAAGTCATTAAATGAATACACTAGGTCAAGAACAACATTATTCATTTAATAGAGTCCATTGATTGGAGTTGTTCTTGAGAAAATCATGTATTTGCACTTTTTCAAATTTAGCTCCATTAAATTATTAGCGCACCAAGTGGTTAAGCGTATAATGTCAGCTTGGAGACGCAACTGTTGGTCAATAGAGTCAAACGATAAGAATTAGAGTTGTACAAAACAGCTCTTTTGAGTGAGCGCTCTTTTCCGCTCCGCTCACTTTACTGAATTAATTCATTCATTTCATTCACTAGCTCAGTTGATTCCTTAGCTCAGCCATAATTCATGAAATGAAAATGTCATGAAAGAAAATGAAAGAATCAGACTAGCTAATACAACAACCACTTATGCCTTTTTATTTTTGCCTTAATATGTAATATAAAACACATTTATTGAACATAAGTAATAACTAGATAAATATTTAAGTGATTTTAAATATTTTGCTTTCGAACCTATTTTAATAAAGTAATATTTTCTATTTAACGTTGTATTTTGGAGATTTTTCTCAGTTAATTTATGTATATGTTTATATATTACATACGCACCAAGTTAATAAGTACTGAAATATGTATCATGGCAGTGCTGTTGAAAAATTTTCATCTGGCAGCTCTAATAATATAAAGCGCCACACCATGTGTGTATCTGCATTGAGTGAATGAATTCCTTTTTTTCATATGGACTTTGACATACCAGCATTGAAAAGAGCTACGGAAAGAGACAGATTCAATGACGCAATTGAAACAACTGAATCACTGAATCAACTGAAAGAAGTGAAAGAAAAGAGCTACTGAAACAAATGAAAGAAAAGAGCTACTGAAACAAATGAAAGAAAAGAGCTACTGAAACAAATGAAAGAAAAGAGCTACTGAAACAATTGAAAGAAAAGAGCTACTGAAACAAATGAAAGAAAAGAGCTACTGAAAGAAATAGATTCAATAAAACAACTGAAACAACTGAATCACTGAATCAACTGAAAGAAGTGAAAGAAAAGAGCTAAAAACGCTCAGTAAAGTGAAAGATTCAACTCGCTCAGTTGAATGAATGATTCAATTGAATTAATTCATTCAGGAGCCGTACAACTCTAATAAGAATAACTTTACGTCATCTGCATACATTAGTATATTTGAGTTTTCAACAACGGATGGAAGATCATTAATAAATAACGTAAATAAAAGTGGCCGATATGACTACCCTGAGGCACACCTGATATAACATTTATATCAGTAGAAAGCATATTGCGGAACTTGACACACTGCATTGTGTTCTTCAAATAAGATTCAATCCATTTTATTAGAGACGTTCCAAATCCAATTCGATCAAGCTTATAAATGAGTAAGTTGTGATTCACCTTATCAAAGGCCTTACTAAAATCAAAATAAATGACATCTGTTTGTTTGCTAGTGACAAATCCATCGTTAACTAAGTTTGTTAATTCTAAGAGATTCGTAATAGTTGATCAACCTTTACAGAAACAATGCTGCGCAGAGGAAAGGATAGATGTTGCTTGATAAGACAATGTATCGCATAAGAGTTGCTCAAACAACTTTGGTATAGCGTTCAGTTTAGCTATACCTCTATAATATGATATATCAGCTTTAGATCCCGATTTGAACAGCGGAATGATGAACGATTTCTTCCAAATTGGAGGAAAATAACTCAATTTGAGTGATTTGTTGAATAAATAGGTCAATGGAGTACATAGAAAATGAGGACAGTATTTTAAAATAATACTAGGAATACCATCAGGATCGGGAACATACGAAAGTTTTACATTTTTCATATAAGTCAAAACAGTTTGCTGCTCAATACGAGGTACATTAAAATTCACTGATTCAGGGATATGGTAAGAATACTGTTCGATATTGCTAAACGTAGACGATGAATAGGTTGATGCAAAAAAGTCAGCAAACATATTACTTATAACTTTATCATCTGAAGACTCACAATCTTTAAACTTCATAACAGAAGGGAAATCTGACACACGCCTCTTCGAATTGTCAAACTTATAAAAAGATTTGGGGTCATTTTTTAGGTTATTTTTTATCCTGTTTAAATAAGAACTATAAGGCAGTTGATTAGCAATGGTATATGCAGATCTTGCTGAGGAGTACATAGAATAATTTAGTTGAGATGAATTTTGCTTGTACTTTTTAAATAGTTTACTCTTTCGGTTTTTAAGTCTTGAAAGTTGTTTAGTGTTCCAAGGTGGACCATGGAAGGGGGCAGGTAGTACTCTCGGTATTGAAGATAGGAAGCATTTGTGTAGTATCTGGTAAAATTTGTCGATACTTTTGTCTAAATCATTGCCATAAGATAATTCATTTAACCAGTCGATTTGAGAGAGTTCACGTTGAAGTTTAATGTAATTTGTTGACTTAAAACGAAAAATTTTATTTTGCTGAGATATATTTGACCGTCGAAGAGGTTGGTAGATATAAGTTAATTCAATCGTAGGATGATAACTATCCTCAGGATTTGAAAGCGGGGGATAATGTGATATCGAAAAGTCTGACGGTGATGCAGTTGATTTGAAAAAGGCCGAAGATAGAAGAAGTGACAAATAATTACAATCAGGCACAGCTTTCCAGGACACATTTGGCATTTTAAAATCTCCCAGCACAAGTATAAGATCATTTGAATTTACTTTATCTGCAATAACATTTATAGCTTTTAGGTATTCCTCATAGATAGAATATTGGGAGTTAGGAGGAATATACAAGCAAATAATATACATAAGCTGTTTATGTATTTTCACTAATACGCATATAAACTCAATGTGCAAAAAATCATCCAGTATAATTTCTTCCGATGAAAACATAGTTGAGAGAGCAATTAAAACACCACCACCCGATTTTTTTACAATATTATGGCTGTTTGACAACTGTCTCTATCTTTTCTGAAAATTTGGTATCTGGAACACATAATTTCGGTATTATTAATTTTACTCAGGTTTCAGTGAATGCTATAATATCGTTGTCATATCCAAAGCTGTTTCGGTAAATCGATGACAATTTTGAATTAATACCCCTGACATTTTGGTATAAAATAGATATTAGTTTTTTGGATTGGGATGCACTTAATTAAGCAAGCAAGCATTATTATCATCTTTATAAATGAATTCACGTACTAAAGCATTCTTAGGCCAAAATTCTTGACTAACAACTTGCTGAAACATTACCTCCGGTACAATTATTTTTAATGATGCTCTATTTCTAGAGTTTATTTTAAAAACGAGAATATCCTGTGGTGAATATACCATTTCATATCTTCAGCTTTTGTATCCGATGCGAAACGTGTAGAAAATATGGTTTTTTTCGGAGGAATCGTACGCAACTCTATTGGGGCTGTTGACGTATCAGACGAGCTCGGTATTGAGGTTAAAGGGACTGGAGTTGAGACATCAAAATTACTTAATTGAGCGGGGCTTAGGGATTTTGAAGCATTATTTAGAGGCACGGCCGTTGATGAGTAGCTAAGATCATTATTCATATCGTTGACATGAATAATGTTACCAACATTATCTGAGGCATTAGGCATAGTTATCCTAGGAGGAGAATTTTTTGTTAAACTGGATCCGTCATTAATCGTATTGTTATCTTTATTCAACATTCTGGGGCTTTTGCGGCGAATTGTGGATGGTGATTGTAAACTATATAAAGTTTTAAAGTCACTAGTAAAAAGTTTTCCATATTCATTAATTTATTCAGTTAAATGGCCAAGGTTGTTCTGGATTTGCAGGAAATTGTTTTTAGTGCTCTGGAAGAAATTAAAAACACTGACTTTCTGGCAACTATTACAACGCCAATGAACGTTATTGTTTTTTGCTATTGACTCGCCCACTAAGCCAGAAATACGAGCGCACTTAAAATGGTATGAACCGTGACATAACCAACAGATTATCATTCTATCATCCGATCCTTCTAAAGCACATCCCTTTTTCAAGCATGCCATCTTGGGAATTAACGATGAAACAATCAAATATATGTATATAATTTTGGGTTTTTATGAATAATCCGATGCAATTACTTTTGCTCACTGGATAGTGATAAATGGTAATGCAGTTTACAATCAACAACGAGGGGTATTGCAGTGAATAAGCAGTGATAATTCAACTGTCGTGCAGTATTGCCAGTATTATGATAGAATGAAACAGCTGTAGATATTTGCTTTGATATTATCTATCTATTTAGTTCGTCTTGCCTTGAGTAATTTGATGAAACAAGCACAAACAACCAAACTTCCAGTGAAATAATAACAGAAATTATATATCAATTAACTTATAAAATTACTTTTTTGTGGAGGAAAACAACAGCGCAACTTGTTACTTATAAGCCGCTTCACACGATTTAACGATTTATGCAGGTATTTACCCTTCGAATACAGACTTTACAGGCGATTTATTGGAGCTGACAAAAAACACGACTTGATCCCAGCAACACTAAATTTAATTTAATAAATTTTAGAGGGGCACATCTAGTTTTTGCAGCTACGAGGGACACTTCAATTTTTCCATCAGCATTTATGGACCTCCAATATGACACGGCACCAAATGCATCCTTACTAGCATCGGCAAAAACATGAAGCTCCAGTCGAGTAGGATCGCCATTGCCAAAATAATATCGAGGTACTTTTAGGTTAACAACATATTTGAGCTCTTGGCGCCAATTGTTCCACACGTCATATATTTCATCGGGCAAAGCGTCATCCCATCGGATATCATGTTTCCATACTTCACGCATCAACAATTTGGCTGTGGCCATAAAATTTCTCAAAAACCAAAAGGATCGAAGACAGACATGACCACACTTAGTAACTCACGTTTTGTTGGGGACCTCAGACCTTCTATGACGGCAGCATCCACGTTGTGGAATTTTAGCTCAAACCTGAAAGTATCATCTTTAGGTTACCAGTACATACCTAGGACCTTTTCTGATTCCAGCTCCTTGATATTGCTGGAAAAGTTCACCGGCTTCTCCACTGTACCTTTAAGAGTCACAATTACTTCCGTCGAATTGGATGAAAAGTTTCGTAGCTCGAATCCGGCAGACTTATGGATGTCACGAACTTGTTGGGCAACCTCAATAGCTCTTTCAGTAGTTGGAAAGCTTTCGACAAAGTCAGCCACATAATGATGATCCACTATAGACTTCACCGCACGAGTATATTCTTCACGATAGTTCAAGGCGTTGGTTTCTTTAACATAATGGGCTACGCAGGGCGAACAAGCAGCCCCAAATGTCATCACAAGCATCTCATAAGTATCGGGTGGATTCGTGTCATCTTCACGCCAAAGGAACCGTTGGGAACACCTATCTTCAGGAGAAACAAGGACTTGCTGAAACATCTCTTTAATGTCCCCACAAACTGCAACAGCGCCAACGAAAGTTGAACAAAATTGACGGCAAAGACTTCTATTCTTGAGGACCCTTCAACAGCATGGAATTCAGCGAGACACCTTCAACGGTTGCAGCAGCATCAAAAACTAGCCGAAGCTTTCCAGGCTTATTTGGGTTGACCACTCCAAAATGTGGAAGATACCAAGTCCTAGGGCAAACACCAGAAGCTTCATTGGGGAACAATTTTCGTACATACCCCTTGGATACATAACCCTTCATGATGGACTTATAGGCATGAACAAATTCAGGAATCCTCTTCATCTTTTTCTCAATACCATTGAGTATATTTAAAGCCAAGGAGTAACTGTCAGGCAGGACAATATCATCAGCGCACCACAAAAGCCAAGTTTGGAACCTCCCTTCAACCTTCATTGTAGATTCCTTCATAATTTGACGAGCTCGTGTAACATCCCTCGATTCTACGACTGGCAAAACCTTCACTCCAAAATTTTCGATTTCAAAGTAGCTTGCCACCAAGTCATAGACCTTCTGTTCTGGCTGAACTGACAACAAACATAAATGAAACTTTAATGGGTTACCCTTCATCGGGCCAAAAACAACCCAGCCTATTGGTGTGTTGGCAGCATAAGGACCAAAATTTTATCAGGAAGTGATCCAATCCAATCAGGACCTTAAGGGCAACACCATTGTAAGCTTTAATAGGTAAACCAGGATAAGCATTTAACTCCATATTAAAACTTTGAGCCGGAAATTTCAAATTTGAGACACCATAAACATTTTTTAGAGCATGCTTCCTTTTCTTGCCAATCCCACTTACGTGCAGATCTACCAGTGTAAATTAAATTTGCTTTGTTGCCCCCGGAGGCCCAGTTGCCTCACCAAGGAGCTGTCCACCATAGTAACAGAAGAACCTTCATCCAACAACGCATAATTTTCAACCTTGTTACTAGGACCATAAAGTATAATTGGCACAACTCGAAATAGCAGCACACTCTTATCTGCAGCACGGGACACACAGCTTAGGACGGACGCACTTCCATTTGTTGAACCCCCTGAAGCTCCCAACTCATTTAACAGAATTATTTTCACCATTATTACTTTGACCATCATGTAATAATTTATTATGTTTTCTTAGGCAACCATCAATGGGACACTCTTTTCGATTTCGGCAACTCCTACTAGGATGCCCCGAGCCAAGGCAAGAAAAACATAACCTAAATTTTTTCACATTAGTCCATCTATTAGGCACGCTCAATGAACTAAATTTTTTGCACTCAAACAATTTGTGGTTACCCTGGCACATAGGGCATTCTTGTTTGCGTTGACCATCGACGGCATGGAGGACAACTTTTCTGTTTGCTTCACTATAATTTCGATTACCACTCACCCCTTGAATAGTTTGTACCAAATCAGCAACATTTTTGAGCCAATTGTTGAAATTTAAAACAGTTGGATAAGGCTTAATTGTTGGGGCATATCGGGCCCACTCCATTCTCTTACTCAATGGAAGCTTGCCAACTAGTTCGTCCGTTAGTGTAGGATTAGCCAAATGCTGTTGTCCACTAGCAGATTAAATACTATGGTTTTTTATACTACTTTGGCATGACAAACATGTGGTATATGTACTAATATATTTGTTTTTATTTTCGTGTAATAAAAAAATGGAAAAAGAAAAACTTTTTAGCATAATTGTTAATACTAACAACAAAATTGCATATTTTATGCGAAAAAAGAAATTGTGTTTTCGCTATTCGTTAATTATGTACAATCGCCTTAAAAGAAGAATATGCTTTTTTCATTCTAAAATAATAAAAAAGAAGTACAGGCGTTTTTGGAAACGTGTAAGTCTTTATGGTTTATAAATCCATTATAACTATACATATTCATGGACATTTTTCTTAATAAGGTTGAGGCGTCGAACTTCTCGAAAGTTGAAGTGGCGAAATTGGACGATGATTCATTCCCAATACAATTGAACAAAGCTAAAGGGTATAAACTGGGTTAATACTACGTATATTTTCGTAGTATTGAAACCAGATATAAACCACTTTATTTTGTATAGGTTGACACACATGTAGTATAGAATACTAATGTGGTATAGGAATCCTATGTATGTCTGTCAGCGGTGTAATAAGTGGAAACTTAAATTGAGTTTTTGAATTGTTTTTAACTTAAGAATTCATCTACACTCAAGATAACAAAACTCTGTATTGTAGAATTTTCTACAGTAAACAATATAAAGCCAATCGTTGTATTGGAATTCTGCCATAGTATTACAGCCGTGGTAACGACAATAAGTTGCAAGCCAGAACATTCCGAGACCCCATAAAGTATATGTATATATTCGTGATCAGCGATGAAATTCAAGACGATCGACACGTGTCAAAGGAAAAGAGCCAGACCCTTGAAACTTGGTATAAATATATCTTGAAGGATAGCGCAGGTCAAGTTCTTGAACTGAATCGGGTCAAAGAGAATAAAGTTCCTCTAACAAGAACTAAACTAACCTCTAAACAAGTAAAAACCTTATATTCGACCGGGTTGAACCTTAAATACCCTCCACATATTTAGTAAGTAAATTTAAAATGTTTAACTTGGTGAGACGGAGGTCTTTTAAGACATCTCTTAACCAATTTTAAATCTATATTTTGACAGTCATTCCGGGAAGGGCCATGGCGGAGATATTTCACCTATGCAACATCAGACAACATCTCAACTTCTTATAGGCTTAAGGAATAAAACTTGTTCAATATCTACACTATTTTTCTATATAAAATCTTACGCCAATGCCCACTAAAGGAGGCGGGGACCTAAAATAGACTAAATCATGTTTTCCATAGATGAACGTATGCTCATTGCTAGATCGTCTTAAGGCCCAACTATAATATGAATAAGCAATTCAGTACGGAATGTGCATTCAGTTTGGCTCTTAACTTAAACAAATGGCATTTGACGAAACTTGACGAAAAGTTTCTCTTAAGTACATTATAGTTACACACATACGTATTGTATGTAAACGCACAGTTGCTTATTCATATTACAGTCGGGCCCTTAGACTTCATCACTGACTGACATAAAACTCTAAAAATTAATCTTTGGAATAATTAAATGTGAAATTTATTTTAATGTTTTTTTATAGGGTCATTAAAGTTAGCAAAGGGGGAGGAGGTCTCATCTACGTCATTAAAGCTTAAATATGTTATTTTTAAGGAATGTAGGCTTAAGTAAAACAATTTGTTAAATTTTTAAACTATTTTTGCATATAATAACGCCTACTAAAGGGGGTTTGGTTCGCGTAGGACCTTCTTTGACATAAAAATATATCATTTGCTTATCAAAATTACAAATAAAACTTTAAAAATTACTATATTAAATTGAATTAAGATTCATAGGCTAATTGTTCGAAATTTGTTTTTATACCCTCAAAAAAGAATTTGGAGGGTATATATTCACTTTGTCATTCCGTTTGTAACGCATCGAAATATCCATCTCAGACCCCATAAAGTATATATATATTCTTGATCAGTGATGAAATCATGTCCATTCGTCGGTCTGTATGTGGAAATCACGATTCAGTCCAAACGAAAAGAGCTAGACTCTTGAAATTTGGTATAAATATATTTTGAAGCCTAGAGCAGGTTAAATTCGAAGATGGGCTATATCGGGCAATAGGGAAAAAAGTTCCCCTAAGAAGAACTAAACCAACCCAGAAAAAACAACATAATTTTTTGGTTATATTGTTAAGCAACTGATATATTTTTATGTCAAATACGGTCCAACGCCTTAAACTTGGAGCCATAAAATAAAAAAGAATTATTTTTAGACCCCGCCCACTTTATTGGGCGTTTTATATGCAAAAATTTAACAAATTGTTTTACTTAAGCTTACATTCCTTAAAAATAAAATTTTTAAGCTTTAATGACCAAGCTGAGGTGAAACCTGGTACAACTCTGCCCTAACCCCTCCTCACCCTTCACCCTCTATATAACCAAAAAAAATAATAATAATTTTGTATAAAATTATCCCAAGCATTTATTTTTAGAGTTTTATGACTGCCGATTTCTGTCCTACCTCCTGCTCCCCCTATGCCCCCTAAATGACCCTACCAAAAAACAAATTAAATTTTGTGTACAATTATCCCAAGCATTTATTTTTAGAGTTTTATGACTGCCGATTTCTGTCATACCCCCTCCTTCTCCTTTGCCCCTAAATGACCCTACCAAAAAAAGAAAAATAATTTAATTTTGTATACAATTATCCCAAGCATTTATTTTTAGAGTTTTATGACTGAAGATTTCTGCCCTACACCCTCCTCCCCCTTTGCCCCCTAAATAACCCTACCAAAAAACAAATTAAATTTTGTGTACAATTACCCCAAGCATTTATTTTTAGAGTTTTATGACCGCCGATTTCTGCCCTACACCCTCCTCCCCCTTTGCCCCCTAAATAACCCTACCAAAAAAAATAAAATTTTAACTTTGTATACAATTATCCCAAGGTTTTTTTTAGAGTTTTATGACTACGTTGACGTACGATATTATATAAAGGAACTCTGTCCTACTAAGTTAAACATTTTAAATTCACTTACTATATATTTGGAGGATATTTAAGTTTCGACCCGGTCGAATATAACGTTTTTACTTGTTAAATCTCAGAAAGACATGATAAATAGTCCAAGGCACAAAGGAAAGTCAACATCAGTTTTATTCAACTTACACAGCAGAGCAGAACAGTTGTTTTCGAAAGCCGCAACACTTTGATCATCAGTGCTTATGTGTATTGTGTTTGTCACCACTTATTAGGTGGCTTAGTTGAATGTGATAAAAGCTCCTATTTACACAAATTTTATTATGAAAAGGAATCCGAAAACTGTATCAACCTGGTGTTAACATGTTATTGTTTTTTGGAGGGTATAACAAAACCAAACAGCAACCATTTCATACTTAGTGGATAATAAGCGAATCAACAGTACCTTCTACAATAAGGATATAAAAAGTGCACAATTTTAATCCCACTTGCTGCCATCATCAAGGATGAGTGTGACATGTATACCTAAAAAACCGAAAAAATAGGAAGCATAATTAGTTAATACATTTGTAGTGCATTAATTACTTGCACACATAAATCGCAGACGTTAATATTGATATAATTTTATTTTTCCATTACTATTATTATGTTTGAATACATCTTTCTAATAACTCGTTGGAAACAATAAATATAAGAAAATATCGTAGGAACAAATTTTTTAAGAACAAAGAATACTTCTTGTAAACAAACTGTAACCTTAAATAATAAAAATAAGAATTTACAGTCGAATCCGCTTTAGCGCAACACGCTTTACCGAAAAAAATCGGATTACTGAAAGCGACACAAATCCCCGCATTGATTTTAAACACACCTAGTATTATTCACTTCGCTTTAGCGAAAAATCTCTTTACTGAAAATATAGTATTACTGAAAACCAAAAGCAAGCCTACAACTACGTTTTGTATGAAAGTTCGCTTTAGTGAAAAAATAAACAATGACAAATTTATTTATTAGAAATCGATTGCATAACTTAAGGCTGAAAAAATTGTGCATACCTTGTCCATTAAAAAATTAAATTTCAAAATATATTTGTCCTTTTCGCTCTTACGTACTTTATTGAATTTTTCTATTACTCGTATATTGTCAATGCAAGGGGCTAGACATTTTCGAGGAATTTAGCAGTACGCTTAACTGTAACAAATCTCAGTAACCTGAACTACGTTTTAGAGAAAATATCGAATAACTGAAAAAATGGGTTTTGTACAATAATAAAGATTGTTGACTAAATGTCTTTAGCTAATTGCGGCCTAACTTTTTGGTTATTTCCAATAAAGCGGAGTATTTTTACTTAAGAATATGGAAAACGGATGACCCCAGAAGTAATCCCTGCAACTTCCCGCAAAAAGTGGTATTGTTTTAATTTTAAAACTACTATAACTTGCGAATGGATCAACAGTTTACCACGTGGCAAACAGTGATTGGTAAAGTTCTTCGATACCTATAAAAAATCGAAAACAGCAATTGATAATTTCGGAGTTTTGGAAAAATTTACTTTTTTCGACTTTTCGTTACGATATCTCACGAACGCATGAACCGGTTTTGATCCGGTAGGTAGCGCCCGACGTGGTTTTTGATTGGTCAGAGTTGATTAGATTTTGAAATCGATCATAAAAACAGTCAAAAGTTATTCTTAACAAACACTTGAAAAAAAACATTCGAAATTTTTTTTTATATCCGAAAATTTACCGGGTCGAAACGGTCCCAATTCACAGGAACTTGTTGAAACGCGACTATTTTAATTGGATCGGTTCAGCCATTCGAAATTTATAAGGGCGTCACTTACTTACACACACACACACATACATCCATACAGGCATAGTGGCGAATTCTCATTGGTTAAGAAAGTTTCCTAGGAACTCAAAACGTCGAGATCTTTTGAAAACTCGAATTTTTCAAAACGGTGAAAAACCATTAACATCCCACTTTTTGGAAAATTTTACATTTTTTTAGCGGAAAGTTAAAAATATATCTATATCTTATGAACCAAAGAACAAAGAACTCAGTATTTAAGATAATAAAGTAAAAATGTAAGGGTGGTTGATATATATACTCAAAAAAGTGAACGTTCAAAAGTTCATATGCAAACTCAGCAGTACATATAGTTCATAATGAATAGTAATAACTTAAAAAAATAACCGGTGGGTTTAAATTTGAACCACCAGCTATTTCTATTCTATCACAAAATTCAGTATATTATCTCTGCTGAACGCTTGAGCAACGTTGGGGGGACTTATTGGAAATTTGTTTCGAAAACAAAGACAATCGCTCGAAATTTCACGAAAATGTTGTACAAAGTGTATGCGCAGAGAAAGACCAACAGTGCTCCGTATGTGCAAATTTATTGTTAAAGTTCGTGAAACTAGTTTCATTGTTGATACGTAAAGACATGATCGTGCTTATACAGTATAACTGTATAACCGAATATATCGAAGCTGTTACTAAGAGTGTGCATGAGAATCCATCAACATCAACTCGTCATCGTTCTCAATAATTGAACCTTTCACGCACCACTTTACGTCGAATTTTGTGAGTAGATCTCGGTATGAAGTCTTACAAAGCTAGATTTGGATAAATTTCAAACCGTTTTTGTTTTATTGTGGAAGACACTGACCTGCTAAAATTATGAATATGAAGGTCGCAGTATCCCAGGAGAGTGTTATTTTCCTGAATGAAATGAATTTGGCCAATCAGAAGCATTTTGAAATAGGTTATTCCCACATCAAAATATAATATCTGGCTGTGAACCACCACCGAGATGAATACTTGACTTTAAATGCACTTCCATTCATTATGTGTACTGGTGTCAACAACAGCATATACCTATGTAAATTTGCTTTTTTAACAACAAATCTTCGCAATGTAGTTTTGGTCATACATAGAAAAATATTTTCTCTATTTCAGAGCCATATCAGTTATTGGTTTTATGAAACAATACATCCGTTAGAGCTGACTGCAGTCTGCAAATCTGAAACCATACACATAATCATCAACCTTTCTTTTGACGTAGTTTCTCTCTTTACATCATCTTAATAAGTACAGCCGTACACAACATAAATGGTAAATGGGACTATATTAAAGGAAACACATCAATTCCACGTTCAAAGTTTTTAGCAACTCTCGAATTCTGCCTATATGACAGCTACTATTTCATATATCGCACCTGTTCAACAAAAGGGAATTAACTCAAAATTTTTAAATTTTCACTTTTTATTAAAAAACTATACATAATGATCAACTCTACATTATGATCAAATCTTCCATTATTTTGTCTATTCTTTCGTCAAAAAAATACCGTTATGTCACTCTTCATGTCTTCATAGTAACTACTTATGTATCAACAAAAGAGATTTATTTTTAGTTGCGCCCACGTGTTTCAGGCATTTAGATCGCGGGTTTTTCAACTAAAGAGTAGTATTTCGAATTGTTCCCTTATTAGTGTTATAACGGTAACCAGAAGTCACGTAGCATATATTTTATGTTGTTATTAAGTGAACCAAGGTAAAGTAAAGATGAAATAGTTATCTTTTATAATTAGATCAGACCAAACAACTAAGTATATTTAGTTGTCTTACACCAACAAATTAAAAACTAAAATTCCGTCCTTGTTCTTTTACACTGTCGAATTACACTTGTCTTTGGCACAAGTCGAAATAATATCTCTACTTAAACAAAGAATTTTCAACAAAATGGTAGTAACTCGAAAATTGGTTATATTTCTACAAATAATTAACGAAATAAAAAGAAATCGAGTGTTGTATTGTAGTTAACAAGATATCTTTACGATGGCATAGTTTTTTTTTTTTTTTGGATCATATACCTTTAACATTATCATAAACAGTTTTATGCCTCTACTGAAAAATACAAAATTTTGAGTTACTACCCTTTTGTTGATCAGGTGCGATATGTCATTCTCGTATATAGCTAAATCTACGGCATGCCAATGGGAAACCCTGTCATCCACAATCGCAGATATTATACTAAACAAATTACTAGACGTAGCACCAGCTGAACTACAACTCCAAAACATTCATATTAAATACATAACTACCCTACAAGAACACTACCGAACATTTGACTAGTCATTTGTTTGATAGTGCTGATGGCTTAATACCACATTGCCTATACAAAACTTGCTATCATTTTCTTAAGGGCAATATGAAAAACGGATGTAGACAATTGTATACATGTGAGCTTACATCTCTGTCGTACTTAGTAATTCTGCCGACATTAAAAAATATAGCTCATCTATTCAGTCTAGTGCTTTTTTGTATCAGCATGTAGACACATATGTCTCATCAGTTGATTGATCAATACTGATATATCAAATGACTACTCAAACCTGACAACTCTATTATGTTTTGTTTATAAATATTCTTCAGTGCAAACAAAAAAATCAATTATCAAATTTAATTAACAATTTTTTATTTAGTTATGTACAAAAAAATAGAAAAGCTATTTTAGAAAGTAAACCCAGCCAGTTACATCATCTTGATTTACTCGCATTACTTATTGTTGCAAAGCCTAAAATAAAAAACAATCCAATTAGATTTACCTACAATATATATATATATATATATATATATATATATAGAGCGTCTCGCCATATAGGCAAGAAAAAAAAAGTTCGCCGTACACCACCGAATACGAAGTAATGTTGTAAGACATTTTCAAACAAAAAATTTTTAATTTTTTTTGCCGAAAATAGGGGTCGCCAAAATACATTTTTCGTTATATCTTCGGCATTTACAGTCGGATCTCAAAGTGTGATATATCGATGTTTTTGTCTCAAAGACACCAATGTTTTGCTTTAATAGTCAATGGTATTTTGTATCCCGTTCTAGTATTTACCCACCAGATCTCATTTTCTACCACCCTAATGTACCACCCTAATAGCAGAAAATTAAAGCCCGCAAAAAATCATTAAACTTTTGTTAAAGAAGTTTTTCGATAGTTCCAACAGAAGTGTTAAAAAAATATAATTTATGTTTTTTGCCGAATGTAGGGGTTGACTTTTTAAACAGTTATCATATATTCGGTATTCACAGTCGGATTTTATAGTATTATATATCGATGTTTTTGCCTAGTATCTTCTTTTTTAAATAGTGATACACTCTTTTCGAACGTACCATAATATCTGTACCAATGCAATAAAAATTCAAAGATCTGTGTATATTAAAACAATTTTATTTAATCATATTTTGAAATGACCCAAGTTGGCTATATTTTTCACGGCTTTCGAGCTTGGAAAAAATGTGGCCTAGGCGTTGCTCATCGGTAACAGCCATGGCAGACTCATGTACTACATGAACAAAACGCTCGGTGTTTTGAGAATGGCACGGATATTCTGTGAAATTAATTAAGGTTAGTCAACAAAACTATCAAACAAAGTTGTTTTTCTTGTGCTACCTGGTATGTCGATTATTTCTTTTGAAAACTGTAATGCTTCCCGCTGGTCTTGCATATAGAACTGCAAGCACGGCGGCTCAGTCAATTCAAATTTGGTCCAATTGATCATATGGTAATATGAGTCACTTTCGAAGTCTATGAAATTTTTAACTTGTGCTTTTGCGGTAATCGACAACTTTAAATCTTTAATTAACATGGTCGCATGTAAGGCACCGTATCGAACTTATGTGTCGCTGCGATCCAAAGCTGAACTAAAATTATGCAATGAAATGTCAGCCACTACAATTTTTTTTAAAGTCTGTGATACATCGTTAACATTTTCCTCAAACTCCTGCTCTTCTTCACTGTCTACATTATACCCAACGCTGACAAATTCGTCACGCAACCCATAAGATGATTCAACAGTCTTCGACATTTCTTCACCGTTGCTACTCGTCGACATCATATCAGCAACATAATCTATAGTCAACAATCGTGGACCGCACTGATCGATGAAAAACCCTTTTGCGTGGTCTGGAATTTTATCAGAGGCTGTGCAATTGCATGCAATATTTCTTTCAATACCGCACTTACAACGCGAAATTAAGAACAATCTATTCCACTCATTTACATTGTATTCGAATTTATATTTTACCATTTTGTAATCATTCAGAAGCTTATCAAAACTTTTACGAACACCACTTACCGACATTACTGGAATGCCTGCGCGCTGCCACAAAATGATGATACCTCTCAAAACTTCTTGTTTAAAAGCACCCAGCTTTCGAATTCTACCAGCGTTATGCCGAAGATGTAAAAAGAAATTAATAACATCACCCTTAGTTGGTAATTTAGTGTTGTTTAATTCACTGATAGTAAAAGACATTTTTTAGTTTATTTAAATTAATTCTTGACACGACACGATTAAATATTGATAATTCCAACAGATACTTCATGGATAATACAAAAATAAATAAACTATGAGAGTAATAACGGTACTACTTCCATTATTAGAGGATTTAAACTAACTCGAATTTACTTAATCTCCCGTTAACGTCTAACCGAAAGATGGATTTCCGGGTATAAAATTTTGTACGAAAAATTTCAAATCAATTTCAAATCAATTTAAAATCACATTTCCTAGGCTCGACAAAAAACATGATTTTTTTTTCTTATAGATCTACTGGAATTATGGAAATATTTCATAAGAACAGCCTTAACTATTAGAACGGTTATATTGAGGTCAATGAATATTAAAGATGACCATTGGCCTCCTCGAGACAAAAACATCGATATATCGCACTGTGAGATCCGACAGTAAATACAGAAAATCTGACAAAAATACTCAAAAAGGTAACCCCTACATTCGGCAAAAAACAAATTGTATTTTTTAACAGTTCTGTTGGAAATATCGAAAAACTTGTTTAACAAAAGTTTAATGATTTTTTGCGGGCTTTAATTTTCTGACAATAGGGTGGTACTTTAGGGTGGTAGAAACTGAGATCTGGTAGGTAAATACTAGAATGAGATATTTGAGGTTAATGACTATTAAATCAAAATATTGGCCTCCTCAAGACGAAAACATCGATATATCACACTTTGAGATAGGACTATAAATGTCGAAGATATAACGAAAAATGTGGTTTGGCGACCCCTACTTTCGGCAAAAAAAATTAAAATTTTTTTTTTCAAAACTGCCTTGCAACAATACTTTATATTCTGTGGTGTACGGCGAACTTTTTTTTTTCGAGACGCCCTAATATATATATATATATATATATATATGTATATATATATATATATATATATATATATATATATGTATATATATATATATATATATATATATATATATATAAGCCAGGTTTACCTTTATTTCTGTATTTATGGTGCGACAGTTTCCTAGTATCACAAAAATTGCAGGACATTGGGACTATTCTTTGTTCTACTGAGTGATGAATTCATCACTGAGAGAGTTCTTCCACTAACCCGAAAGTATATTGGGAATCACTAGTACCTATAAAACAACTTATTATTATAATTTATATATGATATATAAAGCAAAATGTGTACATACGTATCCTATTTATGTCTGAAAATGAAGGAATTCATATTTGATTGGTCCGCATTTTTCGTTCCTGCAAGGAATTATAATACCTAAAATGAAAAAAACAACTAACAATATTAATGAAATGATATTCCCTTCAACAAATATTATCTTAGCTTACCTTTATTTCTGTATTTTCCATAGGATGGTTTCCAAGCATAACAAACCACAGGACTTTGATTAATTTGTTCATCTAGGTGCTGAGTTAATCACCGAACTCTTCCATACACAAAAATATATTGGTAACAACTAAACCTATACAAACAACTTTTTATTATGATTATGTGCAACATAAAGCAACAATATACTTACATACCATATTTATCCATTCAAATATAAAGGATTTCTTTTTTGAAAACACAACACCACAAATAAACAAAAACTGAATTAACAAGTAAAAACGTTATATTCGACCGGGTCGAATCTTAAATACCCTCCAAATATTTAGTAAGTGAATTTGAAATATTTAACTTGGTAGGACAGAGTTCCTTTATATAATATCGTACGTCAACGCCCACTAAAGGGGGCGGGGTTCAAATATATACAATATCATGTTTTCCACAGACGAACGTATGGGCATTGCTAGACCGTCTTAGACTTCATCACAATTCTCTTTGGAGGGTATAAGAACTGTATTTTGGCGGGGTCGCTCTAGCAAGGGCTGTGGGGGAAACATTTCACCTTTGTCATAAAACTCTAAAAATAAATGTTTGGGATAATTATATACAAAATTAAAATTTCTTTTTTTTCATTTAGAGGACAAAGGGGGAGAGGGGGTAGGGCAGAAACAGGTAGACATAAAACTCTAAAAATAAATGCTTAAGATGATTATACACAAAATTAAAAAATTTTTTTATTTATTTTTAATAGGGTCATTTAGCGGGCAAAGGGGGAGGAGGGGGTAGGGCAGCAACAGGCAGTCATAAAACTCTAAAGATAAATGCTTGGGATGATTATATACAAAATTTAAAAAAAAATTTTTTTTGGTAGGGTCATTAGGGGGCAAAGGAAGAGGGGGGGGGGTGTAGGGCAGAAATCGGCAGTCATAAAACTCTAAAGATAAATGCTTGGGATGATTATATAAAAAATTTAAAAAGAACAATTTTTTTTGGTAGGGTCATTTAGGGGGAAAAGGAAGAGGGGGGAGGAGGGGGGGGGGGGGTAGGGCAGAAATCGGCAGTCATAAAACTCTAAAGATAAATGTTTGGGATTATTATATAAAAAATTTAAAAACAAAAATTTTTTTTTTTTGGTAGAGTCATTTAGGGGGCGAAGGGGAAGGAGGGGGTAGGGCAGAGTAGTACCAGGTTTCGTCTCAGCTTCGTCATTAAAGCTTAAAAGTGTTATTTTTAAGGAATGTAGGCTAAAGTAAAACAATTTGTTAAATTTTTATGCTATTTTTGCCTATAATAACGCCCACTGAAGTGGGCGGGGTCAAAAAATATTTTTATTTTATTTAGTGGCTCCAAGTTTAAGGCGTTGGACCATATTTGACATAAAAATATATCATTTGCTTAACAAAATAACCAAAAAACTTTAAAAATTATGTTGTTTTTCCTGGGTTGGTTTAGTTCTTCTTAGGGGAACTTCTTTCCCTCTTGCCCGATTTAGCCTATCTTCGAACTTAACCTGCTCTAAGCTTTAAAATATATTTATGCCTAATTTCAAGAGTCTAGCTCTTTTCGTTTGGACTGAATCGTTCCACAGACGGACGGACATGCTCAGTTCGTCTTATATTTCATCACTGATCAAGAATATATATACTTTATGGGGTCTGAGATGGATATTTCGATGCGTTACAAACGGAATGACAAAGTGAATATACCCTCCAAATGCTTTTTTGGAGGGTATAAAAATATTGCCAAAAATTCAAGAATTGTCAGTCATATGTTCAAGATTGTTAGTTAAAATTGTGTATATGTATTAGTTTAACTTAGTGGTTATCTCAGCCGAGGAGAGCATCGACATATGTATGGTTCAGGAACCATGGGTAGCAAACTCCGAAGTTAAGGGGTTCCCGAGGTCCACATACAACTTACTATATGCTAGAAGTAATGGTAAGCCTAGATCATGTCTGATAGCCAAAAAACACATCAACACTTTTCTCTGTACACAGTTTAGCACAGAGGACCTTACAGTTGCGAGGGTCGAGCTAACGGATTCTAGGAGCTTCCTAATCGCATCATGCTACATGGCACACAACAAAGCAGCACCACCAGATGAAGTGAAAGATTTTATGTCATCTATTGGCGCCGATGAAGATGTCATACTTTGCTGTGACAGCAGTGAAATCAACGACAGAGGTGAGCATATCCCAGATTTCATAAACCTTAACAAACTTACCACATGTAACTCCGATACTTCACCGACTTTCATCTTTCCGAGTTCGGACAGGTTTAGTGGGTGGGAAGAGGTTCCGGATATTACCCTTGTAAATGACAAATTTAGGTTTTCGATTGACAAGTGGAGGGTATCCAATAAAAGATCCTTCTCTGATCATTGCTGGATACTCTTCGACGTTACGACACCAAGTAATGGGAAACAATGCTTTAGGTTCAATGGGACTCTGAAGCAAAAACTAGGAAAGGTCCCAGAAATCGAGAATACGATAGATGGACTTGAACAAAATGTGGGGTTGTTCAACAACGCTATTACAAGGGCCTTCGAGATATCCTGCCCCTTAACAAAGACTAAGAAGAGTTACCCTCCGTGGTGGAGCGCGGAACTCTCTAGGCTACGTAAGGAGGCACGTAGGGCCTTCAACGCTTGCTATGGAATTAAGATATGGCAGCCTTTTCACGACAAGCTAGCTATATATAAGAAGGCCATAAAGGTCGCCAAGAGGAACTCGTAGAGGAATTTCTGTGAGTCCGGAAGAGGTTCCGGACATTACCCTTGTAAATGACAAATTTAGGTTTTCGATTGACAAGTGGAGGGTATCCAATAAAAGATCCTTCTCTGATCATTGCAGGATACTCTTCGACGTTACGACACCAAGTAATGGGAAACAATGCTTTAGGTTCAATGGGACTCTGAAGCAAAAACTAGGAAAGGTCCCAGAAATCGAGAATACGATAGATGGACTTGAACAAAATGTGGGGTTGTTCAACAACGCTATTACAAGGGCCTTCGAGATATCCTGCCCCTTAACAAAGACTAAGAAGAGTTACCCTCCGTGGTGGAGCGCGGAACTCTCTAGGCTACGTAAGGAGGCACGTAGGGCCTTCAACGCTTGCTATGGAATTAAGATATGGCAGCCTTTTCACGACAAGCTAGCTATATATAAGAAGGCCATAAAGGTCGCCAAGAGGAACTCGTAGAGGAATTTCTGTGAGATAATACTAGAGATTCGGCAAGGCTAAGTAGGGCTTTGACCATGAGCCACACCTGTCCGACCTTCATTAAGAGAGGGGACGGCTCATGGACAGATTCTTCGGCGGAATCCCTTGACATTCTTTTCAACACCCACTTTCCAGGCTGTACTGACAAGGTCAGTGGAGCCACCTCAGTTAGTAGGAATCAACACGCTGTCAATACGGATTTTTCATCCCCAGAGAGAATCTCATGGGCAATCGACAGCTTCTCTCCGTTTAAATCGCCGGGTGCTGACGGCATCATTCCAAAGATGCTACAGAGTGCGAAGGGCTCTGTCATTCCGTGGCTTTTTAGGTTCTAAAGACTCTGCCTTATACTTGACTACGTTCCGACCAGCTGGAGGAAAGTAAGGTTAGTCTTCATTCCGAAGATTGGAAGAAGAAGTCACGAGGATGCAAAGGACTTCAGACCAATCAGCCTTTCATCTTTCTTGGCTAAGACGCTGGAAAGATTAATATACACCGATATTAGGGTTCGACTAGAGGGATCGTCAATTCTCGCGGTTAGTCAGCATGCCTACCTTAACGGACGCTCTACTGAAACAGCACTACATGAGGTGGTAAGATTCGTGGAGAGGTACCTTGATAACAAACAATATACCCTCGCTGCCTTCCTAGACATAGAGGGTGCCTTTAATGAAGTATCAGTGGCAGCCATAGAACAGTCTCTCCGGGATGCCGATGTTGAGGAATACATCAGCAACTGGATCATCACTATGTTGAAGGCGAAGAATGTCACTGCGAAACTGGGCACCAGCGAGGTGTCACGATGGGCGTGTAGGGGAACCCCACAGGGCGGGGTGATCTCACCTCTGCTCTGGCTTCTCGTTATTAACACTATTCTTCACAGACTAGATGCTGCTGGAGTTAAATTCGTGGCTTACGCGGACGATGTAGTAATAATGGTATCAGGGATGTTTACGGACGTTATTAGCGATATCATGTCTTGGCTATACTCATTAAATGGGCTACATTATGTGGTCTAGGAGTAAACCCTAGCAAAACAGAACTGGTATTATTTACTACAAAGACCAAAGTTCAAGGCTTTAGACTACCTCGGCTGAATAATCTGGGACTGTCCCTTTCCGACAATGCAAAGTATCTAGGAGTTATCCTGGACGCGAAACTATCGTGGAAACGGAATGTGCTACATAGGGTTAGGAAGGCAACAGTTGCCTACTACTCCTGCAGGAGGATGTTTGATTGCAGATAAGGTTTAACACCCACCATGCTTAAATGGATGTACACAGCGATTGTACGCCCTATATTGACTTATGGGTCTTTGGTATGGTGGCGTGCCACAACTAAGATGTGGTAAGTCAACTATATAGGGAACTGAGATCTGCCTGCATCGGGATTACTGGTTGTCTACGTACTAGCCCCTCAGAAGCTCTGAATGCTATACTGAACCTGATTCCGATTGACCTTTATGTACTGGGTGCATCCTCGAGCAGTGCGGTGAGACTGGCGGTATCTGGGAAGTGGAGGTCAAGGGACTATGGCCACGCAAGGATCCTAGGTCAGTTACCACCGACACTAAGGGGCCCACTGACTATATGGTACCCCACTTGGACTTCAATATTACTTACAGAGTCCACATTCCATCCAGGCGGGAGTGGAGGGGGGAAACATGGAGAAAGACTTCGACTGCAGGATGTATATTGACGGATCAACAATGATCTGTGGTGTAGGTTCAGGAGTCTTCTCAAGGGACCTTGGAACAGAACTTTCCGACTCCCTGATGCAGGTAGTGTATTTCAGGCGGAAATATTGGCTATAAGGGAGGCGGCTAGGTTACTAATTGACAGGGGTGTTCAGGGTAGAGTCGGCGTCTTTGTCGACAGCCAGGCGGCACTCCTGTCTCTGAGGTCGTTCACTACTTCTTCTACTTTAGTGACTCAATGCAGGGAGCTTCTATCCAGATTGGGATATCAGACTGACACTACCCTCATCTGGGCTTCCGCACTTAGTAACTTCGCTGGAAACGAACGGGCGGACGAGCTAGCTAGGGCTGGATCGTCTCCACCGCTGTATCGGTAGCCATTCCGTATGCCGCTATAAGATGCGGTATATAGAGCCATTACAGGAAGAAGGCTGCAAACAGGTGGCGCAGGCTGGACACGTGTAGGGTGGCCAGAAGTATATGGCGCTGCTACAACGACAGGAGGACAGCACAGCTGATCAATAGGAACCGTAGGGACATCTCAAAACTTGTCGCAGTAGTGACGGGGTACTGGGCAATAGGCAGACATGCTCGTAGGATAGGTCTCTCCTATAATGCATTCTGTCGCAGCTGCCGGCACCAGGGCAAGGAAGAGACAGTTTATCACTTCCTTTGTGAATGCTCGGCATTGCACCATACGAGACACAGAATCTTAGGCAATAGTATAATATCCGACCTTTCGGAGCTATCAGGTATAGATCTAGCTGACCTTATTAGATTCCTCGATGCGACAGCTTGGACCTAGCATCCATCACCGTATCCGAGATCTGGACTCGGTTCTACACAGGTTGACACTGACGAGTGGACTGGTCTTTCAAAACGTGATCTCAGAGATCCTACTTGGGTGCTTGTTGGTTACAGCTGGCTTGTGGGTTACAGTATTAGTTTCAGTCATTCATTTCTTGTAGGGCAAATATGTAGATGATACCCTATCTATTATACACATTGACCACAAGGACAAAATACTAGAAACACCCAAAAAATTCCACCCAAAATTAAATTAAATTTACCTTAGAGATTGAAAACAAGTAAAAACGTTATATTCGACCAGGTCGAATTTTAAATACCCTCCAAATATTTAGTAAGTGAATTTAAAATGTTTAACTCTGTGGGACAGAGTTCCTTTATATAATATAATATCGTACGTCAACAGAACTAAAGGGGGCGGAGTTAAAAAATAGACAATATCATGTTATCCACAGACGAACGTATGGGCATTACTAGATCGTCTTAGACTTCATCACTGATCAAGAATAAATACACTTTATGGGGTCCAATTCTCTTTGGAGGGTATAAAAACTATATGTTGGTGGGGTTGCTCTAGCAAGTGCTGTGGGGGAAACATTTCACCTTTGCCATAAAACTCTAAAAACTAATGCTTGGGATAATTATGTATGTAAAAAAAATTTTTTTATTTAATTTTTATAGAATCATTTACCAGGGAAAGGGGGAGGAGGGGTATGGCAGAAACAGGCAGTCATAAAATTCTAAAAATAAATGCGTGGGATAATTTTATTCAAAATAAATTTTTTTATAGGGTCATATAGGGGGCAAAGGGGGAGGAGGGGGTAGGGCAGAAATCGGCAGTCATGAAACTCTAAAAATAAATGCTTGGGATAATTGTGTACAAAATTTAATTTTTTTTATAGGGTCATTTAGAGGGCAAAGGGGGAGGAGAGGGTAGGGCAGAAATCGGCAGTCATAAAACTCTAAAAATAAATGCTTGGGACAATTGTACACAAAATTAAATTTTTTTTTGGTAGGGTCATTAAGAAGGTGAAGGGGGAGGAGGGGGTGGGTCAGAGTAGTACCAGGTTTCGACTCAGATTCGTCATTAAAGCTTAAAAAGCGTTTTTATATGCTAAAATAGAGTTAAAATTCAGCCTACATTCCATAAAATTAACATTTTAAATTTGTATGACGAAGCTGAGGTGTAACCTGATTCTCCTCTGTTCTATCTCCCCCTTTTACACTTAATTACCCCAAAAATATATTTTATATTTATATATGGCAAACATAAAACACTGAAAATTATGTCCCTTGACAGAGCGACCCCAACAAAATACAGTATTAATATCCGCCGAAAAGAATTGGACCCCATAAAGTATATATATTCTTGATCAGTGATGAAGTCTAAGACGATCTAGCAAAGACCATGCGTCCGTCTGGGGGAAACATTATATACAGGCCTGTTCTTTAAATCATGTGGTTTAAAATCGTGTGATTTTAGAAAATTATCTCCACTAATAGAAATATTTTTCCAGACATTTTTCAATATTGCTGTTATATATAGCTTCAAATATCATATCCAGAAGAAAACTTCCGTATCTAATTTTAAGAACGTTTTCAGGGCCATGATTTATTTTTGAATTCACGCGATTTCAACCCGACGTGATTTGCAGAACAGGCCCGATAGTCTATTTTTGGACCCCGCCCTCTTCAGTGGAACTTAATTGACATATTATATCAAAAAATTTTGTAAATATTTAACAAATTGTATTCCTTAAACTTACATTTCTTAAAAATGTATGTAATATGTTCTCTGATCTTACCATGCTCTGCACCTTAAATGACTTTATCAAAAATAATTTTTTTCTCAACGGCTCAACTATAGACTGAGTCGTGCTAGAATGACGGTTGAGATTTCATTTGCAAGACTGGCGAGTAGATTTCGAATATTCTATAGACCCATCGAATTTAAACTATAAACTTGCCTTGTTATGACAGCGTGATGTGTTTCACACAGAATGTTGACTAAAATCGTGGGTGAAATCTCGAAACCCTACTAAGATCCAATTGCACCAGAACTGTCCTCAACTTTTTTATCTTTGCTTACACAATAAAATTCCATAATTGAAATGCATATAGACATTGCTTGACCACCAACAAATAAATTTCATTTAAAATAGTATTGTGACAACAATATGTCAAATAAAAATTTCATAATAGTTTGATTTAAATTTTATTTTTCATTTTGCCTTATAAATACTTTTCTTGTTATCCAATGGATTTCTGATTGTATAAAGGTGTAGAAAAATAAAATAGATTCATATCAAATATAATTTATATGTTGGGTTAGTTTTGTATTAGTTTCAAGGCCTACCTACTATGCTTATTCTGTTGTGATTTTTGAAAATAGTTTGTAATTTACAAATTGTGAATTCTTAGATGGTTTTCAGAAGTATGTGCATAAGATAAGAGGTTTTTAGCTTTTCGAAACTGTGGTTAAAGTCTAGTGATAATTTGGTAAAGCACCAATGAGATGCATATAGTCATTGCTTGACCACCAACAAATACACTTCATTTAAAATAGTATTGTGACAATAATATGACAAATAAAATTTTCATAACAACTTGATTTAGATTTTGTAACGATACGTTTTTCGCTGGGTGCTAGGATAGGCTCAGCGGAGTCCAGGGGTCGTTGGTTTTTATAGTTAAAGACAACACCTTCGTTTCTTCAATTGATTTCCAATGTTTATTGATACTAAATATTACTTAAAGTATTTTTATATCCATACTTAAATATGGGAATGGAACAGCGAGGAGTCCCCAAACGATCCAGCGACGGTGTTGGTAGAGGTCAGTAACTGGACGAGGTGGCTGCCTACACGAGCCATCTCAAGGATCGCAACGGGAGATCCCTGAATACAATCCTCGTCTCCCCGGCCTTTACAGGAGAGCAAGTGCAAGTAGTTATTAAGCCGGTGATCCCTCACTCAATAACTACTCCT
Organism: Linnaemya tessellans; assembly: GCA_951800035.1. Lineage (NCBI taxonomy): Eukaryota > Metazoa > Arthropoda > Insecta > Diptera > Tachinidae > Linnaemya > Linnaemya tessellans. The sequence goes on along the minus strand of OX637534.1, from coordinate 59,987,907 downwards.
GCCCAAACCTTGCCTTGAGAACAAATAGTTATGTAGCCGGGCGAGTCCTCACTCAATAACTAATTCTTCCCAGTAGATGGAAAAGACTCCTAAGTCTATAGGTTTCTCTAGCTACTTTATACCACAAGATATTTATCAAGTACGGGTGATCCCTCTACCTAATAAACTAGCTCTTATCGCATCGCAAGCTGCCAGCCAACTGACTGCCGTTTAACAATTGATCGCCTTTTATACAATTCGGGGCGCGCCTACAGAAATACACACACCAACACGCATGTACACAGAACAGTGAATGTTTCCAGTTCTGTTGTTAGCTACGGTAGTGCGCATGACTCTGAGAAATACTTTCAGAGAGGCTGTTAGCTATACATGCTTTTAACATGATTGTGCAGGTATACAAATCTTAGTGCATCCTTACATTTGTTGATACTTACATCAACATAATTTTTATTATTTATTTAATTATCATTATTAAAAAACATTTCCTAATTTCCGTTTTGTAATATAATAACCATTATTGTTGACTATACATTTTATTCTACTTATTATTCCTGTTTAAGTTCAATTACCTAAACATTTTATGTAATGACCTAATTTTGTATTAAGTCCATTAACCATTGTTGTTGACAAAACAGGAAATAATATTTTTAACTTAAGTTTGTTATAAAAAAAGGAAAATACTTAAGTTTAGCAATTATGCAAAATTTGTTTATTTCTACTTACTAAGCAATTTAAATTAATTTATTGTAAAAGAATTTAGTATATAAGAATGAAAAATAAAGAAAATAGTCTGTCAATCGTTTTAAGGCATTTAACGTGTTTTATTTGATTGATTAGCATTCTTCAGTTTCAAGTGCTTGTAAGAACAAATAAGGCAAAATAGTTTCAGTTCAGATTAATATGTTTGAATTGAATTGAACTATCGCCTTATCGTCCAACATTCGTATTCGTCTTATTTATTTTGGCGTAAAAAATATACGAGTAATAAATACACGACCAATTTCCATGCGCGTGTGTACATGTCTAAATATATAAAAGAAAAACTTACTCCAAAAATGAGAATAAAAGGAAAGAAATAATTCCATTACAATAAACTTAAATACTATTCTTTACATAGGCCATACAATTATATGATTTATATATATATATATATATATATATATATATATATATATATATATATATATATATATATATATATATATATATATATATATATATAGGCATAAAAAACAAATTAAAGAAAAATGAAATGATTCTTCTAAAACGAATTAAGTATTGTTGCGGCAAAAACGAGCCAGTCGACATTTTTCGTCACAATTTTATTTTTCATTTTGCCTTATAAATACTTTTGTATAAAGGTGTAGAAAAATAAAATAGATTCATATCGAATATAATTTATTTGTTTCTCATATGGTTTTCAGAAGTATGTGCATAAGATAATAGGTTTTTAACTTTTCAAAACTGTGGTTAAAGTCTGATTTGGTAAAGCACCAATGAAATGCATATAGACATTGCTTGACCACCAACAAATAAATTTCATTTAGAACATAATTTAGAAAACCATTTGCACCTTAATAGAGATTTTCATTGTATTTCGTATTTTCACTTAGTTACTAAAAGAAAGTTTTTTCCACATAAAATTTACTTTATTTTGATTCAATACTAAATATTTCTCGTTCATGTACTGTTTTTTTTCAGTTTAAGTTGTTATTTTAACATTAAAACATAAATAACATTGTCGTTAAAGTCAAATGAAAAATATGTTAACTGATTTTTAATTCATTTTACGTACTTAATTTTATGAGTGTAGAAAATTGAAAACTATTTTGTTATCACTAACATAAAAATTAGATGTTATTTATTATTAATAAAAAGTTATTTTCACTTAAATAACTAAATAATAAATAACTTAAATAGCTAAATAGTATTATGTATATACATATATATATATATATATATATATATATATATATATATATATATATATATATATATATATACTATATATTATCAATAATTACTGTATGTTAATTAATATCAATTAACATAAGCAATGACTCTAATGTTAAATATTTTATTACTTTATTTAAATAAGTTAGTTATAAAAATGAGTTAGAAAATGAAACTTTTGATTCTTTTGTAAACGTTTTATAAAATTAAATTCTTAAATAAAATATATGATATAAATTGGCGACGAGGAAAATTGGAAAATTAAAGAAGATGATTGGTCATATAGATCCATTCCTCATTGGAAACGAAATGGTACTTATATTGGTGCGGATACGTATTCCATATTAAGGAAGTTATTTTCTCCAGTATAAAAACTTATAATGAGTTGGTTGATGCTTTTAAAAAAATATTTTGAGCCATCCGTAAACGAAATAGCAGAGTCTTATAAATTTAATAAAGCAGAGCAAGGATCGAAATCAATAAGAGAGTTCATAATAGAACTCAAATCCTTGGCTCAAAATTGCAATTCCTGCTATTTTCTGAATCGAGTTTTAAGAGATAAATTTGTTTGAGGCGTTCGAGAAAATCAATTAAGGTCGAAATTCTTGAAAGAATCAACGTTATCGTTTACGTCAGAAATGGCAGAAGGGGAATCAAGAAAAATTAGTTCCATAAAGGAGTATTATAATACGTTTGCAGTAAGTCAACCGAGAAATTATTCAAAAGGATATATTCAAAAGCAAATGTGTAAAAAAACTTTTTGTCAACGATGTGGAAAAATAGGTCACGTTTCTGATAACTGTCCTAGTAAAAACTTGGTCTTTTTAAGTGCTATAAAAAAAGGCAAACGTCTAAAAGAAATTTTCAAAATTGGCGGAAAGGTGACAATAAGGTGAATTGTGTTGAAGAACTTTTGGATGCTATCAGTTTAAAAAGCATAATGAGAAGAAACAGTGAAAATAATCAAATAAATTTTATAAATGGAGATGCTGAAAGTGTCAAACTGTTGGTAGAAGAAGTATTGCTAGAGACGGAAGTAGATACTGGAGCATGTGTATCAGTAATTTCTAAAGCTAAGTATCTGTTGTATTTCTCTAAGTTTAAGTAAAATCCTGTGATAAAAATATTTGTTTCGGTTACTGGTAATCAATTGAAGTGTATAGGAAATATATATATATATATATATATATATATATATATATATATATATATATATATATATATATATATATTATCAATAATTACTGTATGTTAATGAATATCAATTAACATAAGCAATGACTCTAATGTTAAATATTTTATTACTTTATTTAAATAAGTTAGTTATAAAAATGAGTTAGAAAATGAAACTTTTGATTCTTTTGTAAACGTTTTATAAAATTAAATTCTTAAATAAAATATATGATATAAATTGGCGACGAGGAAAATTGGAAAATTAAAGAAGATGATTGGTCATATACATATATATGTAGATCCATTCCTCATTGGAAACGAAATGGTACTTATATTGGTGCGGATACGTATTCCATATTAAGGAAGTTATTTTCTCCAGTATAAAAACTTATAATGAGTTGGTTGATGCTTTTAAAAAAATATTTTGAGCCATCCGTAAACGAAATAGCAGAGTCTTATAAATTTAATAAAGCAGAGCAAGGATCGAAATCAATAAGAGAGTTCATAATAGAACTCAAATCCTTGGCTCAAAATTGCAATTCCTGCTATTTTCTGAATCGAGTTTTAAGAGATAAATTTGTTTGAGGCGTTCGAGAAAATCAATTAAGGTCGAAATTCTTAAAAGAATCAACGTTATCGTTTACGTCAGAAATGGCAGAAGGGGAATCAAGAAAAATTAGTTCCATAAAGGAGTATTATAATACGTTTGCAGTAAGTCAACCGAGAAATTATTCAAAAGGATATATTCAAAAGCAAATGTGTGAAAAAACTTTTTGTCAACGATGTGGAAAAATAGGTCACGTTTCTGATAACTGTCCTAGTAAAAACTTGGTCTTTTTAAGTGCTATAAAAAAAAGGCAAACGTCTAAAAGAAATTTTCAAAATTGGCGGAAAGGTGACAATAAGGTGAATTGTGTTGAAGAACTTTTGGATGCTATCAGTTTAAAAAGCATAATGAGAAGAAACAGTGAAAATAATCAAATAAATTTTATAAATGGAGATGCTGAAAGTGTCAAACTGTTGGTAGAAGAAGTATTGCTAGAGACGGAAGTAGATACTGGAGCATGTGTATCAGTAATTTCTAAAGCTAAGTATCTGTTGTATTTCTCTAAGTTTAAGTAAAATCCTGTGATAAAAATATTTGTTTCGGTTACTGGTAATCAATTGAAGTGTATAGGAAATATATATATATATATATATATATATATATATATATATATATATATATATATATATATATTATCAATAATTACTGTATGTTAATGAATATCAATTAACATAAGCAATGACTCTAATGTTATATATTTTATTACTTTATTTAAATAAGTTAGTTATAAAAATGAGTTAGAAAATGTAACTTTTGATTCTTTTGTAAACGTTTTATAAAATTAAATTCTTAAATAAAATATATGATATAAATTGGCGACGAGGAAAATTGGAAAATTAAAGAAGATGATTGGTCATATAGATCCATTCCTCATTGGAAACAATATGATACTTATATTGGTGCGGATACGTGTTCCATATTAAGGAAGTTATTTTCTCCAGTATAAAAACTTATAATGAGTTGGTTGATTCTTTTAAAAAAATATTTTGAGCCATCCGTAAACGAAATAGCAGAGTCTTATAAATTTAATAAAGCAGAGCAAGGATCGAAATCAATAAGAGAGTTCATAATAGAACTCAAATCCTTGGCTCAAAATTGCAATTCCTGCTATTTTCTGAATCGAGTTTTAAGAGATAAATTTGTTTGAGGCGTTCGAGAAAATCAATTAAGATCGAAATTCTTGAAAGAATCAACGTTATCGTTTACGTCAGAAATGGCAGAAGGGGAATCAAGAAAAATTAGTTCCATAAAGGAGTATTATAATACGTTTGCAGTAAGTCAACCGAGAAATTATTCAAAAGGATATATTCAAAAGCAAATGTGTAAAAAAACTTTTTGTCAACGATGTGGAAAAATAGGTCACGTTTCTGATAACTGTCCTAGTAAAAACTTGGTCTTTTTAAGTGCTATAAAAAAAGGCAAACGTCTAAAAGAAATTTTCAAAATTGGCGGAAAGGTGACAATAAGGTGAATTGTGTTGAAGAACTTTTGGATGCTATCAGTTTAAAAAGCATAATGAGAAGAAACAGTGAAAATAATCAAATAAATTTTATAAATGGAGATGCTGAAAGTGTCAAACTGTTGGTAGAAGAAGTATTGCTAGAGACGGAAGTAGATACTGGAGCATGTGTATCAGTAATTTCTAAAGCTAAGTATCTGTTGTATTTCTCTAAGTTTAAGTAAAATCCTGTGATAAAAATATTTGTTTCGGTTACTGGTAATCAATTGAAGTGTATAGGAAAAATTGAAACTGCTGTTAGAAAGATAAACAAGAATTTACTTTACTTTGTGATTGAATCAGAAAATTATTTTAAGCCATTAATTGGCAGAAATTGGTTAAATGCGCTATACCCAAATTGGAGACTAATATTTAATAATAAAATAGATAAAATAATGAATTTAAATAAAGAAAGTATATGGGAAAAATTCAATTGAAGTTTCCGAGAATATTCAACAATGATCCAAACCATTGTATTGAAAAATATACGGCGGAAATTGTTTTAAACCCAATTTTTAAAAAAGCGTATGATGTTTCTTTTATATTGAGACCTCAAGTAGAAAAAGAGTTAGACCGATTAGTTAACGATGGCAAATTGATACCTATAAAGGTTAGTAAATTTGCTTCCCCAATAGTAATAGCTGTTAAGCCAGGAAATGCATTTAGAATTTGTATTGACTGTAAGGTAACAATTAATAGATTTATTGAAACAGAGCATTTTCCAATAGAGACTAGCTTCCTTCTGGAGTTGCTAGTGCACCAGCAATATTTCAATCCGTTATGGATCAAATTCTTTTAGGAATAGAAGGTATATCATGTTATTTAGATGATATTTTAATAGGAGGTTCAAATTTACAAGGGACAAAAATGCGTTTATTTCAGGTTTTAAATAGACTTAATGAATTCAATGTTAAGATAAATTTAACAAAATGTAAATTTTTTTTAAATGGAAATAAGTTATTCAGGACACAGAATATCCGAAGGTGGGTTGAAACCAAATAAAGAAAAAATGTATACTATTATAAATGCTCCTAGTCCTAAAAACTTATCCGAGCTACAATCTTACTTGGGCATGCTAAATTACACTGCTCTACAAAATTTAAGTTTTTGCATGCCCTTTGATTACCACTATTTTTTTATTTGCTATGGTCCCCTGACTATAAAAATGGTCGCAATTTAAAATTTTATGGATACGATTTTAAGAAAAAAAAATTTTTTTAAAATTTGCCATTTTTGAAAAGGGTGATCCATTAATTTTATCATATCTCTCGAACGGGCTGTTCGATTTTGTTAAAGAAAACAGCATATAATAGCAAATTAAATTACCTTTAAGTCGTTCCAATACCATTCTTTCAAATACTTATTGCTTTCGGAGTTATTTGCATCGCATTTTCAAAAAAATTGATTTTTTATATATAAAATTTCCATTTTTTTTAATTCGTCAAAAATCGAATATGACTTAAAAACTTAACGTTTTTATTACATGATCGTAAAATTGTAAGCATTCCAAATAAAGCGAAATTTATTACATGAAAATCCATGGTAATTATATTAACAATTAAGTGAATAAAGTGAAAATACGCATTTGTTGCAAAAATTAGCCGTATGAAGCCTATTATTAAAAAAAAAAGAAGTAGAAACTACAATTTTGAAGATAATGTCATGAAATTTGGCAAAGGATGTTTTTGCTGCAAGGACAATAAATTTCTTTCTTTTGGACGGGATGCAAGTAGCTCAGATTTATCTTTTGGAAGCTCTAGGTCTCTTATATGATCGTTTAACAAGGGCTGTGTCAGAGGCTTTGGACAAAATCCATCTGATACGCTGGAGATATTTATATGGATTTTCAGGACATGGAACTCCATCTGAATATAGCACGGGAACTGTAAATCCACCAACTGAAATAGTGGGATAAGACCAAAGCATATATTCTCCAAATCCACTTTTTCTACTTAAACAAAAGTAACAGTCAGCATAATGATTAGATGTTTCTCTCCACATCATAGGTTTTTCAATTTGAATGTTTCCTCTTTGAAAAATTAAAATTTTACAATGGGTGTCAAACATATTTTGAAATATTACGAGTATTACTTACTCCTAGTTCCCACAAATTGAACTAGACGTCCAATATTGCCTTAAATTTTTTACGTCTATTTTGAAATAATCCTTAAATGAATTTTGTAGTGAAATAGTGAAATTTCATCGCATTTTTGCTGTAATGTATACACCACACACATAACAAAATAAATTTGGGTAATTTTTCCAGTCAAATTTTCTACCTGTATTATTCATTTTTTAAAAATTCACAAACTAAATAAATAGCTTGTTGTAATGACAACATGACATTTCGGGATCAGGAACGTTAGTTGAATAACAATGAATGAACTAAATGCACTACTTTAAATATGTCGAATTTTTTGACTAAAGTACCTATTTTTTACAAAGATAATACCTAGCTGAATAATGAAGGGAGCAATGAATAATGTACCTGAAAAAAGTTTAATTTAGAAACATGGAATTCAATAGACATGTAAGACTTATTGCAGTGACAACTCAAATTGGTTCAATGTACGTAAAGCCATAAAAAATTAGCGTAAAGTCATAAAGAGCAGCAAAAACCATGCTTGGTTTACCTACCTGCTGAAAAGAAGGGTACTTCGTTTATCAAAATATTTCCGCGGAACACATTTAAATTAATTATAGGTGTAACAGTTTCTATGGCCGATTGATAAAATGCAATTTTTTTTAATTTTTATGATTTAAAAATACAAAGTTGCGCAAAATGTCATACTTAAATAATTTTTTTTTTGTCGAGAACAAGTAATTTTACTTTATAGGGCTTTTCCTCAAAATTACAATAGATATGTTTCATTTTTTCAAAAACATCACCATGACAGTCAAATTTTCTTCGGATTTATGATCACTATGGGGACTTTCATACCGTTTAAGTTAATTTTAAAGATAGTCCTTGCATGGTAGCTATAATCAGGTATTCGAACAAAACTTAGAACAGTGATTTAAGTTTAAATACATATACATATAATATACGAGTATGTGATTATTTTCATTTAGATAAAAGCAAATTTTTGACTTTGAGGGACTTCAAACTATATTCCTAGAAGAAAGTTGTATGGGAGGTACCCAAAATTTTTGACGATTTTGTTTATTTTCAACAGACTTTATCCTTGTAGCAAAAAATTACTAGTGCCAAGCGTCATAAAGTTGTTTTAAAAACTGTGACCTCCACTTAATTCCACTAAGGCTTGATATGCCAAATTTTTGCTAATTTGGGTGTTTTCACTTTATTGTTAATAAATCCAACATTTATTCATGTATTTTCACGAAATAAGGCTTCAATTATTTGAAATATTTACAGTTTTAAGATCGTGAAATTAAAATGATAAGTTTTTGTCATATTCTATTTTTTATGAATTTTTAAAAAATTAAAATTTTACGATTTTGCAAAAAAAAAATTTTTTTTTACATTTTTGTGTGAATAACTCCATAAACTTTGATCATACGAAATAAGTTGTGTTATCTTGACTTAAATTTTGTGGTGAATCCGCTGGTGTTTTTTCAGCAACATTGGATAAGCCATTCCCAAGATATGATAAAATCAATGGAACGACTTCTCTGAAAATCCGTAATTTTAGAAAAAAAATTAAAAAAAAAATTTTATCCATAGAATTTTAAATTTTGGGTGTTTTTGTACTTAGGGTCCATAATACATCGAAATTAAATTGTTAGACTTCAAAGTAATTTTTCGTGTTGACCAGTATTGTTATAGTAAGTTTATTCCAAATTTCTCATCAGAATTGAAGGAAATGTACAAATTACTGAAAAGGGAAAGAAAATTTTAATGGACAGATAATATTCAAAACTGTTTTGAAAGGTCAAAGGGAGTACTTTTAAATAATAATGTATTATAATTATTTGATCCAAATGATCCAATAATAGTTACCACTGCTGCCAGTGCTTATGGTGTGGGAGCTGTTTTAGCGCATTTAGTTAACGGTATTGAGAAACCTGTATTTTTGCTTCAAGCACTCTAGGTGCATCGGAAAGAAACTATTCTCAAATTCATAGAGAAGCTTTAGCGGTTATGTTTGGAGTAAAGAAATTCCATAAATACATATATGGACACAAATTTATACTATGTAATGATAATGAAGCTCTCAAAGAAATTTTTAATCCAAATAGGGATACGTCAAGTATAACGGCATCAAGATTGCAGCAATGGGCTGTAATGTTTTATGAATATAAATTTAAATATCCTCCAGGAAAAAGGAATGCACCTGCTGATGCAATGTCTCGATTGCCTTTAGAGAATACAACAGAAGTTGAAATTATAAAAAATCTAGCATATATAATTGAACTGCCTATTAGTTTAGAAAAGGTAAGGGAGTATACGAAAAATTAAATTTTAAGTAAAATTTTTAGCTATAAAAAAATTAACAATTTTTAGCTATATTAAGGATAGTTGACCGTTAGAAGTAATATCCGAACTAGATTGTTGGTATAAACCACGCAAATGTCTATCAATAAATAATGGATGCATTTATTACAGAGATAGGTTAGTAATTCCGAAAGCACTGCAAAATGAAGCTCTTAAGACATTACATGAAAATCATGATGGTATTGTTAGGTTGGAGATGCTTGCTAGGACTTCAGTTTGGTGGCCTAATATAGATAAAAGTATCGAAGAATATGTTTCACAATGTTACACATGTCAATCGACACATAGAATTATTAAGGAGAATGTTAAGAGTAAATGGTCAGTAACTAATTTACCATTTGAGAGAGTTCATTTAGATTTGTTTTATTTTGGGTCAAATCCATTTTTGATTTATATTGATCCATTCAGTAAGCTTGTTGAAGTGAAAAGTTTAGTAAAATAGGATGCAATAAGTTTATTTTTAAAATACTTGGTTATCCAAAAGAAATAGTTACGGATAATGGTCCCCCATTTTCGTCAAATAAACATTGTTCAAAAAAGATCACCACCGTACCATCCTCAAAGTAATGGTTTAGCTGAACGTGGAGTACAAACAATTAAAAAAAGTTTAAAGAAATATCATGCAGACCAAAAATTAAATTCTTTACCAATTCAAACCAAATTAGATAAAATTCTTATGTGTTACAACAATACACCTTGTACTATAACAAATAAGAATCCAACTGATTTAATATTTTCATATACACCAAGAACTTTATTAAATTCACTAGCATAGAAACAAGATGCTGTCAATAAAATTTAAAATAAGAAGAGTAAAGTCATAGAAAAAAAAGCGGAAATAGGATATGGAAACTCAGTTTAAAGTAGGAGACAGAGTATTATATAGGAATCATTTTAAAGATTTTAAAAATGGATACCTTGTATCATTTATAAACAAAACAGTCATTATAGTAATTTAATAAACATAATAATTCCATTAGATATGTTCATAAACATCAGTTGCGTGTTTCAAATCTACCGGATAAATATCATCCCTTGTTAGATAATGAAATAAAACAGCAGGAGAACATAGTTAACAATAAATAAAGTTGTAAACCTACTTTTGATGATAACAAATCAAAAAGGGTAAATAGCAAAAGAGTTTTAAATTATTCTATACCACTTCGACAATCAAACCGTATAAAACAAAGAAAACTTTCAGATATTTAAAAAGAAATATATAAGCCATACATATCGCACTCGTTCAACAATACTGTATTAACTCGAAATTTTTACGTTTATCTTTTTGGCAAAAAACAATACATAACACCTATGCCTACCTATGGGTAAAAATTCCCGTAGTTCTGACTACTCTTTCTTAATAAAATTACATGTTGTGACCTTTTTCCTGCTGAAATTGGTAATTTCTGTGAATCAAGAAAACAAATTTATTATGAGTTGCTTGAAGTGATTGGCCTTAACAAATAATTGTTTTTTCGTATAACGAGTAGTATTTTGAATTAAGTTGTTATTCTAATAATAAAAGTTTCTTTTAGTCAGGTAGTATTTTGTGTTGCAATTGTTTAATTGGTTCAGGCTAAGCAAATTTTTTGTTTTAATTCGAAATATGATTGTTTTCATGAAATAATGCTTAACTTTTTCTTTGAGTTGTTACTGTTTTGATAAAATAGTTTTAATGACACTTTGTAATATTATCACTTTATCATTTTGGATTTGAGCAATATAGCAAATAATTCAATTTTGATCAGCTAGAAATTTTATTATTAAATTTATTAAACATAATAGTGAATATTTAAAATAAAATAGTCTAATTAGTTCCATTAACAAAATGAGTTGCCCAAATAAATAAAAAGATGCCACTGTCGGAAAATAAAAGAAAGGATATTATGGATCTAGTCAAGAGAAACATAATCCATAAAAAGTATCAAGATTCATACTACGAAAATTTTAAATATCTATTTTAAACATTTTTAATTTAATAAAATATATATTTTAAACTTTTTAGCGGTTGTTAGCTTTAAAAACTTTGTTTACGTTAGACTTTTTACACCCTCCAAAAAAGAATATGGAGGGTGTATTCACTTTACCATTCCGTATATAACGCAGCGAAATATGCATCTGAGACCCCATAACGTATATGTATTCTTGATCAGTGATGAAATCTAAGACGATCTGAGCATGTCCGTCCGTCTGTGGAAATCACGATTCAGTCCAAATGAAGAGAGATAGACTCTTGAAATTTGGTATAAATATATCTTGAAGGATAGCACAGGTTAAATTCGGAGATGGGCTAAATCGGGCAAGACAGAAAAAGGTTCCCCGAAGAAGAGCTAAACCAACTTCTAAAGAACAACATAATTTCTAACGGTTTTTTGTAATTTTGTTAAGCAAAAGATATATTTTTATATTAAAGAAGGTCCAACGTGTTAAACTTGAAGCCATAAAAAAAATTATTTTTGGACCCCACCCCCTTTATTGGGCGTTATTATATGCAAAAATAGTGTAAAAATTTTACTAATTGTTTTACTTAAGGCTACATTCCTCAAAAAAACATTTTTACGCCTTAATGAAGAAGCTGAGACGTAACCTGGTACTACTCTGCCCTACTCCCTTCCTCCCCCTTTGCCCACCAGATGACCCTATAAAAAAAAATTTAAAATTTTGTATATAATTATCCCAAACATTTATTTTTAAAGTTTTATGGCAAAGGTGAAATGTCTCCCTCACAGCCCTTGCTAGAGCGACCCAGCCAAAATACAGTTTTAATACCCTCTAAAGGGAATCGGACTCCGTAAAGTATATATACTCTTGATCAGTGATGAAGTCTAAGACGGTCTAGCAATGCCCATACGCTCGTCTGTGGAAAACCCGATATTGTCGATTTTTAAACCCCGCCCCATTTAGTGGGCGTTATTATATGCAAAAATAGTATAAAAATTTAACAAATTGCTTTACTTAAGCCTACATTAATTAAAAATAACATTTTTAAGCTTGAATGACGAAGCTGAGACGTAATCTGGTACTACTCTGCCCTACCCGCTCCTCCCCCTTTGCCCCCTAAATGAACGTTAAGAAAACATTTTTTTGTGTCTCCTGAATATTTTGAAGTTTTTGAGTTAATACAGTATTGCTGAACTAGTGCGATATATATGTATGTAATTACAAATTTTGAATATTATTATAGTTTTTAGATTTATTAATTTACATATATACTTATAATGTAATTGTTCATTAACTGAATTGTAAACCTTAAGCAAAAAGGAGAAAATGTTATGTATTAAATATAATCAATAATTTCTGTAGGTTAATGAATATTAATTAACATATGCAATGACTTTAATGTCAAATATTTTATAACTTTATTTAAATAAGTTAGCTATAAAAATGAGTTAGAGAAAGTAAGTTTTGATTCTTTTGTAAACGTTATATAAAATTAAATTCTCAATTAAAATATATGATAAATAGTAATTACAAAGCAAGAAAAATAAAGAAAATAAAAACAAAACATTTAATTATTTTACATATTAAAAAATTCAGACCAATAAATGAAAACAACAAAAAATTAAATTAAAATAAAAGTTTTATTTATTTATTTGTTAGGAAACAATATCTAGTACTCGTAAATATAACTAACTCAACATGTCCACACGCTACGATAAAAATAATATATACATTACATACAGATAACGTTGGTATTATTATGATAACATAAAAATAAAAAGTTATATTTTAGTTCAAACTTCGTAGAAAACATTAGAAGTACAATTCAACTTTTTCACGAATTAAGATTAAAATTTTAAGTAACGTTTTTTTAAAATTAAAAGAGAAATTAAACGTTATTATATTCAAACATTGTAAAAAATAAATTAATACAATTCAACATTTTAATAATAATAATAAACTCTAAGTTTCAGGTAACGTTTTTATTATTTAACAGTAGTAGAAATTTTTGCTTGGTTTTTGATTAAGCAAGTTCAGAGCAAGTCTTGTAGTCTCCGATCGGACGCGTCCCCTGGTGACCGATAGGGTGAGACCGGGACAGTGAGTCACCTGATACGCTGCACAAGTGGTCAGTTGCGTCACTGTCAGGTATTAAGTCTGACTCCGGCCTGCGAGCCTTCACACACCACTGAGAGTCCGAAGGGCCAGGTCGGATCAGGCTCCGTACCAGAATAACCTGATTCATAGGATCTCGTCGGCTAGAGCGTACCTTGTGAAAGAGGCGTCAAGGCTGGCAGACCTAAGTGAGGTGCATCGTCCAGGGCAACTTTCCACCTCTATCGACACCCCACCAAAGATGGCATAGCAATGGGACGCTCGACATTCCTTAGTTTGACACAACACACAACCTGTTGGTCGTGGGCCGTTCTAGACATGGACGATACTCCTTTAGAATACAGGATGTCTGGAATAGAGCCCGCGAAACAAAACTACACCACTTGTAAGGTTAAGGTGGTTGGTAGCAGTGCCGAGAACATGAATGGCTAGTCAGTGGTTAAAGAGGACTAGTCGCTAACAGCTCCCCTCCGAAGCCTGGGCACGGGTCGGTTGTAACCCAATTATTTACCTAACCTATGGTATACCGTCACTGCGCTGGGTCGTCCTGTGTAAGCATTCTCGTGAGAACAAAATTGAGGAAAAAGAAAATAAACAAAAAACACATACAAAACCACTGGCCCTCCCATTAGGGAAGGCTAGATTAAAACGCAGCATGTCCTTGGACGTAAGCGAAGCATATCTGCTGCATCAAAGGGTAAGGCCAACCGGCAAAACGCCGGCAGTGCCAAAAGCACCAATTATAAAATCGGTGGGTGCGCCAACTGAAGCAACTCCAGCAGTGCCACATGTACCCACCAAAACCAAATCTGCAACGGCTGTGTCACACACTGCTGAGGCACATGCAGCTGCCACAATTACAAAGGACAATGTCGAACTAGCGTGCATAATGCCAACCAGTCCGCGAACATCAAGGCGCGATCGACAACACGATGCGCGGAAAGTCTTCGCTGAAGAGCGGGCTGCTCGACGCCATATCGAGCAGTTAGAAAAAAAAACAGGCTAAGCAACTAACCAGTGAGAAGAAATCCGCACTGGCATGGACCAAGGCCTGTATCGCTGCCCACAGCTGCTCCAACACTAAAGCGTTAACTAGGTCAGCTCCAAAAAGGCAACGCTCAGCGGAAGAGTCGCAACAACAACAAAAAATGCAGCAATCTCGGGTAGCGATATCCCTCGCCGACCGAGAGCAATTGCGATCGTGCCGGTGGAACCACATGACCACGCGGTAGTCCTGGACATCTTCCGGAAAGTAAACCCAGACCTACCTACCAGTGACTGGAGGGTAGTAAAGGTTTTCGAGCCAGTAGGTTCCCATAGGAAGGGGATCGTGGTCCTGAATAAGGAGACGTTGGCTCTACTCCGGGATAGGAGTAGAGCCAACGTACTCAAATACTCTTTGTAGTCAAAGAGATTTTGAGTACAAAGATCCTCATAAAACCTAATTCATAGACATAAGTAAATAAAAACTGTCTAGACATAATTATACATACATATTTGAAACAAAGACACACTTTGTATAAATAGTTGTAAGATATACATTATAATTCAGTCTTAAGAATATATTTGAATAAACAGCACTTCCTGTGCTACAAAAATATATTTTTTACTCATTTTCTAAAAAAAAGGAAATTAACTGGGGGCTCAACCGGGATCCTTGTAAAAAATAAACAGGGATTCTCAAGCCAACTAATAGTTCATCACTACAACTCAATATACTGGAAACAACGCTATACTAAATACAAGGTAATAGTAAATCCGGTGATAAAATAGTGAAGTGTACAAAAAAGAACATGCAATAGTAAAAAGACGAGTTCAACAAAAATAGCACCACGAATCCTGAAAAAGAGGAATTAATTCATTAGGATATAGTAGAACAATTAGTTCGCGACATCCTCTACAATTTAAATAAGTTGATTTAAAAGAACGAGCAGGACATTACAAAAAAGGTCCACGAATTCAACCAAAACTGGAACAAAAGACAAAAGATTTTCGACGCAACTAGAAGATTCACGTCAGAAAAAACCAACAAGATGTCAATACAGGACTTAGCAGCCATCCAAGCACAAATAGCTTCATTGGTAGCAGCTCAAGCAGAAGCCAAAAGGACAATAACTGCATTAACAACCAACAGAGGATTCAACATTGAACCAACTGTTCAACTCACAGCGGAATAATCACAGATTAATTTAGAGGTATTCAAGATTCTACCCATTTCCGATGGTGACGAAAAGATATATAGAGCAAGGAGATCGGCAGCATGGACTCACATGGAAACAATGAAGGGGTTTCAAAATACACCAACGTACTACACAGCATTGGCCATAGTTCGAGGAAAAATTCAAGGAGCAGTAGCAGACATTTTAATAAATCACAACACAATTTTTAATTTTTATTCTATTTTCAAAAATGACAACAGAATAAGCATAGTACCCCTTAAAACTCATACAAAACTAAATCAACAAATAAATTATATTCAAGGCCTACTATCCTTATTCTGTTGTGATTTTTGAAAATAATTTATAATTTACAAATTGTGAATTCTCATATGGTTTTCGTAAGTATATGCATAAGATAGATTATACATACGCTGACCAACGTACGTACTCCTAGAAGAAATGAAAAACATCTCCCAAGGAAGAAAGGAATCAGCTGAGTATCATTCAGCAATGACCGAAGCATTTAATCTCATACTTTCAAAAATTGAGATGGAAAAAGGGGACGAAACAATGAAATCGTTCGCAAATCAAGAGGCGGTTCTAGCATTCATCAGATTTGAATTCCAAATACACGATTGGCACTCTCTACGCACAAAATCCAAGAGACCTAAACAGAGCATATGCTATAGCCAGCACCATATACCATGACGACAAACATCTACAGTTTATTTACCAGGTCATCGACCACATCCAAAGAGTCACCAACATAATCAACAAAGAACGTCACACCTTGAAGAGAATCGTTATCAACCGAATGTACAGTACCGGAATGTAAAGTCAACACCTAATTATCAAATGACAAGCCAACCGATGGAAGTAGATACTACAGATAGAAACGTACGTCAACCCACTCAATTCCAACGTAATAATGATCAACAAAGAGGCAACAATCCTTTTCGCCAACAACCTTTTAAACGAGAATACAACGGTTCCAACAACCACTTCATTCAACACAAGCAACAACGAATCAACAACACAGTAGAAGAAAATGACATCACCTCAATACAAGGCGAATACGATGAAAAAGATGACTACAAAACAGCTTTTTTAAACTAAGAGATGGTCTACCACATTTACAAAAAACAGACAGGAAAACAGGTAAGGCCATCAATGTACTAATAGATTGTGGAGCTACTAATAATTATATAGAGTCAAGGTGTACAATAGGATATAGTGTTAAATTAGAAAATCCAATCAAAGTAAAACCGTTGCATGGATATTCATATGTGAAAACTAAAAAAAATCTATACATTTATTTAATTATGACTTGACATTCTTCGAGATTAATTCACTAAGTAGTTCTGACATGATTCTAGGGATGCAAGGATTGAGAGAAATAGGTGCAACAATAGATTTAGTAAATCACGAAATGAAATATAGGGATAAAGAAAAAACCCACACGATAAACTATACCATTAATAATGAAAAATATAGAAATCAAATAGAGGAAATTATGCATAAGAATAATTTCGTTAACGAAAAATTACCCTATACAACAACTCTAGAAGGTACTATTAGAACAAAGTCGCAGGAACCTATATGGACTAAACAGTATTCATATCCATATTCTGATAACGAGTTTATCAACAAGGAAATTCAGGACCTTTTACATAATGAAATAATTCAGCCAAGTAAAAGCCCCTACAACAGTCCCATATGGACAGTCGCAAAAAAAGGCACTGATGACAAAGGTAGACCAAACAGGCGCATGGTTGTAGATTTTCAAAAATTAAACTCCCAGACTATTACTGATAGATATCCGATACCTGATATGACAATTCAGAATTTAGGGAAAGCTAAGGTATTTACAACTTTAGATTTGGAATCAGGATTTCATCAAATTAGATTAAAGAAAGAAGATCCTGAGAAAACAGCCTTTTCGATAAACGGCGCTAAGTATGAATTTTTACGGATGCCATTTGCATTAAATAATGCACCGTCCATCTTTCAACGATGCGTAGACGACATCCTCAGGCCATACATTGGGAAATTTGCTTATGTCTACATAGATGATGTTCTCATATACTCTTCCTCAGAAGAAGAACATATAGAACACATCAATACAATAGTAGATGCATTACGAAAAGCCAATATGAAAATTTCTAATGAAAAATCTCACTTCTTTAAAGAGGAAATTGAATACTTAGGACATGTATTAAAATATGACGGCATCACCGTAGATCCTACGAAGATACACACAATAAAACATTTTCCTATTCCTACCACATTAAAGGAACTCAGATTATTTCTAGACTTAGCAAGTTATTATAAAAAATTCATAAAAGATTTTGCTAATATTACAAAACCATTAACCACATTTTTAAGAGGAGAAAATGGAGGTATTTCAAAGAACCAAAGTGCAAAGATTAACATAACTTTGGATGAAAATGCTTTAGACGCATTAAATAAAATAAAAAATGAGCTGGAAGCACAAGTTCAATTGTTCCAACCAGACTTTAATAAACCGTTTGAATCAACTACAGACGCAAGTAATTTTGCAATAGGCGCAGTTCTTTCACAGAAAAAAATATCAATATCGTTTATATCTAGAACACTAAATGTGACTGAACAGAATTATTCGACTAACGAGAAAGAATTATTAGCCATAGTATGGGCATTGCAAAAACTTAGGAACTACCTTTATGGGATAGCGGACTTAACCATTTACATTGACCACCAATCATTAATATTTTCGGTATCAGAATAGAATCCAAACACCAAACTAAAAAGATAGGAGAATTGAAGCGAAGTGAGAAACCGTTGAATCACTTTAAAAATCAAATCTTAATAATTCAAGACAATTCAGATTCACTCGAGACTAAAAACATATTCAGAAGGTATACCAGACATACAATAAAATTTAAAACTAAAGCCTAGTACTCTGTTTAAAATTGTGAAATTCTGACAGAACCCATACAAAAAATATTCAATCGAAATATTTGTGGAAAAATGTTGCTAAGCTAGTACTCTGTTTTAATTATGAAAAACATGTGAAATAATATGAATGTTATTTATTTCCTACGAAAATTTTTTGACACTAAAAATTTTCTCATTGAAAATGGAAAACATAATTTCAATTAAAAAGGAAAAAAAACTGAAACTGAAATAACTGATGTTGCGCAACATTTTCCACAAATTCAAACAGAGTACTAGGCTTAACGAGAAACTGATAGAAAATATGAGACTAATACTAAAACCAAAGGTTTTAAATGGTTTACTCTCAGACGCAGAGACAATTTATAAAATAAAAAATACACTAACAACTACATTTCCTACGGTCAAATTCATACATTCAAACAATTTAGTAGAATACATAATTGATAAAGAAGAACAATTAAAGATAGACAAACAAACCCATGAGAGAGCTTATAGAAATGTACAAAATAATATACTAGAATTAGAAAGAAAATACTTTTGGACAATTTATAAAATAAAAAATACACTAACAACTACATTTCCTACGGTCAAATTCATACATTCAAACAATTTAGTAGAAGACATAATTGATAAAGAAGAACAATTAAAGATAGTCAAACAAACCCATGAGAGAGCTTATAGAAATGTACAAAATAATATACTAGAATTAGAAAGAAAATACTTTTGGCCAGAGATTAGAAGGAACGCTACGGAACTAGCAAATAAATGCGATTCATGTTCAATATTTAAATACGATCGCAAACCTAATAGAGTACCAATGAAAGAATCATCAATACCAGCAGAAGCAAGAAAAAACATACACATGGACGTATTTCACTTTTGTGGCGAACTTTATATCTCTACCCTCGACAAATGGTTGGTTGGTTGGTATACGTGGCTGCCCGCTACACGCAAGCATTAAAGTAGGATCTCTGAGATCCCGTTTTGAAAAACCACTCCACTCGTCAGTGACTACCTATGGAAGCCGTATCCTGATCTCGGGTACGGATGGTTACTAGATCCAACCCGTCGCATTGAGGTATCTAATAAGGTCCCCCAGACCTGTACCTGATAACTCCGCGAGGTCGCCTATAATACTATTGCCTAAGAATTTGTGTCTCGTGTTGTGCAAGGCCGGGCATTCGCAAAGGAAGTGATAAACTGTCTCTTCCTTGCTCTGATCCCGGCAGCTCCGACAGAATGCATTATGGTTGAGACCTAACCTGCCTGCATGTCTGCCTATTGCCCAGTGCCCTGTCACAACCGCTACGATCCTTGAGATGTCCCTGTGATTCCTGTCAATCAATTGTGCCGTTCTATTGTCGTTATAACATGGCCACATGCTTCTAGCCACCCTGCACGTGTTCAGCTTGCGCCACCTGTCCGCCGCTTTCTGCCGGAAATGGCTCTGAATGGTGCTCCTTAGGGTGCCAAATGGCATGTCCACCGATACGGCAGTGGAGACGTCCTTAGCAGATCCAGCCTTAGCTAGTTCATCTGCCTGTTCGTTTCCAAAGAAACTGCTGTGAGCGGGTACCCAGATGAGGGTAGCGTCTATCTGACCCCCCAGTTTGGATAGCAGCTCTTTGCATTGTGCTACCAGAGTAGACGAAGTAGTGAACGACCTGAGAGATAGGAGTGCCGCCTGGCTATCGACAAAGATACTGACTCTACCCTGAACACCCCTATCAATTAACAGTCTCGCCGCCTCCCTTATAGCCAGTATCTCAGCCTGAAATACGCTGGATTAATCTGGGAGACGGAGCGAGAGTCTTATTCCAAGGTCCCTCGAGAAGACCCCAGCGCTTACACCACAGATCATCCTTGATCCATCAGTATACACTCTGAAGTTGAATTCCCTTTCTAAGTTTCCCCTTATCCACTCACGCCTGGATGGTAAGAGGACTTTGAATGAAGTGTTAAAGTCAAAGTGAGGTACTATATAGTCGGTGGGCTTCCTCAGTGTCGGTGGTAGCCGACCAAGGATTCCTGCGTGGCCATAGTCCCTTGACCTCCACCTCCCTGATGCCGCTAGTTTTGCCGCACTGCTTGAGGATGCCTGGAGTACATAAAGGTCAATCGGAATTAGGTTTAGTATAGCATTCAGCGCCTCTGAAGGACTAGTACGTAGACAACCAGTAATCCCGATGGAAGCAGATCTCTGTATTCTGTATAGTTGATCTACTAGATATTTTTTACTTGTGGCGGGCCACCATACTAACGACCCGTAAGTCAATATAGGGCGTACAATTGCTGTGTACATCCACTTAAGCATTATGGGTTTTAGGCCCCATCTGGAGCCAAACATTCTCCTGCAGGAGTAGTAGGCAACTGTTGCCTCTTTTACTTTATGATGTATATTTGGTTTCCACGATAGAGTCGTGTCCAGGATAACTCCTAGGTATTTTGCAGTGTCCGAAAGAGACAGTTCCAGATTATTCAGCCGAGGAAGTTTAAAGCTTTGGGTTTTGGTCTTTGTAGTATATAGTACCAGTTACGTTTTGCTAGGGTTTACTCCTAGACCGCATCCTGCAGCCCATCTACTGAGTGTACCCAAGGCGTTGGACATGATATCACTAATCACGTCCGTGAACATCCCTGATACCATTATTACTACATCGTCCGCATAAGCCACAACTTTAACTCCTGCAGCATCTAGTCTGAGAAGAATCGTGTTAACAACGAGAAGCCAGAGCAGCGGAGAGATCACCCCACCCTGTGGTGTTCCTCTACATGCCCATCTTGACATTTCGCTATTACCTAACGCTGCAGTGACATTTCTTGCCTTCAACATAGTAATGATCCAGTTGCTGATGTATTCCTCAACGTCTGCATCCCGGAGAGACTGTTGGATGGCTCCCACTGATACATTATTGAAAGCGCCTTCTTTGTCTAGGAAGGCAGCCAAGGTATGCTGCTTGTTTTCTAGGGATCTCTCCACGACTCCCACCACCTCATGCAGAGCTGTTTCCGTGGAGCGTCCCTTCAGGTAGGCATGGGTAGGCATTTTGGGTCCTCGTGACTCCTTTTTCCAATCTTGGGAATGAAAACCACTTTTACTTTTCTCCATCTGGTCGGAACGTAGTTGAGTGTAAGACAGAGTTCAAAGAACCTAAAAAGCCAGGGAATGACAGAGCCCTTCGCACTCTGTAGCATCTTTGGAATGATGCCGTCAGGACCCTGCGATTTAAACGGTACGAAGCTGTCAATAGCCCAAGAGATTCTCTCTGGGGATATTAAATCTCTATTGACAGTGTGTTGATTCCCACTAATTGGGAGGATTCCTATGGCCGTGTCAGTACAGCCTGGAAAGTGGGTGTTGAAAAGAATACTTAGGGATTCCGCGGAGGAATCTGTCCATGACCCATCTCCCCTCTTAACGAAGGTTGGACATGTGCGGTTCATGGTCAGAGCCCTACTAAGCCTTGCGGAATCCCTAGTTCTATCTATTGACTCACAGAAATTCCTCCATGACCTTCTTTTGGCGACCTTTATAGCTTTTTTATACGTTGTTAACTTGTCTCGATAAGGCTGCCATGCTTTCTTCTCATAGCATAAATTGAAGGCCCTGCGTGCCTCCTGCGTAACTTTGAGAGTTCCGAGCTCCACCACGGAGGGTAACTTTTCTTAGTCTTTGTTAGGAGACAGGATACTTCAAAGGCTTTCGTTATAGCCTTATTAAACGCCCCCACATTGTGTTCAAGTCCATCAATCGTATTCTCGATCTTTGGGACTCTTCTTAGTTTTGCTTCAGAATCCCATTAAACCTATCCCAGTCTGTTCTCCTTGGGTTCCTGAAGCATTGATTTTCATTGCCTAATGACGCGACTTCGAAGAATATCCAACAGTGATCCGAGAAGGATCTTTTATTGGATACCCTCCACCTATCAACCAAAGGTCTAAATCTATCATTTACAAGAGTGATATCCAGAACCTCTTCCCACCCACTAAACATGTCCGAATTCGGAAAGATGAAAGTCGGAGAGGAACCGGAGTTACAAATGGTTAATTTATTAAGGTTTATGAAATCAAGGATATGCTCACCTCTGTCGTTGATTTCACTGCTACCCCAAATTGTATGCCTGGCGTTAGCGTCACAACAAAGTATGATGTCCTCATCAGCAGCAATAGATGACATGAGAGCTTTCACTTCATCTGGAGGGGCTGTTTTGTCGTGCGCCATGTAGCATGATGCGATAAGGAAGCTGGTTCCATCTGTCAGCTCGACCCTCGCAACTGTAAGGTCCTCAGTACTGAACTGTGAACAGAGAAAGATTTTTATGTGCTTTTTGGCTATTAGACATGATCTGGGCTTACCATTTCCTTTAGCATATAGTACATTGTATGTGGACCTCGGGAACCCCTTGACCTTGGAGTTTGCTACCCATGGTTCCTGCACCATACAAAAGTCGATGTTCTCTTCGACTGAGATAACAATTAGGTTATCTGTTGCACATTTCGAGTGCTTCAGATTTATCTGGGCGATTTTTAGAGCCATCGTGCTTATTCCTCAGCTAGCTGCATCCCTCCCAGGAGGTTGTTCGCAGCCTCGACAGCGTCGATCTCAGCTTTAGTTGGGCGGGACACCTTTACCTTAGCGTCCCTGACCCCGAAAAATAGCTTGGAGCCTGCTTTCTCGAGCGCTTCTGCTCCAGACTCCGTGATGGAGAGGATTAGGCAGGTGCCATTACTGCCATGATCTTCCGTGCGGATGACTGACCAGTCATCCATTGGAATGCTATGGTTCTGTAGCTTCAGACACTCTAGCATTTTGTTACCATCCTTTCCCAGTTTTGGTAACCAAATCCTTGCCCGCGGTCTCATCGGTATTTCCTCCGCAGGGATGAGTTTAAGGCTTAACTCACTAATCTTAGCGATACTTTCGCAGAGGAAGTCCTTAGAAAACGCGTGCAAGCACTTGATCACCCTGTACCCCCGGTGTATCTCACCGGAGTCGAAGCGAAGAGCCGGCTTATCCTTATTGGAGAGGACGTAGTCCATTACCAGCTCAGCCAATTTGGATTCGATAGCCCCCCACTCCGTTGTTACAGGGAGAATCTTCCCATTTTTGGAATTCGCCAAGGCCACAAGAAGGTTATCCTTAACTACCTCGTTAAAGGGCCTTCGAGTGGACGACGAAGATGATGTTGAGGGAGAGGTTGTTTTCTGCACCTTCCTTTTTTTTGCTTCCTGGCCGCCCTCTGTCTGAGAGCGGTTTCTTATTGAACTTTTTCCTTCGGCTATTTGCTGGGAGGCCGCTCTGTATGTGCTTGGTAGGGAATACATAAACTTACAATATTCCTCTACCACGGCCTGGTATCTCACCTTATCCTCAGCATCATGCGGGTGCGTGACTCCTTTCTCCGCATTCTTGGCGATCTTGTCAAGAATGAACACGGCCTTGGAATATCTAGTTTTAAGGAGCTCTTTCTGGCTCCTTTTTTGGGTTTTCCCTTCTGCCGGTTATCGGCCTCGATTACCGGTGTTAGGGGCACTGTTTTAGTTTGTTGTGCGGATAGCGGAGTACTCTGTCTTTTACCCTCACTATCCCAGAGGTCGACTACTGTCTCCTGGCTGGAGGCAAGAATGTCGTCCTCTGAAGAGATTTCTTCCCTTCTGTTTTGATTGTTTTTTGTTTTTTTAAATTTAAATTTTCCATGTATTGTTCCCACGAGTAGGCCAGTAAGGGGATGGATCATCTGCGCAGTGACGGCGTACGCAGACTAGACAATTTTTATTACAACCGGCCCGTGTCCTGGCGCCGGAGGGGAGCTGTTATCGACTAGTCTTCTTTTACCACTAACTAGCCATTCAGGTCCTCGGCACAGCTACCAATCACCTTGACCTTACAAGTGGGGGAGGGAAGGGATGTTTGGGAAGAGGGAAGGGTGGATGAAGGATTATGGGAAATGGGAGGTGAAAGGGGGCGGTTAACCTTTGGTTGAGAAGGCCTGGCCTGAAGTAAGAGACACAGCCTCCCCTTAAGCCACCACATCGCGACAAGATAGTTAACCAGGTCGACAAATACTCAAAATATTTATATATGAGACATATACCAACACGAAAAGATATGTATAAAAACATTGATGAAATACTCTCTTTAACATACCCAAACGCAGAGTTTGTAATAACAGATAACGAACCTGACTTTAATGGAATCTTAGCAAATCAAATATATGAAAGACTACATACAAAAGAGAAACCCGAGGACGTGTTCTTTTCAGTGAAGGGGTATCCTCACATACATGAACTAATAAAAAAGCTCAAGAAGAAACCTTGGAATACCACAATAAGGGACGTAAACAAGTCGTCTTCAATAAAGGAGAATATTCTCAAATACACACAGACGAAAGAAAGAAGTAGCAAAGCTTGCAAAGCATATTGTAGAAACAGACAACGGTAATACTACAAATAAAAAGCGAGTCATACATAAAGACAATATTAAAACTCAAAATGTTAAAAGAAATAATAATATATAACACAATAATAACGAATGTAACACTAGCATTTAATGTTACAAAGTTAGAAAATAAAAAATACATATTAATCCAAGACCAAGATGTATATACTTTCAGTGAATATGAAAATCTATACCACGTAATTAATTTAACCAAAATTTTACAACCATATGAAAACATTGTGAAAAATATATATAACATAGAAAATAATCTAGAATCACAAATATTAATGAACAGAATTGAAATATTAAAAAATCAACTAACAAGTGAAAGAAATAAAAGATCCCTAAATTTTTTAGGCTCTGCTTTGAAATTTATAACTGGAACACCAGATCATGAATTGAAAATAATAAGAAACAGAAAATAATAAATTCTCAGTTTGAAAAAATTATGAATAAATTCAAAATTTAAAAAAAAACGAAGAACTTATGTTGAATGAAGTCTATATGGAACTCTTAACTTTAACCAACACAATAAACTTTGCAAAAAATAATAACTTTTATTCTGGCACTTTAGACTTGCAAGAAATAAAAGAAATCTCAGAAAATGAAAAAATTCAATTACCTATAATAAATATATTATAATACTCTGACATTCATATATATAAACTTAATCAAACTATAATAACCAAGGTATATAAATACAAGGTAGTGCCACTTGCTTTTATTAAATTTTAATAAGGATTTTTGAAGTTTATTTTTCTACATCATATTGAATATGACGTTGCCACATTATAAAAAAAAATTTTGTTTATTTGGAAATTTTTAAATAAAATCTGTAATACATATATATATATATATATATATATATATATATATATATACATATAAATACATGTATATATATATATATATATATATATATATATATATATATATACATATATGTATATTAAATGAAATTTATTTGTTGGTGGTCAAGCAATGTCTCTATGCATTTCATTGGTGCTTTACCAAATCGTCAGTAGACTTTAACCATGATTTGGTAAAGCACCAACGAAATGCATATAGACATTGCTTGACCACCAACAAATAAATTTCATTTAAAATAGTGTTGTGACAACAATATGTCAAATAAAAAATTTCATATATATGTACATATATAAGTTTTTCCATTTGTCTAGCAATTTCGTTAATTAAATTGTATATACTAAACTTCATTCCTTGATCTCTAACTTATTTAAATTTCAAGGTGTCCAGTTCAGCAATTTCCAAAATAATGGCCTTTTTTAGTACCAAGCCACATTTTCATGAGATCACCGAGAGAAAAATTTCATTTTGAGGTTTTGAACATAAACATTTTGCAATATTTTGCTAAAATAATTTAATAAAAGCTATATAAAATGTAAAGAATATAGAAAACTACGAAAAATCCCAGTTTCTATGCATTTCCACAAGAAATAAAGTCATTGTGTTGCTTTGCATTGAAGCAAAAATATTGAAACCATTACATTGATCAATAAGACAATTTAACAAAATCACGACAAGATTTTTATAATAAATTAATTGGCAAACGGATTTTAATTATTGTTAATTATGACATCGATGCAATTAAAAATTTTAACAACTCAAATGAAAAGAAAAAAAACGGGTAACTTAAAATGATATGGTAACTTAATTTTTATGGGAATGTCAGAATCCTTAAAATTGTCAGAAAATTATTTTAAATTTAATAGCTCACAGTGGCAGTACCTTGTTTTATTATACCATGATAATAACTGTATACAAATATCCCATTATAAAAGAGAAATGTAAACTTTACAAAATATATCCACTCTCTCAAAGAAATGGAAAATTAGTATTAGACGATAAGATTGCTTTCTGCAACAATGAATTTAAAAGAATGAAAAATTACACCAAAAACAACAAAACGTTAGCAAAATTAAAATCATCTACATCGTTCTTGCTAAAATGCAAACATTCAGGTATTATACCAAATTTTATAAATAACATCACTAAGAATGTTTACACAATATACATGGTAAACAATAAAATACATCCAAACTTACATAGAACATTATTTAAATACATCTATAACTTTCATATAAAATTACTAAACTTATTAATACAACAAAAACACCAGTTGCTCAAAATTATAATAAACAAAAGAACAACTTAACTACAAAAATCTGTTCGCAATTGGACGAAGAGGATAGGATGTTATTTTTTGAAAGTGAGAATATGTTATATGACAAGCTAAATAGGACACAAAAAACGATCCACATAAACAAATTTAATATTTAACAAGTAAAAACGTTATATTCGACCGGGTCGAATCTTAAATACCCTCCAAATATTTAGTAAGTGAATTTGATATGTCTAACTTGGTGGGACAGAGTTCCTTTATATAATATCGTACGTCAACGCCCACTAAAGGGGGCGGGGTTCAAAAATATACAATATCATGTTTTCCACAGACGAACGTATGGGCATTGCTAGACCGTCTTAGACTTCATCACAATTCTCTTTGGAGGCTATAAAAACTGTATTTTGGCGGGGTCGCTCTGGCAAGGGCTGTGGGAGAAACATTTCACCTTTGTCATAAAACTCTAAAAATAAATACTTGGTATAATTATATACAAAATTAAAATTTCTTTTTTTTGATAGGGTCATTTAAAGGGCAAAGGGGGAGAGGGGGTAGGGCAGAAACAGATACACATAAAACTGTAAAAATAAATGCTTGGGATGATTATACACAAAATAAAATAAAAATTTATATATATTTTTAATAGGGTCATTTAGCGGGCAAAGGGGGAGGAGGGGGTAGGGCAGCAACAGGCAGTCATAAAACTCTAAAGATAAATGCTTGGGATGATTATATACAAAATTTAAAAAAAAAAAAATTTTTGGTAGGGTCATTTTAGGGGACAAAGGAAAAAGGGGGGGGGGGGGCTAGGGCAGAAATCGGCAGTCATAAAACTCTAAAGATAAATGATTGGAATGATTATATACAAAATTTAAAAAAAAAATTTTTTGGTAGGGTCATTTAGGTGGCAAAGGAAGAAAGGGGGGGGGGGTGGGGTAGGGCAGAAATCGGCAGTCATAAAACTCTAAAGATAAATGTTTGGGATGATTATATAAAAAATGTAAAAAAAAAAAATTTTTTTTGGTAGGGTCATTTAGGGGGCAAAGGAAGAGGTAGGGGGGGAGGTAGGGCAGAAATCGGCAGTCATAAAACTCTAAAGATAAATGCTTGGAATGATTATATACAAAATTAAAAAAAAAAAAATTTTTTTGGTAGGGTCATTTAGGGGGCGAAGGGGAAGGAGGGGGTAGGGCAGAGTAGTTCCAGGTTTCGTCTCAGCTTCGTCATTAAAGCTTAAAAGTGTTATTTTTAAGGAATGTAGGCTTAAGTAAAACAATTTGTTAAATTTTTATGCTATTTTTGCCTATAATAACGCTCACTAAAGTGGGCGGGGTCAAAAAATATTTTTATTTTATTTAATGGCTCCAAGTTTAAGGCGTTGGACCGTATTTGACATAAAAATATATCATTTGCTTAACAAAATAACCAAAAAACTTTAAAAATTATGTTGTTTTTTCTGGGTTGGTTTAGTTCTTCTTAGGGGAACTTTTTTCCCTCTTGCCCGATTTAGTCCATCTTCGAACTTAACCTGCTCTAAGTTTTAAAATATATTTATGCCAAATTTCAAGAGTCTAGCTCTTTTCGTTTGGACTGAATCGTGATTTCCACAGACGGACGGACGGACATGCTCAGTTCGTCTTAGATTTCATCACTGATCAAGAATATATATACTTTATGGGGTCTGAGATGGATATTTCGATGGGTTACAAACGGAATGACAAAGTGAATATACCCTCCAAATTCTTTTTTGGAGGGTATAAAAAAACAAAACATTCTCAAAACTTAAAATAATAACACATAACGAATGGTTCATAAACAAAACGGAAAAACAAATCCCAACAAATATACAGTGGCTACTCTCTCTAGGTCCCAAATTTGCATTACAGAATACAAAGAAAACTTTTCCGCTCTTTAAATGTATAGCTGAAGGAGAAGACTGCGTTCAAACCATAGGAGACAGAGAAAGACAAGAGAACGGTAAACTTAAATTAATATCGTTGATAGACAATCATCTTAACAGAATAAAAACAAGCCAAAGAGATAAATATATTTTGCATACAGTGGGGCAAACGCGTCAATTTTTGAGAGAAAATGTGGATTTATTAATATTAAATTCTGACAAAGGAAACAAAACTGTAGTTATGACGAAAGGAGATTACAAAGAGAAAATGACTCGGATTCTAAGTGATATGTGTACTTATCGACGTCTAAAAAGAGACCCAACGTCAACATTGCTAACAAAGAATAATACATTAATAGACAAATTGTATAATTTAAACATCGTAACATCAAAAGAGAAAAATAAATTGAAAACCAGTACGTCTACAGCACCTAGGATATATGGGTTACCAAAAGTACACAAAATGGGGACACCCATAAGACCAATTTGTTCATCACAAAATGCACCATCCTACGAACTTTGCAAATATTTAGTACACATTTTGAAAAATTTAACTAAAAATTCAACTTACAATGTAAGAGATGCTGTACAATTTAAATCAAAAGTAAATAATATGGGATTAAAGAAGAACGAAATTATGGTATCATTTGATGTAGTATCGCAATTTCCGAGCATACCTATAAATTTAGCAGTACAAATAATAGAAAATAAGTGGGATCAATTACAAGAACACACAAAGATACCAAAATACCTTTTTATGGAGTTACTAAGATTTTGCATCAAAGATAGCCGTTATTTTAAATATGAAGAAAGAATTAATGAACAATGTAAGGGAATGCCGATGGGCTCACCTGTGTCACCAGTGGTTTCCGATATCGTCATGGAAGAGTTATTGGATCAATCTTTAAACAAATTAGCATTAAAACCCACACTATTAATAAAGTACGTAGATGACATCTTCGCTATTATACATAAAGATACAGCAGACGAAGTTCTTAAGGTTTTAAACGCATTTAATTCTCAAATAAAGTTCACAATGGAAACTGAAAAAGAGAATAAATTACCATAATTGGATGCAATTGTTAGTAGACACCAAAATAGGATGAAGGTCAACTGGTATCAAAAACCCACAGCATCCGGTCGTCTGATTAATTTTTATTCGAAACACCCGAAGAGGATTATAATAAATACAGCGAACTATTTCATCAGACGAGTACTCAATATTAGTGATGTTATGTATCATGAAGAAAATGTACGGAAAATAGAAGAAATTTTGACGATGAACAATTTTCCAAAAACAATTATATACAATTTATTGAAAAAGGACGATACAGTACAAAGAAGAGAACCAAGTACACTGTATTACAAAGGACTAACGTATATACAAGGTTTTTCGGAGATGTTAAAAAACTCCGACTTATATGACGTGGACAAGTTTCAACTTGCATTTAAAACGAATAACACACTACAGACCTTATATAGTAACACTAAAACAAAAATAAATAAAGTAGAAAGATGCAATGTTATATATAGCATTAATTGCAACGGTGATGGCTCAGACACATGTAACAAAAAATATGTAGGAACAACGAAAACTAAACTAAAGACCAGACTAGCATCTCATAAGTCGGATATAAAAATGAAGGACAAACCTCTGGAGCAAAAAACTGCACTTGCGGCCCACTGGGCGAAAGAAAATAATATGCCAAATTTTGAGGACGTAAAAATATTACAAGAAGAAAAACATTATTCTAGGAGATTCACTTTAGAGATGTTACATATACAAGACACAGAGAAATGCGCTCAGATTTATAGAAATATAATAAATAAACATAAGAAATAACCTCATCAAATCGGTTTTTTTTCGCAGCCAAAGACGATCAGCGCAGAGTATATGGAAGCCTTTTTTATAAAATGTTTATAAAATATTTAATTATTATTCAATTTTAATTGTACATGTATGTAGTGATGATTTTGTTAGTGAAAAAATTTTTAAAAATTAAATTAAAAAAATTATTTTATTATTATTGTTTTGTATCCAACAGTGTTTCCCCTGAAATATTCGAAATATTGGGATGATCAGCAATAGCTATTAAAATTAAATAAAGATTAAATAAAAATAAAATGTTTAATGTTTATTAATTGTATCAAAAACATGACCTTTAGCCGAACAATAGACAAAATAATAGAATGAAAAATTGTAAAAATATATTGGATACAAACATATGTAAAAGTAATAATCCAGATAATTGTACTTTAAGTATCTTAAATGATAAGCCAGGAGAATGTAATATTAAACTCGAAAATAATGCTAACCTTGAAGACTTAGGCAACGGAAATGTATTCATTGACAACGAACACGTAATCCTTGGTCAAACATACAGCGGACCACATTTGGTACAGTTCGAAAAAAACATAACCATTGACTCAGTCAGATACATAAATTTGAAACAAAACATACTGGAAATCATACATAGACGACATAATGAAGAACTAACAATTTTGGATATACTGTACTCAGATACACCACACAAATTTTCAAACATACAAGAAATTTCTACGTTTTTTATACCTTTAGAGGAACATCCAGTAATGACCACACTATACATGATTTTGATACTCGCAATAATTTACTCTTTGGTGAACATCTGCAAATGCTACAGAGCACAACAAATGAGAAAGATACAAGAATTATATAACAGACATTACGAGGCAGAATTACTTAGACTTCCGACTCAGGCATAAAAACGAGGACGTTTTCTTTTCGACACAGGGGAGAGTTAACGCGTAACATTCCCAACAGACATTAATAAATAAACACAGACAGACCATAAAACATAAGATAAATAGTTGTAAGATATACCTTGTAATTCAGTCTTAAGAATATATTTGAATAAAGAACAGCACTTCCTGTGCTACAAATATATATTTTTTTACTCATTGTGATTTAAAAACAAAGTTTACGGAGCAGTTTGTCGCTTTAAAATTCTAGAAGCGATATATACATTTTTTATTCAGGAATTTATAATATTAATTAAATTTGTTACCTTAGTTTTCTTTCTTTTCACATGTAGGTCACAATAAGTTTAAATGGCGATTAAAGGAAATATAATTTTGAGTACATAGAACGTGCAAAGAATTAAGAATTTCAATACAAAGCAAATATGAAATGCATAAATGTATAATTACATGGTTGGAAATCAAGAGGTTGATAGTGATCAAGGTTGCAAGATTTGTAAGAGGGTTAATTGTCGGTAACAATTATCCCCCTCCCGTAGGGCGCTTCATTCATGTTCCTACTCCGATTCATTGCCGACATCGAGTACTGCCAATTTCACCGCCGGTCGCTCTATAACTCCACTATTAATTTTCACTTTTGCTCTTCGTACCTGGCCATCCTTGGCTTTAGTTACCTCCACAACTCTTCCTTTGACCCAAGTATTTCTGTCAGCGTTTTCATCTATTACAATAACTATATCATCCACTTTCAATGGTTTGGTACGTTGGGACCATTTGCTTCGCCGGGTCAATGTCGGTATCATCTCTTTTACAAAACGCTTCCAAAACATATTTGCAAACGACTCGCTTTGACGTAGACACATGTTGTAGTTGACGTTTTCCGGGTTGCATAATGGCTTTGCACCGTTCGAGCTCCCTAGTAGGAAATGATTTGGGGTAATTGCCTCTTGATCCTCTACTTCGAGTGATACATGGGTTAGAGGTCTTGAATTTATTATTAGTTCAACTTCCATTAAGGCACTTCGAAGACTCTCATCGGTAAATTTTTGGCAAGGAGCAATTTTGTACAAAATAGTTTTGATCGATCTTACCAATCTTTCCCAAACTCCGCCCATATGGGGTGCGGCTGGCGGGTTAAATTTCCACAGGATTCCTTTGTACGCTAATTTAGCCTCGACATCATCAAACTTAATTTTGGCGTGTTCTTCCTTTAAAAAACGGTCAGCGCCTCGAAAATTTGTACCGTTGTCGCTATAGATTTCCGCTGGAACACCACGTCTGGCAATAAAATTTTTAAGTGCCATCAGGAAAGAGTCCGTTGAAAGTGTGTGGGCTATTTCAATGTGGATTGCCCTTACTGTGAGGCAAGTAAGTATGACACCCCAACGCTTTAAAGATTTTCTGCCAAACGTGACAGCGATTGGACCGAAATAGTCCACACCCACGAACGTAAAGGGCCTTTGGAAGGCACCCAGACGGGCTGAAGGAAGCGGTGCCATTTGAGGTGTTGATGGTTTTGCCGCATCAATTTTACATTTTTGACAGCTTCGCCGAATGACTTTATATACAACTCTCAACTTAATAATGAAGTAAGTTTGTCGGATTTCATTTATAACTGTCTCATGGTTTAGGTGATGATAAGACTGATGGTAGTGGATAACAATAAGTTTCGTTAAACGGTGACTGCCTGAAAGTGCAATAAGGTCACGTTGAGGACCGCAAACTGTGTTTGCATATCGG
The DNA here is from genome assembly GCA_951800035.1 of Linnaemya tessellans. NCBI lineage: Eukaryota > Metazoa > Arthropoda > Insecta > Diptera > Tachinidae > Linnaemya > Linnaemya tessellans. The sequence goes on along the minus strand of OX637534.1, from coordinate 59,954,107 downwards.
GCACGATTTTTTATTTTGACTATTCCGTCATCATCCAAATAAACAATCAGTTTGCGCAAAGGACCGCTTTTAGAGGGAGGTATGCCATTTTTAATAGCTGAGTAATCATCCGAAAAACTTAAAACTTGGGCGGTTTTTACAATAATATTTTTGGCTCTTTTAAAATGATTTGCGTTTAGTGCATTTACTACAATTTCATTATGTAATTTTTGTACTTTGCGATCAATGTACATCACCCAGTTGGCGACGGCACGACAGAGCTTAAACCAGCTTGAAAATGACTCAAAATTTATTGGCAATATCGGTCTTTGTTTATGTAGGTTAAGATAGCGTGGACGAATTTCAGATGTATCTGTGTCATCAGTATTCAATCCCATGGAAGGTTGTTTTGGCCACTCGTTTTCGTGATCCTTTAACCAAGATGGTCCGTCAAACCATTCATTATACTTATCTGTGGACGGTCTAAATTTGGTAGCAAAATCTGCAACATTCATTGAACTAGGTACCCATCGCCAATCAGACACGTTGGTAAATTTTAAAATTTCTGCGACGCGAAACATAACAAATTGTTTGAACTTTCTAGGATCACCATTCAACCACGTTAAAACTGTTACAGAATCAGTCCACATAACTTTTCTCATAATTTGAATTTTGTGGCAACTTACAGTGTTCATTAATCTCGCCCCTATGGCTGCAGCTTGCAACTCAAGTCTTGGTACAGAAAGTGGTCGAAGTGGAGCTACTTTGGATTTTGCTGCTACGAGTTTTACCTCAACCTTTCCATTATACTTTATTCGAAAAAATGAGACGGCTGGATATGCGTCCTCACTTGCATCAACAAATGTATGCAATTCAGCTTCATAATTATGGTATTTTAGTGATAGAGAATAACATCGCGGTATTGAGACAGCTGTGATTGTTGGCAAACACGTCAGCCAATTTTTCCATTTACAGACAAGGTCGTTGGTAAGAGTCTGATCCCAATCCAAACCACTTCGCCATATTTCCTGAAGGATGATTTTTAAAAATGTCATGAAGCATGCGACAAATCCCAGCGGATCGAAAACCGACATTAAAACTTGAAGCACTTCTCGTTTCGTTGGCACTATTTCTTCAGTTAGAATGGGCCTACGTAATCGAACAAATTTTAAATTCATTTGAAAGGCGTCACGCTTGGGATCCCAATAAAGTCCGAGAATCTTTTCAAACTGTGGTGAGGTTTGGTTTTTTTCAAATGTTTTACTTTCGCCGCATTTGGTTTCTCCAAGTGCATTTAATACTTTAAGTGAATTTGACGACCAACCTCGCATATTAAACCCTCCTTTTGCATGCACATCTCGGACATTTATTGCCAATTGAATGGCCTCTTCAACCGTATTTGTAGAGTCAATAAAGTCATCAACATAATGTTGCTGGGTAATAGCTTCAATAACTTCAGGGTTGTTACCAAATTTTTTTGCGTTTCTATCTCGCACATAATGCGAAATGCAGGGTGAACATGAAGCCCCAAACGTAAGAACATTAAGCTGGTAAACGATCATTGAATCGTTTTTATCCCACCACAAAAAACGTTGTGCACAGGCATCTTCTTTCCTTACTTTAATGCGGTGGAACATTTCCGCGATATCTCCGCAAATCCCGATCGCTCCAATCCGAAATTTAAATAAAATATGCATAAGAGGTACCAGAAAATCTGGACCCTTTAAGAGGAAGTCGTTGAGAGAAAAATCACCAGACTTGGCAGCAGCATCCCATACAATCCTAATTTTGTTGGGTTTGTGTGGATTTTTTACAATGAATGTGGGCAAGTACCAAACTTTGTCTTGTTTTTCTTCTAGAACACCTATTGGAAGTTGCACAGCATATCCCTTTTCTTTCAAATTAGTAATTTGATCATCCAAAGTTTTTGCAAGTTCAGAATCTTTATCTGCCTTTCGTTTAATACAATGAAGACGTTTAATAGCAGTGGTCAAACTATTGGGCAATCGAGGGGGATCGGATTTCCATAGAAGTCCCACCTCATAGCGCCCCTCCTCGAGTTTACATGTTTTTTCTAATATATTTAATGCTTGTTGGTCCTCTCTCGAAATTGGCATGATATTGGGAGATGTAATTCCAGCACTTTCATCTGCAAAAAACTGCTTTACCACACCATGAAGTTCTTCGCAGCTGCACTTATGAAAATTAAGCCTGCCATTTGTTTTTGAACCACCCCCAAAAAGTGTCCACCCTAATCTCGTCTTTGATGCTATTGGTTGCTGCCAACCACCCTCTACAACTTTTATGGACGTAATCAAGTTTGGATTATTCACTCCTATAATCATGGAAGGAGCTATGTTGACATAACTCTCTAGGGGAATATTTCTTAGGTATGGATACTTGTTTTTAATACCTTTGACACACATTGACTCGTTTGAAAAATTTAAATTTTGTACTGTGTGTATATCGTTTATTGGGAAAATTTTGGAGTTTGTCTTTGAAGCTGAGATTTTTAAATCAAATGGCCTAGAGTCCTTTTCGAAACGTGAAACATCGCCGGTCCATAAAATGCAAAGAGGATCACTCGTACCCTTTACATCCAATAAGTTGGCAACTTCTTCTTCCAAAAGCGTAAGGGTCGATCCATCATCTAGTAGGGCATATATTGTAATCGACTTCTTATTCCCGTATAACGTGACTGGCACAATACGATAAAATAGATCTTCACTCCTTATGTCCTTATGATTATTTACTGTGCCACTCGATGACTGATCCTCGTTATGTAGCAATGGGTTATGAAGTACCGAGCATCCATTAATTCCACATGGCTTCTGGAACCAACATCTGCGTCGATGTTTACCTAGGCATGTGCGACATAAGCTTTTAGAATTAACAATATCCCATTTTTCGTTTATGGGTAGCTCTTTAAATTTTTGACACCGTGTTAACTTATGAGATTCGTTACAAAAAACACATTGCTGATGGCTCTCCGTGTTAGAATTTGAATGGGTGTTAAAGCGACCTTCCCTTAAGGGCTGTTTTGTATTATGAGAAGACTCAAAAACTGGAACGGTAACTTTACACGTAGCTTCTGCTATCATATAAAGCCAATCAGAAAATTCTGCCAAACTGGGTCGTAACAAATCTTTGGAATATAAAGCCCATTGAAGTATGGAGTCTGATGGTAATTTGTTTATTAATTCCTGTAAAAGAATTGGATTGATTAAGTATTCTTCCAAATTTAAAGCTCGAATAGTTGCACATAAATTTTTTACAGCAAAGGCGAACTTGATTATAGACTCTAATTTTCCTTTTAGCAATGTAAATTTACGTACTTCCTCTATCAAATTTTTTATAACACTCTCTGGTCTACCAAAGTACATTTTTAATGTCCGTATTATATCAGGAACCATGTCGGGCAGCATTAAACAATTACGAACTGTTTCCCGGGCCTTTCCATGTAAGCAGCTTTGCAGCCTTATGAGGTTCTCCTCATTTGTGTATCCAGCAACACGGCTACTTTGTTCAAAGGCACTAATAAAAATGGGCCACTCTTTTGGGTCACCATTAAACATTGGCAAGTGTTTTGAAATGCATTGCCTGGCCACAAGTTGAGCCGTTGTAATATTAAAATCACTATTTTCACAAATTTTTCTGCAATTGTTCATTTCATTTGATGTATTGTTGTTATGACGGCCAGATAAATAATTACATTGACAATGTGTCGTATGTTTACTGCTGTTATTAACATGGGGTATGTTCACTGAATGACCCTCTTTATATTGACATTGCTGATTCAGTTGAGCTGGATGCCTTGGTAAGGTTTGTGTCGGTGCTAAGCATTGATAATCGGTGCTGTTATTAGCTATTGATGTTGTATTAACATTATGTCGAATAGTTTGAACACACGGTGCGCTAATAGATGAAACATTGTTACTTACACTATTAAACACCGGCCGTTGTTGTTGCTTTTGAGCGCTTTCGACATTGTGATGATCTTTATTGCCTTCAGCACGCAGCAATTCATACTTACGCCGCAAATACTCTTCCTTGATATGCATTTCTTCCTCAAGCTGTTGTAGCTGAAGTTTTGTACTTTCGTTCATTTGGGTTTCTGTATGCTGTGGAGAACAAACGTTTGGTGCTGGAGTTTGCAGGAACTCTTGAATTAATTCTACGCTGGAACCTGTGGATGTGTTCAAAGGATTGAGGTTATGTGTCTCATCTTGTTGTTGTTCCTCGGCAGTACATCGCCGGCACCTCCACAAAAATATATCTGTATGTTTATCAATATTGTAGCAAACTTTATGATAACTGTACAGACATTTGGAGCAAGTCACCATGTCCCCATCATCAGCGTCTGTACACATAGTACAAGGGAATGTTAATGTTACGTTGTGTTGCGCCATATTCTTATCAGTATAAGAATTTTAAAGAAATTGTAATTTAAAAACAAAGTTTACAAAGCAGTTTGTCGCTTTAAAATTCTAGAAGCGATATATACATTTTTTATTCAGGAATTTATAATATTAATTAAATTTGTTACCTTAGTTTTCTTTCTTTTCACATGTAGGTCACAATAAGTTTAAATGGCGATTAAAGAAAATATAATTTTGAGTACATAGAACGTGCAAAGAATTAAGAATTTCAATACAAAGCAAATATGAAATGCATAAATGTATAATTACATGGTTGGAAATTAAGAGGTTGATAGTGATCAAGGTTGCAAGATTTGTAAGAGGGTTAATTGTCGGTAACACTCATTTTCTAAAAAAAGGAAATTAACTCGTGCACGACCAAAATTTTTCAACTACTTCTTTCTTTCTATCCTCTTCTATAAATTTCTGACCGTCTCCACTCACACTATCCTCTTCTTTCTACACAGATAACAGAAAGGGACAATATTGGTCCCAAGTGGGCTGGACTCTTTCCTTTCTCTACCAGCAGCCTGTTAACCTCGTCATCGTCTAAAATCTCTTGTATTTGTGGATATGCTAATCAAAAATATCGTGTTTTATATAACTAGCCTGTGTTGGACGAAGTTGTGTCCGTTTTTTCAGAAGCATTATTTTTCCTTAAAGTGTAATATGTAGCAGATGCTATTTCTAATCCAACTGCTAATGTAATGTCAGACATGTTTAAAACATGTTAAATTTTAGGAGCAGTTGCTATTATTGCAAGGCGATCGTCAGTATTCTACTTAAACTAGGTGATAGTTTTTTATCTCATTGAATATTAAGGGTTGAGATTCTTCGGTAAATGTTGACACAATGTTTGTACTATTTTCTTTTCGTAATGCATCTTTGCATTACGTTGACGTATTGATTTTTGGTTATATTGAAATCTGACGTGCTTGCACCAACAGCATCTAGAATAGATATTATTATATAGACCACATCTCTTGAATTTAACTTTAAAACGGGTGCTGGTCTCAGCGTTAAAATCTATTTACATGACCTTTTTCCGGTTTTATGACACTCTCTTTTCTTGTTGCACAAAATGCATTACCCTCACTTTCAATCGATTCCCTTTTTTTTAATAATCCGAATATGAAGATTGGTAGGTAACAATACCTACGATAATTACTTCAGTATGACGTAGATAGATAAAACTAGGGGTTTATTATGTATAACTAATTACTTTTTAAAGTTGATGGAGTTTCCTGATATTATTGCTTCCTTTTTTGGCGTTGATTTTTTTCCTTCTTTTGTAAGTTTATATCAATTCCTGACGTGCAACCCTCAAGAAGTGTTTATGTTTCTCGATTTTCATAAGTGCGTCCGCATGAGTTATATCAAATAATAATTAATTGCATCCTTATGTAGCGATAATGTTTTCCACTAATTGTAAAGTGGAGTAATTTCTTTTCAGCGTTTATAATTTTTTGACAGGAATGCGGGACTAAAAAAAGGATCACTAAACGTACACTATCCTTAATGTTTAATTTCGCAATTTCTAAATTATGAAACAATACTCTAAGGTAATCTAATTTTGATGGAAGCTTACTGCCACTTAAATGATCTTTTGGATAACTTATTAAATAAATTTCCCTTCGTAGTACTAATGGCATTCTTAACCCACAAAATTTACAAAAATCTATATAAAATCATCTAGGACAGGTGCAGTTTACTCGAATGCAAAAACGTTCAAATGTTTTCATGATGATAAGTTATTATAGTGCAAATTTCAGTATTTCCGAAATGTTTAAACATCTAGTAATCCTTGACTTTTTTTATTTATAAATGAGGCAATTTACACTGGATGAATTATGCTGGCATAACATGACAACTTGTAGACATTTTCGGTGAAGAGGGTAGTTTTTGGTCGGCATAATTTTTCAACCAGCTTCAACCCTCACAACCAGAACAAAACTAATACATACACACTTATGAAAACACAGGTTCAGCGTTTTGTTTTTTATTGAGCGTTTTTTATTCTTTACTTGTCCATCGTTGTGTAAACATGAATTCCAAAACAGAACCGGGTTGGTCGCGCCAACAAACATTAAAATTGAAAAGTGAGTTTAAGCAACGCGTGCTTTTATATAAAGTGATACATCCAGACTATTTAAAAACGTATAAAAAATAAGAAGCATTGGAAGAAATTGCTGTTGCTTTACAAGATTTAAAACCTAATGTTACTGCTTCAGATGTGAAGAAAAAAATTAAGGCTTTGCAGCAGCAAGTTTCTCAGGAAAAAAAAGATGAGAGCAGCAACTAGAAGTGGAATGTCGGCTGATGACATATATTATGTCTCCAAGCTATGGTGCTTTAATGAGCTAAATTTTTATTACATTCAGATGATGAAATTCGTGGCCAAACCAATTTGGAATTTAATACAGTAAGTAAAATTTTGTGCTCGTTTTTATTATTCGTAGAAAACAAAATACTTGTACATAAGAGTGATAATTTTTTGGATACATCAAATCATAAGAAATAAATTTTAAAAAGTTATAAATAAATAATTTTTTGTTTTTAGCCATGCGAAACATTTAGTGGAAGTGAATGCCGTCTCACTTCAAAAAAGGTAAGTTGCTATTTAGGTATTTAAAAAACTATTTATTTTTAACAAAACTCTCTCATCAGGCTGAGAGATCGAGGTTGGACGAGGCAGCTGCATTGTGGGAATCTGCCAACAAATCAATGGAGATTGTAACCAACTTAATCTAAAAATGAACAGCACAAGAAACAAAAGAAGAAATTTTTTGCAAAATGTTGTGCTGTGAACTAATGGAGCTAAAGTTAGCAGAGACTTATGAGAACGTCACTACGGAAATGCTGCTGATGGTTCGTAAAGCAAAAGCTGACGAGCGGAAAAGGTTATCTTGGCAGGTACCACGTGACGCAACATTTTCTGATCCCTGCTCTTCTTACCAATCATCAAGTCTGCATTCGTCGTTGTCATCTCTAGATGAATACCCAGATTATTCAATACACAACTCAACGTTGGTGTTGGAAACACCGGGCATTGAGGCATTAGATAATGTGACATTTGTGGAAGAGGGAGAAGACTGCATTCTAGACATTGAGGAGAGTGACGACATTGGTGAAAGGATTGAAATCCAATCTGTGCAAATACTAAAAAAAATGATATTTTACAGATGGCAATTCAATAAATTTTTGATGAATCAGATGAGATTTTTATGAATTTAATTAATTTTATTACAGTTTTTATATTTTATGTTATTTATTTTATATAACAGGATGTCATTTTTTTATTTTTTTTGTTATTTTCATAATCTAGAATTACTTACTTTTTACCCTTGTGATGAATCTGACTGATATTTTTATGCAGTTCATTAATTTTATTATGGTTTATATATTTTATATAACAGGATGTTATTTTTTTTGGTTTTATTACTTATTTTATTTATTTTTATAATCTAGAATTACTTACTTTTTACCCTTGTGATGAATCTGACTGATATTGTTATGAAGTTAATTAATTTTATTATGGTTTTTATATTTTACGTTATTTATTTTATATAACAGGATGTTATTTTTTTGTTTTTATTGTATATTTTATTTAATTTTATAATCTAGAGTTACTTACCTTTTACCCTTGTGAATAAATTATGTGAAAACTAGATGATTATTTTATTATTACTGAATTCAATTTTATAATAATATAAATAAATATATATGAGTATAAATAAATTTGTTTGATTTGTTTTCTGATAAAGTTTTTAACTTAAGCCAAGTACTCTGTTCGAATTTGTGGAAAATGTTGCGCAACATCAGCTATTTCAGTTTCAGTTTTTTTCCTTTTTAATTGAAATAATATTTTTAATTTTCAATGAGAAAATTTTTAGTTTAAAAAAATTTTGGTACGAAATAAATAACATTCATATTATTTCACATGTTTTTCATAATTAAAACAGAGTACTAGTTTAGCAACATTTTTCCACAAATATTTCGATTGAATATTTTTTGTATGGGTTCTGTCAGAATTTCACATGAAATTTTAAACAGAGTACTAGGCTTTATGCTTGTATATTTAGCAACTCTCACTAATTTGAAAGTTTTTATAGAAACATGTATTACATATTTGTAATTAACCTTTAACATTCTTAAGCTATAAATTTAAATTTTAAAATTTTCCCTCGTTGTTGAAATATTTGGAGAATTCACATCTTATATTTTCACAGTTTCTGTTCTGGTTACTTGTTGATGCCGTATTTTGGGATACGGTGTCAGTGTCCGGATCAACTAAATCTGCGTTGTCCATATAGCTTTGGCTGTAATGCAGTAAAAAATTGTGAAGTACACAACATGCCTTCACAATAATAGTTGTGGTGACTTCGTCATGTTGAATTTTAGTTTGAAGTACACGAAACCGATTTGACAAAATACCGAAAGCTCTTTCAATATTTTGTCTTGCCCGGCTTAGTCTGGAATTGAAAACAATTTCGTCTCTTGTCAAACTTTGCTTGCTATAGGGCGTCAAAATATGTCTTCCATTCAGCCACTATTACATAAGGCAGTTTCCTGTTGTTGCCAATTACTTTAGGTTCTGGGAAATTGTCATCGTTGTCCAGTACATACATTAAATCTGAACGATCTAAGACTCCACCGTCGGAGATTCGGCCATTACACCCCACATCTATAAACAAAAACTTACAACTTGCATCCGCTAAAGCCAACAAAACAATGCTTGTAAATCCATTGTAATTGTAAAATAAATTGGCTGATATATTTTTTGGCTTTAAAGCAATATGCTTTCCGTCAAGGGTACCTAGGCATAAGGGGAATAGCCACCTCACTTCGAACGCCACTTGCAACCATTTCTCTTTCGAGTCAGGGAACTTCGAATTTAAACAAAACAAAATGTCAGTAAGAGATTTTCGGTAATTTCAAAAACTAATAAAAGTTTTTGCAGTAATTTTAGTAACTAGTAAAAGTTAATTCAGTAAACCATAAAAATTTTTGGTTACTGAAAATTTCAGCAAAATTTTACTGAAATTATTTAAATAACTTTTACTGGTCTCATTAATAAGTAAAAACTTCTACTGGTTTCTGAACAATCTTTTTAATTTTGTGTGATGAAATAAACTTATATGAATGTATCTTTAAAAATTCACTTTTTATGTTTTTGTAAATTGCACTACATACTTCTATAATAGCTGAGCTTAAATAGGGTGCAGATAATTTACTATTTTCGGCAATTTCCTTAATTGGTTTCTCCTGTGGCTAAAAACCTGAAAGTTGCAGCCAATTTTTCTTCAACCGGAATACATTTTCTCAAATGTGTATCGCTTCGCTCAATATCTGATTTTAAATAGTTAAATATGACTGTAAAACACCTCTGGTCCATCCGCAAGAACGAAGTATATGCTTCTTCATCAAAAAATAAATTGTATTCTTTGAGGAGGGACTGGATATATCCACCAGAATCACGAGACTCTCTCCATGGTTTGACCCAGCAAGATCAATTTTTCTTTTCCGTCTCAGCTTCTAGAAGTAATGCTGCAGCTTCAAAGTTACAGGCACTAGAAATTCCTCCTAAGATTATTGCCAATTTTTCATCACTTATTCCAGCCATATTTCCGCTTAGTTTGTTTCATCGAACGAAAGACAAACGTCAAATAAACAAAAAAATACTAAAGGCCGAGACACATAGAATCCGTCATACGTTATACGTCGCCTTTTTCAACTGACAGCTGAGTTTAAATACATGCTTTCTTATGTGAGTTGTCACATTCAGTACTTCTGCGTCAAAGCAAAGTACGAAAGTTGGCCAACTTTTGACGTACGTTGAATACTTTGACAGAAATCGATGAGCTTTTCAAATTGTTTTAATCAATTTTTTGTATTGTGTGTTCAGGAAAAATTAAATAATATACAAAAAATTTTATAAAATATATAAATTTAACATGAATAAATAAAATGGGGAACATACAATTGATTTAATATCCGTCAGCAAAGTACTCATTGTGCCAGCCTTTTCCGTCAGTACGTTCATGTCAGTTGAAAAAGGCGACGTATAACGTATGACGGATTCTATGTGTCTCGGCCTTAACACACACAAAGCAGTGTATACTTATACAATTTTATGCCAGATGAATTAATCCAGTGTGTTTTGAAAAGAACAAAAATTAAGCGGACTAAAAATTCATCCAGTGTAGTAAACTGCCTCAATCGTCAATTTCAAATTGACCACGGATCTATGGAGTGTGCACAAAATATGTGGCATACATTAAGGCTTATAGCTATTATCATCATTGCAAACATATTGGGTACTGTGTTTGTTTTTAACCCTTTCGCCCCCAAAGTTGATTATAAGCAACTTTGATTTTCAGGTACCGTTTTATTTCAAACAATTGTAACTAACTCATTAAAGTGCACATAGAGTTGGTTGATTATAATTCTTAGAACTAAAAAACAACAAAAAAGTAGCAGCAGCGTCGCGATCAACATAAATACAATTCATCCTCTGGTGTGAAGTCCAGGAAAACGCAGGTGTTGAAATTTTAGTGCAAAAAGTAAAAAATAAATAAAAATACTTAGAAAATATAATTTTAAAAAATAAGTACGCAGTTTTAACAATTAAAGTTGTAATAAAAAGTTAAAAAAAAGAAGTTAAAAAAGTTGCATTGTTACGGAGCAATATTTTTTTGTTTATTGAAGTTGCTTACAAGCAACTTTGGGCAACGGTGGTAGTAAAAACATTGATAACGCAGGCATGTCCAAACCACGCAAAGGACTTTGTGAAGCAGATATAGAGGCTGCCCTGAAGTTTGATTGGGACGAGTCTTCTGATGAGGAGTGTGAAGATGATGAGGCAGAATTTTTGGAGAAAGGGCTAAAAGAAATTTTGGAGAAAGGTGAGGAAATCGAGATTGACTTACTAGAAGTTATCGCCACTGAAGAGAATGCCGAAGAGTATCCAGAGAGGCCTGAGCGCTTTGTGGCGGAAAAAGTAGAATTGTCTACGTTGCGATGGAGGAAAAAACAATTTGATCCACAAGTTGATGTCTCTGACATGCTAATGGAGCTTTATAAAATTAATCATCGCTCTGCTAAATGGTACGTGCGAATATTTTACTGGGCTTTGGGAACGGCAGTAACCAATTCGAGGCTTTTGTATCGCAAGCACCTCAAAATGGTGGACCCGAGCGCAAAACATATTCCACTAATAAAATAAGCAACTTCCAATATCGAGTGACCCGATAACTCCAGAAGTCCGAAATCTTCAAAAATCCTTAATTTAGATATACTAACCAAGGAAATCATAAAACAGAATTTTTGCGACAGTTGGTTCAGGAGCGGGGCCGAAAGGGTTAAGAACCAGCGCTCAGGGCCAGAACTTAAAAGGAGGTGTTGGTATTGAAAAGATAGATAATTTTTTTTTATTAATATTTTAATCTTTCACTTCGACTTTGCTACAGGGCCAACGAATGGGATTGCTATCAATTTGCTCTTAGTACATGATAGTGCCAATCGTTGCCAGTTATATTCAGTGACCTTCGTTACTGAAATAGGTCAATAAGAACTAACACAATTATGCACTAATGCTGATCTGAAGAATTCGACATCATATTCATGACTGAGTAATTCAGCCAACAGCAGCCATAAAAATTGCAAAATTTGCTTTGCTATATCTTCAGTGGCCATTAATTTCGAGAAATAGGTAGAAGAATCGTGATTAAATATTTATAAATTTTTCTATTAATTTGGTTAATTCTATTTGCAGAAAGATAATTATGCATGTCTTGTGTTAAGTACTCTGCAAATATTATAACAAAATAGATTTCAAATGTCTAATGAAGCAATGGGTCATTTTGACCTAGTGAGCACAAAAGTTTTCCAAAAAACATTTTGGGATATATCTTACATTTTATAAAACTTTAATTTGACAGGTTTTCATCAGACATAGCAAATTATCTCATTGAAGCACGGGTTAGAATAGTCCGATATAGATGAATTTTTTTTTCATACATTCTAATGCTACTCTAATGTACATAACTACTCGTATGTGTGAAAATATTTCATCGATGTTATTTATACTACATAATTTTCTTTAAAAATTGTTTATGCAATTTCGCATTTTACGAAAATTTGTTTTCATATTCTGATTGGTTTAAATTTTTATTATTGTTTGGAAAAAAGAAAAGATACACAATATTTCCCTGAAGAAGCCACTTAAAGATTGAAGAAATTTGGTGTCTGGCGATTCTAATCTTATTGGACTGTAATGCTAGCGATTGGAGCTGGGCATCACTTTCTTTCTTTATATCCCCTTAGGTACTTAAAACGAATAGTATATAGGGGATCAGGTATGGTTTGCAATGTGTGTGTGCGATGAGAAATGTTAGGTGCGCTTGTGAAATAAGGACAATATTTGTTTCAATATAATTTACAATTTTATTGCAGTGTAACAAAAATTTTCAGTAGGTTACACGTTGGTGAAATTAAGAAATTCATGTGTTTAGGTGGCTTTTATGTAGTAAGTTTTAAGTTTACAAATTTCAGTTTTAATTAATGCAATTAACAATTTTAACTAGATAAAGCGTTGTGCTTAATTTGAAAGCTGAAGTAGAACTCTTTTATACTTTTTTTCTTACTAAATAGACTAAGTCTTACAAAGATTTTACATTATTGGAATGTTCGATGGAATTCACAACTTGAACATTTCCAATTATGTAGTTTATCATTGCAATGATTATAGTTACCGTTTACAATAAACCTTATGTCATGACATATTTATCTTATTTTAATATTTTTACATATTTCGCTTCTTCAATGTATACTATGGACAAATATATAGAAAATTATTTTTATGATTTTCAGTGTAAAACCAGGAGCAGGTTTTACTGGTTATCCACTGAGCACTTCTGCTAATGAGTGGATAGCTTCTGATAGTATACGTTGGTCGGCCACGACAATGTTGGTTCGTTAGTGACTGCTGTTCGCACTGTGTTGATCCTTGGACGATGATCGAACTGTAGATGGTTGTCCCTTGCGTGTTGGTTGGACGCTAGACGAGAGGTAGTCGGACCCTATGGTTGAGCGTCTGGATTTACTCCTCGCCTTCATTGTTTGTAGCCTGGATGGAATCCCTGGATGGAGTAAGGAGTGGTGATACTTTCCGCATACTCGACATGTGTGGAGTGATGCAAACGCGCGGAGATCATGGATTTTAGCCAAACAGTTAACGTAATAGTGATGCTTGTTGACTATTAAGTTTCTCGTTTTGACACCAATATTTAAAAAAATTCTGCCGAATCGAATAGAATCCTAAAGGTGAAAAAGGACGTACTTATATCCCGTTTGCGATTATAGCTTTTGCGGTTGTGCTGATGAGGACTGTAAATATGTAAAACAAAAGAGAAAAAAAAGAGAAATTTCAGGCGATGATTGAACTTTGATGTATTGTAAGCTGGTGTAAGGTTTTAGGCTGCAAGACCTGAGAGAGAATGAATTATAATTAAATTTTAGCTATCATTTTCATTAAGTTATGGCAAATGGCATAGCTTAACAATGGAGCGTTTGATAAGGCCCGAGGCCTTTTTGACATCCGCTGTGCGGACATTAGCATCAGGACTTGGGTAGGTATTTGCAATTCTACCCATTCTCCATTCCGAAGGAGGCATTAGGTCGTCCATGACTATCACTAAGTCACCGACTTCTAAGTTTCGAGATGCTCTTTTCCATTTAAAGCGTTTGTGAAGCGATTTTAGATAATCTTCCTTCCATCTAATCGCGAGTTGTTGTTGAATCACTTTGAGCCTTTCCCACCGGTTGAGTACTCCTATTTGTTGTACATTGCTGGGGGAAACTCATGATGGGTACACCTCGTAGAAAATGTCCGGGTGTAAGAGCTAACAAATCATTGGGATCTTCCGACATGGCTGATATAGGAGGAGAGTTTAAAATCCCTTCAATTTGTATCAATATTGTGTAAAACTCTTCAAAATTGAATTTGTACGACCCTGTGACTCTCCTCAGATGAAACTTAAAGCTTTTTACAACTGCCCCAAATGATAGGGGCGTGGGGGGGGGGGGTAATATCCATTCGAATCCATGGGCAATATATTTTTTGACCAATTTCGGAGGAGGACGATTTTATGAATGTGTGGCCCAGCGAGGTCTATTCCAGAGATATGGAAAGGAACTGTAAGACTACACCTGTCTGGAGGTAACGGGGCCATGATTTGAGAACAAGACTTCTGTTTATATATTATGCACTCTTTGCATTGCCGTATGGCTTTCTTAACATGATTTTTTAGACGTGAAACATAGAATTCAGTTTTTACCATCCTTGGACATTTGATTGCATTCCGCATGAGCAAGAAAGATATGCAAGTGTTTCCAGTATAACTGACCAAACCTTGACTTTCCTGGCAATATTATTGGGTATCGTTTATTGTATGTGAGTGATGTGTTAGCAAGGTGGCCATTTACACGTAAAATATTTCTAGAGTCGATAATTGAGTTAAGTGGAACTAACGAGCTTTTCTTTGTGAGTGGCATGGAATTAGGGATGTTACTAATTTCTTCCGAATAATTTGATTTCTGAGCTAGGCTTTAGCAAAATTGACTTCATTTTGAGTGAGGTGTGTTTGAGAGATTATAAATTCTGGTCTGAATTTTTTTAGACTATTGTGGTAGTTGAAACACATAAGATATAACTCTAAGAGCTCGGTTATATGATGATAATCGATCTAGGATATCTGTGTTCTCGGCAGAGGTGTGTAAACATTGTGATTTATTTTCAGTATTTCCTGCATTAACTGGAGTCCATTTAGGCTAATCTGTCTGTGGTTTTGATAGACACGGTGGTCCTTTCCACCATAGGCTATTGCTTGAGAGCTCTTGCGTGATGTAGCAACGTGTGTCCAGATCTGCTGGGTTATCGTGGGTTCTAACATGTCGCCATATGGCGTTGGGTACATCGTTATGAATTTGGGCGGTTCTAGTGGCAACATACGTTTCCCAAGTCTATGTCGGCTTTAAGAGCCAGCCGATAACAATAGCAGAATCTACCCCCAAGAATTCTTCGCAATCAGATAAATTCAGACTGCTTTTTGCTGTTATTAAATTGACATGGGTAACGTGAGACCTACTTTCGCACCGTAAGTATATGCTCCTTTAGAAGCGTCTGAGAAGGCGTGAATTTGAACAATATCTGTTTCAGTGTAATTTATCTGTTCAATGTCGGAGAATTCTTGGAGTATCTTATTCCACTTATCGCGGGTTCCGCGTTTGATTATATCATCCCACAGCAGCCCTTCCAGCCATAGCTGCTGCAGTAGCATTTTCGATTTGATTACGACTGGGGCTATCCAACCTGCTGGATCGCAAATTGAGGCAACTTCGAACAAAATCTTTCGTTTAGTGATGCTTTCACTTTGACTCGAGGGTGTAAAGGAGTAGCTGAAGGCATCAGTGAGGGCATTCCATTTTATTCCTAGCGTCTTAGCGCTGCTATTTTCTAGAAGATCTGAGTTGTATAAAACTTCTTTTGGGATATGGGAGAGCAGTTGACTATCATTTGCTGTAATCTTTTTAAGCATGAATCCTGCAGATTTGAGACTTTGTAGTATTTTCTCTTGATTATTTTGCTTCTTCTATAGAGTGTCCCCTGATAGTATATCGTCAACGTATGTTTCTTTATGTAATATTTTAGCGGCTTTGGGATACTCTCTCTCTCTCTCTATCTTGGAATCTTCCTCGAGTTGATGTAAAGTACGAATAGCTGAAAAAGGAGCACAGTTCACCCCAAATGTTACGGTTTTGAGTTGAAAATCTTTGTATGGGCCGTTGGAGTCTTGTTGATAAATAATCCGCTGATACCGTCTGTCATCTGGGTGAACTAAAATCTGTCGGTACATTTTTTGTATATCGCCGCTAAATACGTATTTATACAATCGCCAGTTAAGAATTACCGTTATTAAGTCTGACTGTAATATTGGGCCTGAGTACAAAACATCATTGAGAGAGAACTCTGATTTAGTATTGCGGGACGCATTGAAAACCACTCTTACATTTGTGGTTTTGTGTTCTGGACGTACGACCGCGTGATGCGGTAAATAAAATGAAAAGTATTTCGCATTGGACACTATTTCGCGCTGCATGGCTAGTTCCATGTGATCCAGTGCCAAATACTCTGTGAGGACTCTGTTGTATTCTTCTTGGACATCAGGAGTCTTAGAAAGGGATTAGTTAATGCGGCTATATTTAACTAGAGCGCAAATCCTTGAAGAGCCGAGAAATATAGACTGGGGAATCTCTTTTCTAAACGGAAGTTTTACCATGTATCTTCCATTTTGTCTCTTGTTGTAGTCTGCTTATAGTATTCCTCACAATGACGATCTTCTTCTGAGATAACTGTTAATGAGGGTAATTCTTCCTGCTCCCAAAATTTTCGCAATGTATTATTTAGGGCAGCGGTTTCAGACGGTTTGATGGTTGTAGTAAACGTCTGTACTATATTGGGGTGTGTTGGGCCACTTAAAACCCATCCAAATATTGTTTTGTATGCGGACGCTTGACCACATACTTTTTTCTTAATTCCTTCGAGATTGATATAGTGCTCAGAGTCATTTCCGATTATTAAGTCTATTTAAGACGATTTGTTCAAGTTTGGGGTCAGCTAGATTAGAACTATTGCACTGACCGGAAACTTCAGGTCAGATGTTTTTGCTACCAAGTTATGTCACATTCTTTATTTGCCGACTGTACTTGCCCTCCAATCCCTACTACTTCCATGTGTGATTTCTGATACGGTAAATTAAACAACGTTCTAACCCTTTCAGAGAAAAATGTACTCTGGGAACCAGGGTCTATTAGTGCTCTAACAGTGAATAAATCTCCTCTATATTCTATTTGTACTAATGCAGTGCGGAGTAAAATGAAATCATTATTAGCGGAGAAATTAGGTTCAACGTATGGGTTCTTCGATGTTGAGGGTATGCTATCTTTAAATTTGTTTAGTTTCATCTTAGGGGATTGATCATTACTTTGGTCGAAGTGCTCTGCTCTTTGTGCTGAGTCAGCCGACTGTCGGGGTTGCTCCAAGTGTAAGAGAGTATGATAAACTGATTTGCAAATAAAACAGGTATTTTTACTGGAACATATCGCTTTTAAGTGGACAGACAATAAACAGTTGTTACAGATTTTGTTTTGGAACACATAATCTATTCTCTGTTGTACTGCATATTTCTTGAATTTTGCACATGTCCCCAAGTGGTGATCACCGCTGCACAGAATACATGTATATGACAGTTTTTCTTGGGATGAATAAGCTTGAGTTTTTGAGTGTGTTAGATTCGAATGGTTAAAGCGCTGTTTTGTAGTTCTTATGGAAGAGCTTTTTATACAACCTCATCTCGATTTATCAAAAATTCATCCATTTGAAACTATGTGGGGAGTGATTCATGGGACTTGAACGACTGCTCCCAGAATGATAAAGTGTCGTCAGGTTATATTGTAGACACCAGGTAGATGAAAATTGGGTCCCAGCCATCTATCTTCACATTAAGTGCCCGTAGAGCGGTTATGCAGCCTGTTACAGTGGAGTGTATCCTCTGAATAGACCGACCATTTTCGCAAGTGGCACTGGGGATATTAAATAGAACTTTTAACTTGTTATCTATCAGGGCTCCTCTGTTATCAAAACGAGATTTCAGTGCACTCCAAGCATGCATGAAATTCTCATCACATATTGAGTATCTTCTGACTATTGCGCCCGCACTACTTCCAGTTTTTAATCTTAGGTTAAACAGTTTTTGAGCATTAGGAGGTCTCAGCTGCTCCGATATGTGGGTTGGGGTTGAGACCGGGCCGTGAGTCATTGCTTGAATGATCACCAGCTCTTGATAGCTTAAGACTATCCGCAATCATGGATCTACAAGTGTAATATATTTCAGAAGCAGCGTAAAAGTTTTGCCTGGCATTTTCCTTTAGTTCCTTGCTTTTATCAAATTTGGGAGCTATCATGAAAGTTTCATAAGAGTTTTGCATTTTCTGCCACCTACTTTCGAGATCCTCTAATTTAACTTCCAGTTGACTATCGGTTTGCTCTGACTTGATAAATTCTTTTTCGCAGTCGAAAAGGAATTTGTCTCTCTTCCCTGCACCTTGGGTTAACTGTACATTTTCCTTAGAAGGGTTCATTTCCGATATTCTAGGGAATCTTATAAACAGATAATAAATATTATGGCTTTAACCTTATGAGTGTCAAAAATATCATGCAAATATAAACAAAGTTTATTATTTGCCAAAAGAAAGAAAATTAGAGGATGATATTGTGATCTGAGTTGATTGAAATGAGATGAATCGCCCTTAAGTTAGGAAATATATAGTCCTGTAGTGCTTGAGAATTAGCAACCTAAGGTTTAGATAATAAATATTGTGTAAATCGTAGTGAACCAGGTGACAAAACTGAGGTCCAGATCGGAATATTTATTATTTGAAGCAGTAGTTAAGAGGGCAATTCTAGAGACGAAGATATAATACTAAAGTTGAGATATGTTCCTACCGCCAGATATCCACACAATATTATGTGCACCTATGGATAGTAACTTTGTATCTGTTGATCAAATTCGATATACAGAAGTTCTGACAGTGAATGAAAATAAACATTACATTCCTTAAATGCATTCAGCACTGCCAAAAAACTTTCCAACTATTCCTATATAAAGCGCACAAAGAAAACCATCAGGAGTCCGCCCATTTGCTCGATGGAACGTAGCGTTGCAATGGTACAGCAAAGTTCGAAATAAACTTAAATCGAATGTTCAATTTTGCTTCTTTTCCCTTTTATATTCCTTGACATGTCGTTGCACAAACAATCACTATTGCAATATCTCTCAGAAAATGCATTCTAATTAATTTATGAAAAGAATTTAAGTATACTTATATACTATGTATGTAAATATAAAACATCTATAAATTTTAGATTTATTCGCTTTGTAAGAAATTTCGTAATAGCAACATTATTTGTAGATTTCCATTTAGATCTGTGGAATCAACAAGTGATCGAAACCAGTTTGTTATTTTTCTACTTTCTTTCCTTTATTATCGTACGCTGATAAAAGTACCAGTGAATGGTTGTGTGAAATTTCAGTATAAATATATAGAATGACCTTTCATTAAATTTTGTATGTCACCTTCTAAATAAGAATTGTATTTTAAATATTTTGTTACCTTTGCTTTTGGTGGCTGATCCTATTTAACATTCTTTATTTTCTTTTAATTGAATTATACGAACGAATTAATTGACGATTAATATGTAATATGCTTTTGAATTTGTTTTTTGTTGGTTTTGTGTAATTTTTGTTGAAGAAATATTCTTAGTATATATATTGTTACGTTTTTAGACCTTTTCGTAAAAACGCTTTTTACTTATCCTTCAAGGATTCGTTTAATTGCATCAAATTAAAAACACAGACAATTAATTTTAGAAATATAATGCGGCAACACTTTATTTACTACTTAATTAACGCGAGTATTTGTACTACTAAACACTTAGCGATGTTAACACATCTAGATTTAAAATCACACTGATCCCGCTGATCACTGGCAGCGACTTTATATAGCAAAATGACGTCGTCTGGTAACTTCGCGAAGCATCTGGTCATGGTTGTTGTTGGTTGTGCTTTACTTAACATTGTCGTTATATTTGAATCTATTTTTAAACTTTGTAACAAAATGTATGTTGGTAGTTATGTTAAAGTAAATTTGATTTGTTGTTACGACCTGGGGGTCGATTCTGGTTCTGTGAAAACGTGAAATGAAAAGTTTTTTCAGCTTTTCATAGTAATTCTGATTCGCGTACTATGAATAAACGTAAGGACAATAATGTGTTTTCATAATGTAAAAAACAGGCGGAATGAAACGAAATTTTTTCATATTTGCACATCAATGGTGATTCTGGTTCAATGCAACTGTGTAAACAACTGTCAAAAAGTTTTCATATGAAAAAAAAATTTTCACTTAATTTATTATCGTGATAACAATGGAGAAGATGAAAACGCGCAACAGTTTATGGAAATACTTTTAAAAAAGTGAATTCAACTATTAATACTTTTCATTCAACTTTTAATATTTCTCATTTAACTTTTAATGCTTTTCATTAACTTTTCTATTCTTTTATATGTATGTATATGCATTATATATATATATATATATATATATATATATATATATATATATATACATATATGTATATATACATATATATGTATATATATTCACTTTTAAAAAAGTGAATTCAACTATTAATACTTTTCATTCAACTTTTAATATTTCTCATTTAACTTTTAATGCTTTTCATTAACTTTTCTATTCTTTTATATGTATGTATATGCATTATATATATATATATATATATATATATATATATACATATATATGTATATATACATATATATACAGTATATATACATATATATATATATATATATATATATATATACATATATATACATATATATATATATATATAAATATATATATATATATATATATACATTTATATATAAATATATATATATATATATATATATATATATATATATATATATCCGCAAGGATATTCGTATATGAAATCCATAAGGATATTTTGTACGGATAACGGGGAGTAACGACCCCGCGGCCCTGAGTTATTATAACGGGTTGGAGGGCTTGAACAAAGATGCCCCAAGAAGACCTGTTATTCAGTGTGGCCCTTTATTTGGCACACTGAGATGGGGCTTTGATGTCCCTGGCATTAAGACCA
This sequence comes from Linnaemya tessellans, assembly GCA_951800035.1. Lineage (NCBI taxonomy): Eukaryota > Metazoa > Arthropoda > Insecta > Diptera > Tachinidae > Linnaemya > Linnaemya tessellans. The sequence continues at coordinate 59,932,906 of OX637534.1, read as the reverse complement.
AGTCCAGTACGGTCTTAATTATGGCATTCCTGGGAAAACGATTTGAAATGGTAGAACCCTGGGCTGGTAGATGTGGTATTCTGGGACTTAAGTATGTATGAGTGAATTTGTACAGAAATGGCTCTCAGGCTAATGCCACAACTGCCTCCGTCCTATTAAAACTTGGCAAGTCTCAAAGTACGTTTGAAGTTCGTCATCATTAAGTTGGTGGTGTAGGTCCGGATGTTGATTCCCGGTTAGCACGGATCTGGCTCTGGCGGATTGATCCATAAGGTCTCTTCGTCAACCCTCGCATGGACCTCACTGCTTGCAAAGACACCCATGGGATCTAAACGTGACTGCACAACGAACGGAGACAGCGGCTGCGAGTTTGGACCCAATTGAATGAAGATCAATGAAAATAATTTAGAAGCGAAAGCGGAAGGCTCTGGAAATGGCGAAATTGAGAATCCATTCCTGAAGAGGCCGGTGATCGCGAGATCGCCCCCTACGGCGGTGAACACGCCGCATAGGGTAGGTTCTGGCACCACAGACGGTGGTCATGAACCGAAAGGCAAGGTTGAAAAACTAGGAGAGAGGATAGCAAAGCTATTAGACTTTCTCAAGACAAGATCGAATGTCCACAAGGATATAGTATCGATGTCTCGAGAAATACAGGCATTGTATATGCAGGTGGCAGATGAGCTGAGCAGTGGAACTGGTCAGCTCAAGGTGCCCTGCAATAAGCAGACGCAGACAGGGGTTATGGTAAGACCATCTCCCCCTGTCCCTGCAGGTGCGACCCCGAAGCGTAGGAGAGATGAAAGTACTCTTGGGCCAAAGGGGAATAGGGCTAAGAAGAAGAGGAAGGATGCAATAGATGCAATCAGGAGTAGTGAAGGTAGCTGTGTGGGATCGGCGGCAGCGAATGGTGCTGCTTTGCCGAACCCAGGCACTAAGGAACCTGGGTGGATAAAGGTCCGTCCCAGGGAAGCGAATAGAAATAGGATTAGGAGTAAGCAGGGGTCACGTTCGGATGCCGTAGTTATTAAAACATGTGGGAACGCTTCCTATGCTGAGATTCTCAAGCAAGTGAAGAAGGACCCTAAACTTAGTAATCTGGGGGAGAATGTGAAGGGCATTCGGAAGACTGGGAAGGGTGAGCTGCTACTGGAGCTCACTAAACCCGCTCACCAGAATATAGGTGTGTTCAGGTCGGAGGTGGAAGCGGTACTGGGTGGGACTGCCGAAGTACGGGCACTATCCCAAGAGGTTAGGATTGAAATTAGGGACATAGATGAGGTGACTTCCAAGGAGGACATCTATGACGCCATAGTTAGTAAATCCAACGATTTTAAGGTACTGCAGTTGACTGCAATTAAATCACTGAGGAGAGCGTATGGGGGAACACAAACTGCCACGATTGGCCTGAGTGCTCCTCTAGCTAGACGCCTTCTAGAGATGTCCAAGATACGCATCGGCTGGGTCGTGTGTCGAATACGGGAAAAGATAGCACCGAAGAAGTGCTACAACTGTCTCGATTTTGGACATAGGGCGACGAATTGTAGCGGCCAGGATCCATCCGGAAATTGCTTGCGTTGTGGGGAAGCTGGCCACAAGATTGCAACATGTTCCAACAGACCTTCGTGCATGCTCTGTAGAAAGGGTGGAAGTACTAATGGTGACCATGTCACCAGATGCGTAGTTTGCCCGTACTACAAGAGGGCGCTACAAAAGCTTAGAGGTTAAACATTACTTAATAATCAGGATGCGCATATTACAGCTAAATGTCAATCATTGCCAAGCAGCACAGGAGTTGCTTAGGCAAACCGTACGAGACTTAAAGGTAGACGTTGCTGTACTCAGCGAGCCATATAAGAAGATTGTATCTGCA
>OX637534.1:59701033-59926033 GCA_951800035.1 Linnaemya tessellans | reverse complement strand
TTTGTTGTAACGTTCCTATTAAAAATAAAAATTATAATAATAACTTTATTTATGTACTTTAAAGAAAATGAATTATATATGGAAAATTGACTTGTAAAACAAAAATATAAATATGTACATGAGTTACTTGTTATTTTTTCAGTAGTAAGAATTCTTTAATATGTAAATGAATTACATTTCTTGTTTTGTAATTATTAACTTTGCATTGCAGTTCAACTTCATATAAATTTTTATGTTTTTTTTTTCATTTTAAATTTGATTATTTTTTCTCAAATTTGGTAACTTTTTCAAATATTTTGGTTAGAATATTTCTTTTGAAGTGGCAGCACTGGTTTTAGCTGTTTCTTTCCTTTCATTTTTTTTTTGGTCTTTGTTTTAAATTTATTTAAAATTATTAAATTATTGATATTAAGTTTAGTGCATTACATATGCATACTTGTGAGATCCGCACTGTTTTATCAGTTTTGCACTTACTTACATATTTATACATGTACTCGCGCTCTTTCACTCTTCTTATATTTTGCTTCTGTACAAATTACTTTGTAAATTAGCGGTTTCTTTAATAGGTATTGAAGTTCCAGAATTTTCCGTTGTAACGGGCTTAAGATATATTGTTTGCCGGTTAACACTATATATGTATACGTGTGTGTATACGGAACTAATCTGGTTTTCTTTCTTTTTTTACAGTAAATTTAGCGCCAAATGCACGACCCGTTTTTTTTTTTCTTTTTTCTAAGTATTTTACTTATAAATACATACGTTATGATTTACCGTTTACACCAATTACACTTTTGTTACTGTTCACATTTTTATTGTCACCATATAAAATTATGTGTTTAAGCTTTCCAGGACAGTTTTTATGCTAAAGATATTTTCAATTTAATAATTTTAAGAAATGTTTACATTGATCTCAGCCAATGTTATTAAAATTTATGAACTATTACAAGTCCATATCTCGTATTTCTGATTAAATTCTCTTCTTTTTATACCCTTCACAAAAAAGTGAAATGGTATATGGGCATTTCCATTTTGGCATTACGTTACTTTTGTACGACGATATGTTGAAAAAAAACGTTAAAAACCAGAATTTAAAAAAGTTTTTTTCTCACATTAGAGTAGTGATTGGATAGCTCTATATTCAGCCAAAAAATGGAAATAGTTGAGCCTAAGAATTTCAAGATATACTCCAAAAAGTGACCTGGCGTTCCGTTACAAAAAACGGAAGTGCGATTTGTCTTTGATAACAAAATTGTTGAACTCTGCGAATTGGGCAAGTATTTTTAATCAAATTTTTTTTGATAGGTTTTGGACCAATATACATTTATTTTCCAAGTTATAAATTGAACAAATCTTTTTTCCTTTTTTTTCTTTTATGAAAATTGGTCTGGCGTTACGTTACTGGCGTTACATTACTAAAATTTCCACTTTATTTTATTATGTTAATAAAATGCGAAAAAGACATAAATATTAGAAAATTATATAAAAACTACAAAATACTAAATTTATTTTTTGCATTTGTTTAATGATTAAATATGTTTGTAGCAACAGTTTTGCATTAAGAGTATTATTATGAAATTGCTTTTAGGAATGTTAATTATAAAGAGAAAATGCCCTTGAAGTTAAGAAACACTTACAAAAACGGGAACTTCAAACTTGTAGCTCAGTATTTCACCATCCCAACAAAAGAAAGCTTTGAGCTCCTAAATTTAATTTATTTTAGAAGTTTCTCTTTTATAATACATTAGGAAAAAATCTGTTTGTTAACTTTTAATTTTTCGATCAAGGTGGACTTTTTTCTGGAAATGCCAATATATAGGTTTGTCATTCCGTGTGTAATTTCTTCGATATCAATATGGGACCCCATAAAGTATATATATTCTGGATCCATGTGAATAGCGATTACGAGTGAGCGATGTCCGTCTGTCCGTCCGTTTATACGTGAAATCGGTTTTTACCAATCCCCCAGAAGAGCTAGAGGCTTCGTTCTTGAACCGTTGGATTGGAAATGAACCTAAATAGAGTGGTATTGAAATTCAGAAAGATCTGAAGTACGGTTCCAGAGCTGGGAAGCTTACACCTATTTCTCGACACAAAATTTATACCAAAAATTAATTATTTTTTTATGTTTGTAAATTAAACCTATTTCGTGCTTTGGGAAACCTCAATAGTCTATTAAAAACTAAATATATAAAAAACAAACCACGGAATGGGAAATTAAAAATTTTTTTTGGCACATTCCGTATTTTGTAGTACATGTTGTTACTAAAACTGTTAAAAATTTCAAATTTTTCTTTAACAAACCCTCTTTATACGTCATGAAGATTTGCACTGACCACAAAACATTTTTTTAAATTAAAATTTTGCTTCCAGGGATGGAAAATTGCATTTTTTTTATACGTGAAAGTAATCAAACAGGCAACTAATGTTGTGTAGTGTATACACAGTATCACATATGCATGAACCTCACCAAACAGTCACAGCAACATGATATTCATAAATAAACAATAGTATTCAATAGTATGTAAACAAACTGAACTAACTGAAAGTCAACGTCTTCTTGAGATAGGTCAGTAACGATTTTGATTGCAAACACACTTAGTCATAAACACTGGAATTTAAGTAACATATTCTTATACTTTTCGGTCGATGCTCGCTATTGTCAAATAGTTAGAATTATGCTGATTCGTATAAATTGTTACTATGACAAAAGTGAAATGGCATTGAACTTCAAATGTACACAGCCTGGTGCAATGTATGTATGTATATTTGATACAATAAGTAGAAATAAGAGAAAAGCGAACTTCTCATTGTTAGTATATAAACTGAGGAATTTGTTTAATAAATAATCAATTTTACTTTGATCAATCAATCCTGCCTGTGGTTTACATATGAAACATTACATGGCGATCCTGCCCTTTCATTTATAAGGAATAAACAGCACTATTGCTTATCCTTTTAAGTGAAAAGGACTTAAATATAGACCCCCGCATAGAGAGCTTATGCTTAGCAGGGACCATCTGTAGAATATAAAATTTTTTTTTTTTTATTTAAATCCTTTAATTGATGGACCAACCCTGGGAGGAACTTCTTATGGACCTTGAAGAAGCAGAAGAACGCTGGAAGCGATTACTGAAGGAAGGTGCCTCGCAGAAACAGAAACCCGAAATCCTCAAACTAGGACCAAAGCCAAGCAAAATCAATAAGCCAAGAAGTGATCCAAAATACGAAATATTCCCCCTACCAAATGTTTCAAAATCGAGAGGCGGAAGAAGAAATAAAATAAAAACGCAACTTAGATGCCTCATCCATCAAGCGTCATACGCTAATAAAGAAGAAATCCATAAAATACAACAACAAATTGCAAATTTAAAATATGAATTAAAAACAATAAAACGCAACAGAAACAAAAAATAATGAAACTATTTTGAACGTTTAGTCATTGTAAATATGAAATTTACTCTGATATTAATTGTAATTTTTATTGCTATTTTGTACATGATTAATGAATATATTAACAGAGAAATTCAAGAGTTAGAAAATTTCGCAACAAACATAAAATATAAAAATAACAAAAATCTTGACCCATAATAAAAAGAAAAAAATCTACAAAAATAACAAAAACAAAAAGAAGAAAAAATTTAATATTAACTTTATTTAAATGGAACTTAATTTCAAGAAATTTTACGATGAATATATTGGATGGCTGATAATATTTCTTATAGTATTACCACTTAGTTACATATTGTTTACCAAATATTATGAATTTTTTTTGATGATTAAAAATAACAATTAAAAAAAAAGAATTTTTTAAATTTTAATAATGATTGAATTTAACATTAAAAATATATTACTACTAATTATAATTATTGTTTTTCACCAATTGTCATTTATACTATTTTTAAAAACTATAAAGCTAATTATGGAAGCATTACTTTAAAATTAATAAAAGTAATGAGAACTTGTCTAAAAATCTACATAATATATTAAACTTAATTTTTGAAATGCATAGAATAAGAAATAGAAATAAATCTAAAAATCCAGTTAATTGGGACCATAAAAAGGAAAAAGAGCCAAAAATAGAAGAATGTGTTGAATGGTTAGCCAAGCTTTGGAAATCTTTAGGTATTGAAGGAACTCCAACTAAAGAAGATTATATTAATAAAACAAAGATGGAATTAGAAACTATACTACTGATGAGACAAGCAGATAAATATTTTGAAAACAGAAGTATGTTAGATTAGTACAAAATGCATGATAGAAACTGCAAAAACAAAAAAACAAAAAAAATTTTTTTTTTAATTTTAATGATTAACATAAACATTAAAAAAAAATATATATATGTAGATGGAAAAAATTAAATTATTAGAACATATAATAATAAATGCTAAAAAATCACTAGGAAGACCATACACTATAGAAACAATAGAAGAAAAAAGGTTTGAAATACAAAACATAGAAAAGGAATTAAAGAATAATTTGGTGTTGGAAGAAAAGGAAAAAACAACGGTATTGGGTACATTCTCTACATTGAAGAGGGAAGCATTAGAATTTTTGGAACAACACACAAAAAGAAGAAGCCATCAAGAAAAAACCAACATGACGAATTTAGATATAAATGAGTTATCCGTGATAACAAAATTAGTGCCTAAGTTTACAGGTAGATCAAATGACTTAAATGACTTCATTACAAATTTAGAAATAGTGTCATCAACAATACCATTAGAAAAGAGTACATCTTTCCTTAATTTCGTATACAAATCAAGATTAGAAGTGCGAGTACAAAATAGAATAACCACACCCACATCTATACCAGAATTGATAACAAACTTGAAAAACACTTATAAGCCATTAAAAAACTCTAACACAGTTTTAAATGAAATTAATAATTGTGCACAAAGAGATGGTAACGTATTGGGATTTGCTACCAAAATAGAAAACCTTATTGCGGAGTTAAATGCAATACAAATAACCGAAGAAGGAGAACATAACAGAAATGCTATATGTAGTACAAATGGTAAAATAGCATTCAATGCTTTCATGAATGGACTTAAGGATCCACAAATAATAACTACAATTGACGCAAGTCAAGTCAAAACTTTTTCTGAAGCGGTTAAAATTGCGGAACAGGCTGCAGCAAGAACAAAAAAAGGTACTTCATCAGAGAGTAAACTACAATAGGGAACAAAATATTAAGGATAGACAGCAACAAAAATGTAGGAAATGTGGTGGCATTCATGGTAGTCGATGCCCCGCTGATGGCAAGAAGTGCAATAATTGTGGAAGATTTAATCATTTTTCAAACCAGAGCCTTTCAAGAGTGCATCATAATGCCAGATATAACAACAACATCAATAATAATACTAGAACAAATAATAACAACAATAATTATAATAGAACAAACAACAATAACCGAAACATTAACAACCAAAGCCGATGGAACAATAACCAAAGAAGACAAAATTGCAATAATATAAACCGTAACATTAACCAAATACAGGATCAGGGAAACTCGATTATCCCGGAGACCACACAGATGGAGTCTCCAGTGGGAACATATTAGAAGCAAAACAAATTGACATTTTTAATAGACACAGGAGCAGACGTTTCACTCTGTAAAGCGAAATTCCTTGATAGATATGAGGAGAATATAAATGATTATTGCAATTTGACTGGTATATCGGATAATATTATTAAATCCTTGGGCTCTACAGTTATTAAAATTAACATAAATAACAAAATTATTAAACACAAAATACAATTAGTGAAAAATAACTTTCCAATAAACACCGATGGAATTCTTGGACGAGATTTTTTGACAGAATATAGATGTAATATAGACTACGACTCATATATACTCACTTTTAACTACAATAATGAGACAGTCACTATCCCGATATATGATAACACATTTAGAATTAATCAAATAATAGTTCCGCAGAGAAGCGAAATAATTGTACCATTTAGTATGGAATTGGAAGAGGATGCAGTGGCATTAAACAGAGAGATTGCTAGAGGGGTACACCTGGCAAACGCGATAGTACCAAGAAATGGATATCAACATATAAGAGTAATAAACGTTACGGACAAAATAGCTAACATTAAAAATTTAAAAATAGAAACAATTCCATTACAAAATTACGAAATTTTATCAATTAATAGCCATAAATACGAAAATCATTATACATCAGAAAGATTTAACAAACTATTAAACAAACTCGACCTAACAAACTTGAGTGGTGAAGATAAGGAAAACCTTATAACAATATTAAAGAAATATCAAAATATATTCCACCTAGAAGATGAATATTTAACAACGAATAACTTTTATAAACAAACTATAGAATTAAATGACAATAACCCCGTATATATAAAAAACTACCGTCTCCCACATGCACAAGCTACAGAAATAAACTCTCAAGTAAATAAATTGTTGGAAAATAACATTATAGAACCATCTATAAGCCCATACAATGCGCCTCTGTTGTTGGTACCAAAAAAGGGTCATACAGAATTGCAGAAATGGAGATTGGTTGTAGATTTTAGAAAATTGAACGACAAAATAGTCAATGACAAGTTTCCTTTGTCTCGTTTGGAAGACATACTTGACAGATTGGGTAAAGCAAAATATTTCTCAACAGTAGACATGACAAGCTCTTTCCACCAAGTCGAACTTGAACAAGAATCTCGACCATGCACAGCATTTTCAACACCTGATGGACATTACCAATATACACGATTGCCATTTGGTTTAAAGATATCATCGAACAGTTTTCAACGTATGTTGACGATAGCTCTATCGGGTCTGGAATGCGAAGCTTTCTTATATGTAGACGATATAATAGTCTTTGGAAGTAGTCTTAAACATCACAACACAAATCTCATTAAGGTATTCAACAGACTCCAACAATATAACTTAAAACTTAATGCTAGTAAATGCTGCTTTTTGAAATCAGAAGTAGTATATCTTGGACACTTAATAACACCAGACGGAATAAAACCAGATCCAGAAAAATTTGAAGCAATAACAAGATATCCAACACCAAAGAATACAGACGAAGTTAGGAGATTCGTGGCCTTTTGTAATTGCTATAGACGATTTGTTGAAAATTTCGCAGATATTACGAACTGTTTAAATGCTCTATTGAAAAAGGGAACCAAATTCAACTGGACAGAGCAATGTCAGACTGCTTTTGAAACATTAAAGAAAAAACTGATAAGCCCACCAATTCTACAACACCCGAATTTCGACAAACCATTCATACTGATGACAGACGCATCTAGTCTTGCACTAGGAGCTGTTCTGTCACAAGGAGAAATTGCAACGGATAGACCGATATCATTTGCTAGTCGATCACTTAACAAACATGAAAGAAATAAGCCAGTAATAGAAAAAGAACTACTTGGTATACATTGGGGAATACAATTTTTTAGACCCTACCTATACGGCAGAAAATTTATTGTCGTCATAGACCACCGTCCACTAATTTCACTATTCTCACATAAAAATCCAAATTCAAAATTAACCAGAATTCGTATGGAATTGTCCGACTATGATTTTGAAATAATATACAAAAAGGGAAGTAATAATACCAACGCAGACGCATTATCAAGAATAGAATTAAATTCAGAAATGTTAAAAGAAATGATTCCTAATGAAATAGATGAAACCGTAAAAAAAATCGCTGGTGATAACAAGAAATATGAACAAAAAGAGGATACAAAATGAGGAAACCAAAAACCTAAGTAAATACAAGAAAAATGAAAAGAACGGTAATACAGATCCTAATAAGCCTGATCAACTCAAAATTTGGGATTGTACATCCATAAACGATATAAAGCTTGCAAGAAAATTGAAATTTGTATTTGTAAAATCAGAAAAAGAAATGAAAATCGAAAATGATTCTGTCCTAAACGAAATGCGCATCAGATGTAGCGATAATCCTTATTATCTAGATAATATATTGGAGAAACTACCTTCTGTTTTAGGCAGAACAAAGTATGTAAGATTCGCACTAGAAAAAGGTGACGAAATATTTAAGAAAATAAGTATAGAAAAGTTTAAAGAAAAGTTAGACACGTGCAAAGAAAATGATGTAAAAACAAGTAAAAACGTTATATTCGACCGGGTCGAATCTTAAATACCCTCCAAATATTTAGTAAGTGAATTTGAAATGTTTAACTTGGTGGGACAGAGTTCCTTTATATAATATCGTACGTCAACGCCCACTAAAGGGGGCGGGGTTCAAAAATATGCAATATCATGTTTTCCACATACGAACGTATGGGCATTGCTAGATCGTCTTAGACTTCATCGCAATTCTCTTTGGAGGCTATAAAAACTGTATTTTGGCGGGGTCGCTCTGGCAAGGGCTGTGGGGGAAACATTTCACCTTTGTCATTAAACTCTAAAAATAAATGCTTGGGATAATTATATACAAAATTAAAATTTCTTTTTTTTGATAGGGTCATTTAGCGGGCAAAGGGGGAGGAGGGGGTAGGGCAGCAACAGGCAGTCATAAAACTCTAAAGATAAATGCTTGGGATGATTATATACAAAATTTAAAAAAAAAAAATTTTTTTGGTAGGGTCATTTAGGGGACAAAGGAAGAGGGGGGGGGGGATAGGGCAGAAATCGGCAGTCATAAAACTCTAAAGATAAATGCTTGGGATGATTATATACAAAATTTAAAAAAAAATTTTTTTTTGGTAGGGTCATATAGGGGGCGAAGGGGAAGGAGGGGGTAGGGCAGAGTAGTACCAGGTTTCGTCTCAGCTTCGTCATTAAAGCTTAAAAGTGTTATTTTTAAGGAATGTAGGCTGAAGTAAAACAATTTGTTAAATTTTTATGCTATTTTTGCCTATAATAACGCCCACTGAAGTGGGCGGGGTCAAAAAATATTTTTATTTTATTTAATGGCTCCAAGTTTAAGGCGATGGACCATATTTGACATAAAAATATATCATTTGCTTAACAAAATAACCAAAAAACTTTAAAAATTATGTTGTTTTTTCTGGGTTGGTTTAGTTCTTCTTAGGGGAACTTTTTTCCCTCTTGCCCGATTTAGCCCATCTTCGAACTTAACCTGCTCTAAGTCTTAAAATATATTTATGCCAAATTTCAAGAGTCTAGCTCTTTTCGTTTGGACTGAATCGTGATTTCCACAGACGGACGGACGGACGGACGGACATGCTCAGTTCGTCTTAGATTTCATCACTGATCAAGAATATATATACTTTATGGGGTCTGAGATGGATATTTCGATGCGTTACAAACGGAATGACAAAGTGAATATACCCTCCAAATTCTTTTTTGGAGGGTATAATAATGTTATATAGTAATTCTCAAAGAATAACAGATGAAAAAAGGAAAAATGAATTAATTAAATTGTATCACAGCACACCATGCGGAGGACATTTCGGAGTTAGAAAAACTTTAATCAAATTGAAACAAAAATACATATGGAAAAATATGTACAAAATGGTAAAAAGGTATGTTTTAGAGTGTGATTTATGTCAGAGAAAGAAACAAATAAGACACACAAAGGAACAGTTATGCATTACAGACACACCAAAAAATAGTTTTTCCACAATTGTCATAGATACAGTTGGTCCTCTGCGACCTTCTGGAAACTATCGATATATATTAACAATGCAATGTGAGTTAACTAAATACATAGTAGCTGCACCAATGGAAACAAAGGAAGCCAAATCAATCGCAAAATGTTTGACAGAAAATTTAATATTGAAGTATGGCATATTTAAAGCACTAAAATCTGACAGAGGTACAGAGTTTGTAAACGAATTAATGAAGGAAATATGTACTTTGCTAAAAATAGAACATAATATATCTACACCGTACCATCATGAAACACTGGGTACTGTAGAAAGAAACCATAGGGTTCTGAATGAATACTTTTTGTCATTCGTGAATGATGACTACTGGCACGACTGGATACCTTATTATTCCTTTGCATACAATATAACGCCTCACGTAGACACAGATTACACACCATTTGAGTTAATATTTGGCAAAATACCTACTTTACCAGGTGAAGAAATAATGAATAATTGCAATAGAACTTATAATTTAGATAATTATGTATGTGAACTAAGAGTTAGAATGAGAAATTCACTAGAAAATGCTAGAAAACTTATAGAATCAGTAAAGAAAAAGAGACATTTAGAATCATATAACAAAACTAACAGAATAGATCTTAGTATAGGAGACTTGGTTTTGATAAAAAAGGCGAATAGAAAAAAATATGAAGCACCATATCATGGTCCTTACAAAGTAATAAATATGGATAATGTAAATGTAGAATTAATAATGAATGGAAAAATTAAAACTGTTCATAAAAATTTATTAAAGAAATGTAAGAAATAAAGATTATTAAACGTAAGCACAAAATATTTTTAGCATAAGAATTGTAAACATTTATTTATAAAATGCAAAACAAAAAAAAAATTTTTTTTATTATTTCCATAAGAACATAACACTTAAATTAAGAACTATACTAATATTGTACCACATTCACACTACTTTTTTTAAATTAATAAACATAATAAGAATTTAATATGTATAACAATTATAATAACGTAAACATTGTACCACGCAGGCAGCACATTAACAAAAAATTTTATAAAATTACAGAATTTTGAAAAAAAAAAATCACAAAATTGTGTAATTTTAACTGAAAGAGCAGGGGTGTAGTGTATACATAGTATCACATATGCATGAACCTCACCAAACAGTCACAGCAACATGATATTCATAAATAAACAATAGTATTCAATAGTATGTAAACAAACTGAACTAACTGAAAGTCAACGTCTTCTTGAGATAGGTCAGTAACGATTTTAATTGCAAACACACTTAGTCATAAACACTGGAATTTAAGTAACATAATATTCTAATACTTTTCGGTCGATGCTCGCTATTGTCAAATAGTTAGAATTATGCTGATTCGTATAAATTGTTACTATGACAAAAGTGAAATGGCATTGAACTTCAAATGTACACAGCCTGGTGCAATGTATGTATGTATATTTGATACAATGTAATATTAATGTATGAATGTATGTATATTAGAATAAGTAGAAATAAGAGAAAAGCGAACTTCTCATTGTTAGTATATAAGCTGAGGAATATGTTTAATAAATAATCAATTTTACTTTGATCAATCAATCCTGCCTGTGTTTTACTTATGAAACATTACAGTTGTTTTGTTTTTGCTAATTAAAACTGTCTTATAATTTAGGAAGAACAAAATTGGTATCAAAAATTCAAAAAAGAAATCAAAATTTCGAATCCAGGGTTGGACAAGTGCAATATTTTGTAGTACATGAAAGTGACCAATATAGTTAAAAATTTAAAATTTTTCTTAAATAAAACTACTTTATACCTCAAGAAGACTTGCACTGATAACAAAATAAAAAATAAAATTTCGCTTCCAGGGTTGGGAAAATTAAAGTTTTTATTGGTACCTGCAATATTTTGTAGTACATGTTATAAGCCAAATGGTTACAAATTTTGAGTTATTCTTAAATAAAATCACTTTATAACTCATGAAGATTTGCATTGATAAAAAATTTATGAAAAAGCAAAATTTCGCTTCCACGGTTGGGAAATTGAAATCTATTTATACATAAAAGTAACCAAAATGGTTAAAAATTTAAAATAGTTCTTCAATAAAACTACTTTATGCCTCATATCGCATTGTTAAAAAAGCAGAAAAAAATTAAAATTTCAATTCCAGGCCTGGAAAATTGAAAGTTTTTTGGTACATGCAATATATTGTAAAACATGAAAGTGACAAAAATGGTTGCAAATTTTAAGTTTTTCTTCAATAAAACTATTTCACGCCTCATTATTAAAAGTTGCATTGGTAAATAAAACGACTTTATAACTAATGAAAACTAGCATTGGTAAAAAAAGAAAACTAAAATAAAAATTTCGCTGACAGGGATGGGAAATTGAAAATTTTTCATACATAAAAGTAACCAAACATCCAAGTAACGTCGGTTTTTTACTAATTAACACTATTTTTAATTCAGGAAAAACAAAATTGGTATTGAATATTAAAACAAATCAAAATTTCGATTCCAGGGCTGGATAACTGCAATATTTTGTAGTATATGAAAGTGACCAAAATGGTTACAAATTTTAAGTTTTTCTTATAGCGATTTCTTTTCTGGAAAACATGTAACATTTTGTCACTTTTTATTCTACAAAACACAATTAGGCACAATTTTAAAGTAAAGAACATTTTCATAAGGAATGGTAAATAAATTTTCAATAAAGTCACTATTTTCAGATGCCATAATGTTACCATTTTCCATTGAAAAGTGCAAAAAATGTAGCATTATTTTTTAGAAAAGAAAACAACATTAAATAAAACTATTTCACGCCTCATTATTAAGAGTTGCATTGGTAAGAAAAAACAAAACAAAAATCAAATTTCGTTTCCACGGTTGAGAAATTGAATTATTTTTTATGTATAAAAGTATCAAAAGAGGCAAATGACATTGTTTTTTTTTTTTGCTAATTTTAACTATTTTATAATTCAGGAAGAACAAAATTGGTATTAAAATGTTAACAAAATTTCGATTCCAGGGTTGGACAAATGAAATATTTTATGGTACATGAAAGTGACCAAAAAGTTTAAAAATTCATTAAGAATTGCATTGGTAAAAAAATAAAAATTCGCTTCCAGAGTTGGAAAATCGAAATATTTCTGGTACATACAAGTACCCACATAGATTCCAAATTTGGTTTTTTAGTGAATTAAACCTATTTTATACTTCAGGAAGAATTAATTTGGTATTAAAAATTCGGTTCCAGGGTTGGAAAATCGAAATTTTTTTGGTGCATAAAAGTCGCCATATAAGTTCCTTAGTTTGGTTGTGTGTGAATGAAATCTTTTTTATACTTCGGGAAGCGTTAATTAAATTGGTATTGAAAACCAAAAAAATTAAAAATCCAATTTCAGGGTTGGAATATCGACATTTTCTGATTCGGATTTTTTTTCTTTTTGTTTGTAAATTAAACATACGAGAACCAAAAAAAATTTTTTTGTAAAAGTAACTGATAATATCATTTTGTTTTTTTAATTAAAGCTACTCTCTGTTTTAGCAAGAAAGAAAGAAAGAAGAATTACATCTGTAAAGGGTATTTAAGATTCGGCACAGCCGAATATAGCACTTTTACTTGTTATTATATATGCATATATTTCAATACTTATTTTTGTCAACCGACCCGCACGCGTTTATGTACTTTACTTTGATTTTTTCTTCTGTACTCTTTCAGCCTTTAAGGACCATGAAGAAATTTGGTATCTGGCGATTCTAATCTTAGTGGACTGTAATGCTAGGGATTGGAGCTGGACACCACTTTCTTTCTTTATATCCCCTTAGGTACTTATAGCGAATAGTATATAGGGGATCAGGTATGGTTTGTGCGGTGAGAAATGTGTAGGTGCGCTCGTGAAATAAGAAGGACAATATTTGTTTTAATATAATTAACAATTTTAATACAGTGTGACAAAAATTTTCAGTAGGTTACACGATGGTTAAATTAAAAAATTCATGTGTTTAGGTGGCTTATATGTAGAAAGTTTTAAGTTTACAAATTTCAGTTTTAATTAATGCAATTAACAATTTTAACTAGATTAAGCGTTGTGCTTAACTTGAAAACTGAAGTAGAACTCTTTTATACTTTTTTTCTTACTAAATAGACTAAGTCTTACAAAGATTTTACATTATTGGAATGTTCGATGTAATTCACGATTTGAACATTTCCAATTATGTAGTTTATCATTGCACTGATTAGAGTTACCGTTTACAATAAACCTTATGTCATGACATATTTATCTTATTTTAATGTTTTTACATATTTCCCTTCTTCAATATATACTATGGACAAATATATAGCAAATTAATTTTTATGATTTTCGGTGTAAAATCGTAGATTTTATACAACTATATAGCGAAAATTTTTTAAATATGAATAAATATGTTAATACTTTTTATATAAAAAGACCTCAGAATTAGAATATTATTACTAAAATAATTTTGAAAGGTAAAGAATAAATAAAAATCTACACTTACAATCAAGACATAAGTATATGTAATGAAAATTCGAAAAAGAAGCCTAATAATTTTTAAATTTCACGATATTAACATATTTTGAAAAAAGGTGAATACGGCACGCCCTCATCAGTTACTATATAACTATCATTTTTACTATTCCAACTTTAAGTCGTAAGGAGTACAATACTGTACATAGATGTGTTTCTAAAATTCTTTTTATAATCACCCCCATCGTAAATACTCGTTCCCTCGAAAAATCTCCCGATCGCCAATTTTAATTTTTTCTCAAAAAAACCTTATTATTTAAAAAAAATTTTTTTCAATTATTTGATTACCTTTTTAAAAGGAGTTAAAGTGCAACCAAACTATAATTGCCTAATAATATGTTTATAAAGTGTTTCGTAAAAGATAGTTGTGACTATTCGAAAAATGTAGAACCCAAGTTAAGCCGTCGTGAATAAGGTGAACAATTGTTACACTTGCTATGAACTGGGGTATGACATACCTCAACGTTCGATGCAATATTTTAGTTTTTATAATTATGTAATAAATAATAAGAGGTTTTTAACTTTTCAAAACTGTGGTTAAAGTCTACTGACGATTTGGTAAAGCACCAATGAAATGCATATAGAGATTGCTTAACCACCAACAAATAAATTTCATATATATATATAATAAATATTTTTTCTTACCAGATATAAGTATTAGCATCTGTTAGATAATATCATTAAATCAAATACGATAAATATATTCAGAGCTTATTTTTATTTAATTAAAATAACATTATGCTTAAATTTTTTTTACTGACTTAAGTATCTTAAAATATCCCGTTGATGCTTTCCTAACTCTAAAACTAATGTTTCACCTCGTACTATGTAGCCTTACCTTCAGCTACTGTCACGATGGAAATCCCATCAAAACAATATCATTAACAAATCAAACTTTAAATTCATCTTGGGTGTGACATTTCAAATAAACATTAACACAATATTCGTATAGGTAAAGACGATTTTATCTATTTTATTTTAAACAAAAACATAAGAATAAATATGTTGTCAACATTTGTTTAACATTAGATACGATTTAAGAATCAAATTAAATATACAATAAGTTTATATGTACATATACTTATATGTATAAACATTATTAGGCAATTATGATGCCGCAATTTGTTTAAGTGGTCCTTCCAAGTAAGCAGCTAAAGCCATTGCTTTTTGTTTTAATAGGCCGAGGCCAACATTTTCTTTTGCATAGAGGCACAAAAGTATACTGGCTACCTAAAACGAAAAACAACTTTTTGTCTTATTATTTATATACACCCAAACATGAAATAATCGATAATATCAAAAAAATACGTTTAGTAATCTTTTTTATACGAAAATAAAAATTTCAGCTTTATTAATTCTCCTACCTATTAAAAATTTACATAAAATCCGAATTCATATATGTACCTATTACACTAAGATATCTTTTTCGATATCATGTTTATTATATCAGTTTATGTTTTATTGTCATAAAAATATTTCAACAAATTCAAGCTGATGATAATCAGGTTCATTAAAAGTCATTAAAAGCTTTTTCCGTCAGGACTAGGTACACCAAAGAAGTCTTCCAGTGAAGACCTTTCAGTATTCTGTAAAGAACTTGAATAATTAAAAAGATGTTTGATGTTTTGTGGTTCCACTCATAAGAGACCGCTTTATTAAAAACTCTTTGCTTATATAATAATAATGAGAATCTGTAGACCAGTGGTGGGCACCGTCGATGTATTGGTAAATTGTGTATGCGTTGAGCTTGCGAGCTACCCACCAAACAAAAAGCCAAGCGTTTAAAGATAATGATGCATTATATATATATATATATATATATATATATATATATATATATATATATATATATATATATATATATATATATATACACATAAGTACCAATATTTTCCAAGTTGAAAAAAAACGTTGATTACGTAAAATTATTAATAAAAAATAAAACTTTTTCTAAGCAAACAGTCAAATGAAAAAAATTTACACAGATAGGACAAAAATTTGTTATGTTTTCCATTCAGGAATATTCGCAAAAAAAAAACGCGGTTGGATGTATCAAACTTAATAAGCTTTGATATATGTCGGCATGGAAGATCATTTTCATATGGGAAACATTAAAATTTTTTTGATAAAATTTTACACAGACTAATTAATAAGACTAAGTGTATTACTAAATTAGTATAGCCCGTTATTGGAGAAAAATTGTATAAAAGGTATTGTATGTTATCGAAAGCATTGTTTATGACAAAATATTTTTCGCATATCATCATGACTGAAATTGTTTGCTGGACAAATATTAAAAAAAATATATATAAAAAAATTCGTAAGCATCCGCATGATATTCATTCGTCGCTGTCTCATCGACGACTAAATTAAAGAGGGTAAGAATACGTGTGAATGATCTCAGCACAATTGTGCTATGCAACGCCCGTATCTGCTGTAGACGCTAAACTTAAGTAATTCTACAGTTCATTCAGTGAAACATTGTATCAGGCTCTCACAAATTTTTGGTTGGTTGTACTTAGCAACTATATCAGTGTTACGCAAGCATTTGTTTGCCTATCGCGCGCGATAGGAAAAGGAATTCTGCTTGCGCAGCCCATTCTCTTATTGAAACACGTACACTGTAAACATCAAATTGTTTCTCTCGCGCTCTTCAAGTTTCTTCAAACAAATTATGAGTATCAGGAATGGATAACGTATGTATATTGTCTGTTAATGCGTTAGCTAGTTAGTCTGTCAGTTCAGTAGTTTGAAAAAAAGTTACTTTATAAATATATTTCCAGTTCTAACTAGCGTAGCCAGAATTTTTTCTCCTACACAAACGTATGTTTATGTGTTATATTATTGTAAAATTTGATTGCGTATGAAAAGTAAGACTGTACAGACTTTTCCAACCCTGTTCAGTTGTTTCGCTGCTTCAAATACATTGTAAATGTGTTCATGTAGTGGTTCGTAACACTGAACTATATGGTTACTATATATTGGATCATCATTAGCAAATTGCGAATTTTCCATTCGATTACGATACGCGAGCAATTATGGTTTCTAAAATATCGCGTTACACACCAAATATATTCGTTATTAAACTTTTTATAACTGGAGTTTTTCCAAGCCCCCAGAAGAGCTAGAGACTTTGTTCTTGGACCGTTGGATTGGAAATGGACCTAAATAGAGTGGTATTGAAATTCAGAAACATCCGAAGTACGGTTCCAGAGCTGGGATGCTTACACCTATTTCTCGACACAAAATGTATACCAAAAATCAATTATTTTTTTTAATGTTTGTAAATTAAACCTATTTCGTGCTTTGGGAAACCTCAATAGTCTATTAAAAACTAAATATATAAAAAAAATTCCAGGGATGGGAAATAAAATTTTTTTTCGGCCCATTCCGTATTTTTTAGTACATGTAGTAACTAAAATTGTTAAAAATTTCAAGTTTTTCTTTAACAAACACTCTTTATAGAAGATTTGCACTGGCCACAAAAAAATTTTGAAATTCAAATTTTGCTTCCAGGGAGGGGAAATTGAATTTTTTTATACGTGAAAATAATCAAACAGGCAACTGATGTTGCTTTTTTTGCTAATTGAAACTGTCTTATAATTTGGGAAGAACAAAATTGGTATCAAAAATTCAAAAAAGAAATCAAAATTTCGAATGCAGGGTTGGACAAGTTCAATATTTTGTAGTACATGAAAGTGACCAAAATAGTTAAAAATTTAAAATTTTTCTTAAATAAAACTACTTTATACCTCAAGAAGACTTGCACTGACAACAAAATAAAAAAATAAAATTTCGCATCCAGGGTTGGGAAAATGAATGTTTTTTTTGGTACCCGCAATATTTTGTCGTACATGTAACAAGCAAAATGGTTACAAATATTTAGTTTTTCTTAAATAAAATCCCTTTATAGCTCATGAAGATTTGCATTAATAAAAAAATTTTTGAAAAAGTAAAATTTCGCTTCCAGGGTTGGGAAATTGAATTTATTTTTTTTTATTTTTTTTTTATCTAGGACCAGCACTCAGGGGATGTCCCCTACATATGCAATGCATTGCGCCGGAACTGAAAACGTGGGTATAGTATTGAGGGGACAGATTAGGAAAGATGAGAAGATAGACAGTTTTTTTGTAGCTATTTCAACCTTTTACTTCGCCGGCTAATTTTTGCTACAGGGCCGACGAAAATTTTATACATATATTGTAACCAAAATGGTTAAAAATTTAAAATGGTTCTTCAATAAAACTACTTTATGCCCCATGAAAAGTATCATTGATAAAAAAGAAAAAAAAGAACATTTCAATTCCAGGCCTGGGAAATTGAAAGATTTTTTGGTACATGCAATATATTGTAGAACATGAAAGTGACAAAAATGATTGCAAATTTTAAGTTTTTCTTAAATAAAACTATTTCACGCCTCATTACTAGGAGTTGTATTGGTAAATAAAACGACTTTAAAACTAATGAAAACTAGTGTAAGGGATTTCCATCCCCGTACTATGAATTCGCTTCACAACACTAATGAATATTAAACACACCGTATTGTAGATAGATAAGTACAGAAAATAAATGAAGGCAGTCTGGAGAAAACAATCAAACTAATAAGTCGTATGGTGTTTTATTTTAAAAAGAGAGACTGAAAGGTTTGATAAATTTACATGGCGACCGTGATAATGAGATAATTTTTTGATATTGTTCTAATTGATTAGCTATTGGCCTACCGTGTCTATGCAAATAAAAATGCAATTTTTATTCCATATTTGTCCCGACGTTTCGTGAATTTTATGTTCACTTTTTCAAGGGATCTTCGTCTATTTAATAAAAAAGATATATCAACTATTTTTCTCAATACATTAACAATTGGTTTAGTGACGTGACTTACATGTGTTGTATATAAAAATTACATTGAATAAAGTTTTCTTAAAAATTTTTTAATTTTGTTTCCAAATATGCACTGGGTTGAATAAATCACAGATGTTTTTTTAAAACAAATTTGTAACTTGCGCTTAAGTTATCAGTATCTTCTTTGATGTTTATTGTTTTGTCTATTTTTTGTTGAATTCTTAAACTTTCTGTTATGTACCTTTTCTTGGTGTTGTTTACTTTATCCAATATTCGTATATTGTCAAAGTCTGGATTGTGTTGTGTTTGTATTACGTGTTTTGAGAGAGCAGTGTTTTCTTTGCTTTTGTTTATATCATTTTTGTGTTCGTTTACTCTTGTTCCCAACGCTCTTTTTGTTGTGCCAATATATAACAGATTACAGCTGTTCATGTTATTGCCCTTGCAAGGTATTTCATACACTACGTTACTTTGTTGTAGTTTTTCTATTGGGGTTTTAGTTTTTGTGAATATTGTACTTAATAGGTGTGTTTCTTTACTCTAAATTGGGCGCCCGCGGGATCCCAATCTTACCGAAAAGCGTTCCCGTACTCGAAAATTGGGCAAATGAGAGACATTTTGAGAGAGTAATTTTCTTCTTCTTCTTGCACGAAACAGCCCGTACTTTTTCTTCGGGCTAGTTTGGGCAAGTAAATAAACAAACAGCTGTTTGAAAAATAAACAACATCAAAGAAAAATTAAATTGACAAAAAAACATAAAAAAATTGGAAAGTTGTTGCAAAAAAGATTTAAAAACTTCTGGCGAACAAAGTTTTATAAGTTTTTACATAAAATTAAGAAAGAAAATAATATAGATACGTAGCAACATGTAAGTAAAACATACGTAAGTAAGTATGTATGTATATACTACATGCAAGTTTTTATTTAATAATTTTGACATACAATAGTTTTGGTTTTTCGCGTTCCCGTACTTTTGCACATTTTTGTCTATTATTGAGAGAATTTATAGTTAGCTCTCATTTTACCGAACTTTACCCAAAAAGTAAAGAAACACACCTAATGTTTTATTGGGTTTGTATGCAAAATTTATATCATCTTTATCTATTGTTGTTTAAATTGTTTTGTTGTCAGTGAGGCCGGGAATATATTTTATACCATAGAAGCGTTTTTCTTGATTGTGGTTGTCCTGTTTGTTTTCTATTGTGGGTTTGTAGGATTTAATAAGGGATGTAATCAATCCTGGAGGGAAACTATTGCATTTAAGAATTGTAGTGATTTTACTGATGTTCTTTGTATGAAATTGTTTATCACTAATGTCTAGTACTCTTTGTATAAAATTCTTTGCTGTATTTATGATTTGCGGTTTTGGTTGGGTAGTATTAAAGTTCATTATTCTACCGGATGATGAATTTTTTGTATACCAGTCGAATATTATTTTATTTCCAAACTTATGCAATTTCGTGTCAAGATATGGTAATTCGCCATCTTTTTCAATCTCAATGGTAAATTTAATTTTTGGGTGGAATTTGTTAAGTGTTTCCAGTATTTTGTCCTTGTGGTCAACGTGTACTATAGCTAAGATATCATCTACATATTTGGTTATGTATTTAATGTTAATGTTTTGAAGTTTTAATTCAGCTAGTGTTACGTCCAGTAATTTGTCTAGTATGATATCTGCGATTGTGGGTGAAAGGGGGTTTCCCATTGGCATGCCGAAGATTTGGCTATATACATATGTCCTTTTCGTATATGAAATAATTGTTGTCGTATAGACAGAATTTGAGGATTTCTAAAAATTTTGAACGTGGAATTGATGTTTTTTCTTTAATATAGTCCCATTTATCATTTATGTTGCGTAAGGCAGTACTTATTGGAATGTTTGTAAAGAGAGAAACTACGTCAAAAGAAACTATCAAATCATTTTCCTCCAGGTTTATATTTTGAAGTTGTTTTTTCAGTTGAAAAGAATTCTTCACATTTTTTTTTTTTTTTTTTTTTTTTTTAGGAGTAGGACCAGCACTCAGGGGATGTCCCCTATATATGCAATGCATTGCGCTGGAACTGAAAACGAGGGGATAGTATTGAGGGGACAGATTAGGAAAGATGAGAAGATAGACAGTTGTTTTTTTTTTTTTTTTTTTTTTTTTTTTTTTTTAGCTATTTCAACCTTTTACTTCGCCGGTTAATTTTTGCTACAGGGCCGACGAAGGTGGGTGCTGTTACTCTGCTTTTTAGTACATGATTGGGTCAGTCGCTGCCAGTAATTGTCCAGTGATCAGTACTATGCCATCATCACTGAAAACAGGCTGGCAACAACTAACACAACCACGCACTAATGCTGATCAGAAGAATTCAACACAATATTTCATGACTCAGCTGGGGCTCGAACTCATTGTATTCTGTTGAGATTATATGTTTGAGAATTTGTCCTATGTATTTACATAATTGATAGCACGGGAGATGTATTGATGAGACTATAGGTCGTAAGGGCATGTTGTCTTTATATATCTTCGGAAGGCCATAAATTCTTGGAGCATTGCCTGCGGCACAAGTTAGTTTGCATTTTTGCTAACTGTCTATATACTCCTTTATGTATGATTCCATTATTATTTTATTGTTATTTTTAATTAGTGTTGTTGTCGGGTCTGTTCTTATTATTCTATATGTTGCTTTATCTTCCAGTAAATTTCGCATTTTAGAGTTGTATTCTGCTTTGTACAGTGCAACTGTTTTGTTTCCCTTGTCTGCCTGAGTTATTACGATCTCCTTATGTGTCTTCAGAAATTTTTTTGTTTTCCCAAAAATGGCTAAAATCAGTTTCTCTCTAGGATTGTTTTTTATATTTCTTTTAAAAGAAGTTACCATATTTGCTAGACTGGTTCTTATCATCTCCTTTTCATCATTTATGTTGTCATCTAATTTTTGTATACATTCCTCAACATCCGCTATAATCTCCAGTGGTGAAAAATTTTGTCTATTAATGGGTAAAGCAAATTTATTTATGTTTTACCGAAAGAAGGGTTTTTTTTAATAAGAACTATTGAAGGAAAAACAACGGGGCATCAATTTTATGAAACAAAAGTGACAATATAAATGTTACAAAATTCGAATTTTGGTTTTCATTTTAAAAAGTTATGATAACACAAAGGAAAATTGTGATAATTTGCATTGCATTGACTTCTAAATGGAAAATATAAAGAAAAAAAAAATGAAATAAAACTATAATTTAATAAACACCACAACTAAAAATTTATTTTGATATTGTATAACTCATAATCATAAACAATCAACGAAATTGTAGTTTTTTTAACGCAGAAAAACTAAACTGTTGGCAAAATGACATATGAAAAAAAAAGCAGTGGCAAAATTACAAGAATTAAGAACTTAAAAATTAAAGTTGTCATTTGAACTAATAAAAATTAAATGATATTTCTGTAAAAGGAAAGAAGCAAAAATCAATTCTTTTATATATAAAACGTTGTAAATATAAATTCCAAAAACTTTATTATTAAAACATTTTCAAAATTTAAAATGGAAGTTAATCCCGTTTAAGGAATAAAAAAAAAACTGGTAATCTTAAGTGGTTTGAAAGTATACAAAATTACCACGAGTTTTTGGTATAAAGATGGCCGTGTGAAGATAAGTACAGTTTTTACAAAATATAAATGTGTAACTGAAAATTCCAGAAGGTGAAATAAAATCAAAAGAAACTGGAAAAATACAATACATCGGAAAACCGTCAAGTGTGAGGTCGGAAAGTGCAAAAACCGAAACGATATAAAAAGAAATCGAAAAACCTCAAAAAAAAAAATAAACCGTTATTAATTGAAAGCAAAAAGAGAAAAATTTCATATGATAGAATGAAAAAAAACAAAAGTTAACTGTATCAAAAGAGCATATTGCAACAGCGGTGAAATAATATGAACAGAAATCAAGTAGAAATAAAGCAAAGGAAAATAGAAGTAAACAACTGCTTGAAAATAAAGTCATACAAAAATAAAACTACTGAAACACAAGCAGCAACGAAACACCTGAGCAACAAAACGAAATCTACAACACCGTCAAATATAAAGAGAATGATGACAAAACGACATTTACAACACCGTCAAATATAAAGAGAATGATGAGAAAAACAACCCCTGTAAACTTGATTAGCATTATCCACGTAAGAGTACTAGTATTTAATCAAATGATTTAGAACATACATATATACATAAATTTATAATGTTATATAATTGAAGTATTTGGAATTAAAATATATATACATATATCTAATTATTGCAATTTTATATGTAAACTATTAATAATAAATTAATATATATATACATATATTATTATTAATAAACAAATAAACATTATATTAAATATGTATTAATTATATGAACTTATATATGTATATATATATGATTTTTATACCCTCCAAAAACGAATTTGGAGGGTATATTCACTTTGTCATTCCGTTTGTAACGCATCGAAATATCCATCTCAGACCCCATAAAGTATATATATTCTTGATCAGTGATGAAATCTAAGACGAACTGAGCATGTCCGTCCGTCCGTCCGTCCGTCTGTGGAAATCACGATTCAGTCCAAACGAAAAGAGCTAGACTCTTGAAATTTGGCATAAATATATTTTAAGACTTAGAGCAGGTTAAGTTCGAAGATGGGCTAAATCGGGCAAGAGGGAAAAAAGTTCCCCTAAGAAGAACTAAACCAACCCAGAAAAAACAACATAATTTTTAAAGTTTTTTGGTTATTTTGTTAAGCAAATGATATTTTTTTATGTCAAATATGGTCCAGCGCCTTAAACTTGGAGCCATTAAATAAAATAAAAATATTTTTTGACCCCGCCTACTTCAGTGGGCGTTATTATAGGCAAAAATAGCATAAAAATTTAACAAATTGTTTTACTTCAGCCTACATTCCTTAAAAATAACACTTTTAAGCTTTAATGACGAAGCTGAGACGAAACCTGGTACTACTCTGCCCTACCCCCTCCTTCCCCTTCGCCACCTAAATGACCCTACCAAAAAAAAATTTTTTTTTAAATTTTGTATATAATCATCCCAAGCATATATCTTTAGAGTTTTATGACTGCCGATTTCTGCCCTATCACCCCCTCTTCCTTTGTCCCCTAAATGACCCTACCAAAAAAAATTTTTTTTTTTAAATTTTGTATATAATCATCCCAAGCATTTATCTTTAGAGTTTTATCACTGCCGATTTCTGCCCTATCCCCCCCCCCCTCTTCCTTTGTCCCCTAAATGACCCTACCAAAAAAAAATTTTTTTTTAAATTTTGTATATAATCATCCCAAGCATTTATCTTTAGAGTTTTATGACTGCCTGTTGCTGCCCTACCCCCTCCTCCCCCTTTGCCCGCTAAATGACCCTATCAAAAAACAGAAATTTTAATTTGGTATATAATTATCCCAAGCATTTATTTTTAGAGTTTAATGACAAAGGTGAAATGTTTCCCCCACAGCCCTTGCCAGAGCGACCCCGCCAAAATACAGTTTTTATAGCCTCCAAAGAGAATTGCGATGAAGTCTAAGACGATCTAGCAATGCCCATACGTTCGTCTGTGGAAAACATGATATTGCATATTTTTGAACCCCGCCCCCTATAGTGGGCGTTGACGTACGATATTATATAAAGGAACTCTGTCCCACCAAGTTAAACATATCAAATTCACTTACTAAATATTTGGAGGGTATTTAAGATTCGACCCGGTCGAATATAACGTTTTTACTTGTTTTTCTTATTAGTGAGAGAAAAAAAGTAAAACAATGAGCTTATGGAATAATGATACACATACTTGATAGAAACAGAGACAATATGATACAAAGCAAATCAAAATAAGGAGACAACTCTGGTAAATGGGAGACAGTGCAGCTTGGTTATAACGAACACGATATAACTTACATGTAATTTTGATATGTATATTTCTTTTAACTGCATACAAAAGCATTCATTACATCCAAGCTCTACTGTATACGTATCATTATGTAAAATTTAAACGTGTGTAATCATAAATGGTAGAAAATAATTCTGTTAATCTTTATTTTACATCATTTATGAAAACAGCAATATTCAGTATGCCTTTTATGTACTTTTATTTATCACAGGGTTTATGTACATGAAAATAATAAGAAGCACCGGACAGAGAAAAATAGAAATTATAAAAAGTTAACACAAAATTGCAAAAACAAAACTAAATAAAAATTGGTTAAAAACAAAAATAATTTTGGGAATCGATTTTATATAACGAAAAAATACAAATTCGAACCCTAGGTTTATATGGAAATAAATAACTAAATATGTACAGTAAAGATTCAAGAAGTATTAATAATAATATGATTTTAGCTCATGCCACAATTTGTCGATAAAATTTTCGGGGAACTTTTAAACGATTTTTACAAGATTAAAAAAAGAATTTTGCAAAATCGCCCTGTATCCACAAATCAAAGTAAAAGAAATGAATATGTAAAATCACTTATAAATGCATATAACGCTATTTTGTCATACACTAGTTTGCATTTTGATGAATTTTCGACAGCTCAAAGGACGTTTACGTTTGATAAAATACGACAGTGTAGAGAGTTTTTAGTTAGATGTTTCGCAAAACTAAACTGCAAAATCAGAGTTCCACTTGATGTTCTTTTGTTAGAATTAGTAAATGAGGAACAATTCACAGAGTCAGAGCTTGATGGTTCCGACAACTCGAATGAGGTAAAACAGACTAGCGAAGTTAAGGATATGTCAAAGGAGGGGAAAGAAGACAGTAGGTCAAATCAAAGATTAAAGGAAAATTGTACAGGTTATAATTTTAACAGTATAGACATGACAACAGTAGAACAGAAAAGATAATTTATTGGGATGTGCTCTGGATTAGTCAGGGAAAACTATAATGGTGATCCCCTGGCATTAGAATCGTTTTTGGATAAAATAGATTTGATAAGCGATCTTACGGAGGATAACCTAAGTTCAACTTTAATAGCATTTGTAAAATCTAAATTGGAAGGAACGGCACGTGAGGCATTACCTGAGGGTGAATTGACAATTAACGATATAAAAACAGCGTTGAGGAATAAGATCAAACCAGAGAGCTCAAAGATTGTAGCAGGCAAAATTGCAGCCTTGAAAATTAGTAATAATGATTATTCAGCATTTGCAAAAAGAGTGGATGAGTTAGCTGATGCTCTTGAGAGATCACTAGTAATAGAAGGTGTTACACGTGTTAAGGCCCATGAGATGGCTATTGAACAGACTGCCGCTGTGTGTCGATTAAATGCCAAATCCACACTTGTTAAATCAATTTTGGCGTCGAACTCATTTTCTGATTCGAAGGACGTTGTGGCAAAATTAATCGTAGAACAGTCAAATGAGTCGAATGATATACAGGTATTGGCATTTCAGTCCCGCAATGGTAATTCAAATAGAAACAATTTTAGGCAGTTTAGCAACAACAATAATCGTGGAGGTTACAGGCGTGGTAATAGTAACCACAGAGGTTTTGGTTACTCTCACGGGAATTTCAATAATCAGTATAGGAACAATAATTACCCTAACCGTGGTGGTAATCAACTTAATCGTAATTACAATGGAAACAACAGGATCAGGTCCGGAAATAGAGGTGCCAGAGCCCAAACAAAATGCTCATATCGGTTTCACATTTAAATCAGAAGTTAAAAATCCCCATGGAACATGGCACGGCTGGGAACAATTGCATTATACCACCTAGATGCGAGGTTTTTCGAATTTTTAAACTAGGTACACAGATTAAGCCTGATTCAATTTTTGTAGAAGCACAGGAAGTATGTGAAGGAGTTTTTATAGGGAAATGTATAGTAGAATCTAACTATCCCATAGTAAGAATCGTAAACGTAACGGATGAGTACAAATGTATTAATAATTCTAGTATAAAATGGGAAACTCTGTCAAACTTTAACGTTTACTCGATAGACAGAGTCTTACCGAAATACGACCGTACTGAAAAACTTAAAACTATATTGAAAACCCAAACGTCGTGTGAGATGGAAGACGAACTAATGTCTTTATGTGCTAGATACGCAGATGTGTTTGCCCTTAAGGAAGACAAAATGACTGTCAATAACTTTTATACGCAGAAACTTAGATTGAATGATGCTTCACCGGTGTATAGTAAAAACTATCGTTTACCACATTCTCAAACACAGGAAATCGACCGCCAGGTTCAGGATCTATTACGGAATGAGTTAATTGAACCAAGTCAATCCAATTACAATAGTCCACTAATACTAGTACCAAAAAAGAGCATAGACGGCCAAAAAGCGTACCGCATGTGCGTTGACTACAGAGCACTAAACAGGAAACTAATAGCCGACAAATTCCCGCTTCCGCGAATTGATGAAATATTGGATAATCTTGGCCGCGCTAAGTATTTTTCAGTACTTGATTTACTTTCTGGATTTCACCAAATACCTTTAGATAAAGATTCAAGGGATATCACCTCGTTTAGTACTAGCACTGGTTCTTTCAGGTGGAAAGTTTTGCCTTTCGGTCTGAATGTTGCCCCAAACACGTTTTCACGCATGATGCAGATTGCATTTTCTGGCCTTGCACCAAATCAAACTTTCTTGTACGTTGACGATATTATCGTGGTAGGTTGTAGTGTGTCACATCACCTTAAAAACTTGGAAAATGTTTTTAAAATTTAATTTAAAAGTTAACCCTCATAAATGCAAATTTTTTAAACCTGAAGTCACTTTTCTTGGACACAAATGCACCTCACAAGGTCTTTTACCAGACAATTCAAAAATAAAAGCGATCGACAATTATCCAATTCCCACCGACAAAGAAGCTGTTCGACGATTTGTAGCATTCGCTAATTATTACAGGCGATTTCATCCAAAACTTTGCTGTAATAACAGCCCCACTAAACCAACTTACGAGAATGAAAACATGTTTTATTTGGAATGACGAATGTCAAAACGCTTTTTAAAAACTAAAATTAGGGCTAAAATCTCCAAAATTGTTACAGTGTCCTGATTTTTCCAAGAAATTTATCATAACTGTAGATGCCTCCAAAATGGGATGTGGTGCAGTCCTGAGTCAAAATTTTGATGGCAATGACTTACCCATCTATTTTGCCTCGAAATCATTTAACAAGACGGAACAGAAAAAACCCACGATTCAACAAGAGCTGTTGGCAATACACTTTGCTATAAAACAATTTAGGCCGTATGTTTACGGGACAGAATTTACTGTTAGGTCCGATCATAGACCACTGGTGTATTTATTTAATATTAAGGACCCGTCGTCAAAACTAACCCGAATTCGTCTTGAATTATCCGAATATAATTTCATCATAGAACACATAAAGGGCAAAGACAATGTTGCCGCAGACGCATTGTCGCAAATATCAGTAGAAGAATTAAAGAAAGAAGCTGTGAGAGTTTTTGCGGTGGTAACCCGTGGAAAGTCATCGAAAACACAACACGAGCAAAGAAAACCAGACTCTACCACAGTTAGAATACCTATATATGACAAGTTTGCTCATGAGTTTGACAAAAATACACCAAAAATAAGATCAAAATTTTTTTATGTAAATAACAAATTAATAAAATTGCGCATAGATATGTATCAAAAATTCAAATTATTAAAATCAATGGACATTCTGATTGATAACGAAACATTGAATTTAGAGGAGATGCTTTTGAGGCTTGAAAAAGAAGCCGTCAGTCAGAATATTCATAAAATAGAATGGCCTAAGGATGATTTAATCTTTAAAATTTGTAATATACAAAAATTAAAAGACCATGGTATGCAAATATTACAAATATTAGAGGTTATTTTAACAGATCCTATTGAACAAATAATTGGTAAAAATTAGAAAGAAAAATTAATGACCATTGATCATAATGATCCACTCCTAGGAGGGCATTGTGGACGAAAGAAATTATATGCCAAATTAAGGACAAAATATTTTTGGAAAAACATGTCGAAAGATATAGCTACTTTTGTGAGAAACTGTGAGAAATGTAATGTGAACAAGGTAAAACCAGGAAATAAAGAGAAACTATTTTTAACACCCACACCAACACAAGCTTTCGATATAGTCGTTGTAGACACAACTGGCCCGCTGCCGGAATCGAAATTCGGAAACAAGTACGCTGTTACTCTGTAGTAGAATTACTGTTACTCTGCTGTAGAACGAAATCACAGAGTTTTCAATGAATATTTAAGGGTTTATGTCGACGATAATATAGCTGAATGGGACACATATTTGACGTATTTCACATATTTCCACAACACGACACCAAATACAGTTTTTGATAATAAACTATCACCGTACGAACTAGTTTTTGGAAAGTTACCTACAATACCGACAGAGTTTTTGGGTAGGAAAATTGAGCCAGTATACAATGTCGAGTATTACAGTAAAGAGGTGAAGTATCGCTTACAGAAAACACATAAGGTGGCCAAAGAATTAATCGAAAAACATAAGTTGAGAAACAAAGATTTCTATGATAAATATGCAAAGCCATTAACATTAAACATTGGCGACAACGTTTTAATTTAAAAACAACCATACGACAAATACAAAAGTATTTACGAAGGTCCTTTTACTGTCAGGAGCGTTGACGATTGCAACGTGAAGGTGTATGATAAAGTATCGAAAAAAGAGAAGATAATTCATAAAAATAGAGTTCGGAAAGCATAAAACTATATCTTTTTAATATCTTTCATCTCAATATAGAAAGCCACACATGATTTATTTTTTTTTGCAACATAACAAAACGAAACATATACAAGCACTTACAAATTTCACGAAAAGTAAACAAATATAATATCATTTTATTTACTACAAACAAAATAATCTATATATATATATATATATATATATAAGTACATATATTGCGTTAGCATTATATGCTAAGCCTGGAAGTATTCTAAAATACAATTTTTCATAACTGAAAATTATTTATTAATCGTAATTTCACTAAATAGTTGTAAAACTAATTAATGAATAATTAAATTCAAAACAATGGTTTGACAAAAATGTCAAACCATTGTATTCCACAACAAAGTTTTATTTTTATTAAATTAAAACAAAAAAAATATTTTATATAAGAGAATAGTAAATACCCCGAAAAGGAGGGAGGGAATGTAAATATAATTTATATAAATATAATTTATATAATGTAAATATAATTAATGTAAATATAATTTTACTAATGAAAATATAATTTTATTAATGTAAATATAATTTATTGTTACATCATCAATATAATCTAATTAATGTAAATATAATTTATATAAATATAATTTATATAATGTAAATATAATTAATGTAAATATAATTTTACTAATGTAAATATAATTTTATTAATGTAAATATAATTTATTGATGTAAATATATTTTAATTAATGTAAATATAATTTATATAAGAAAAAAAACAAGAACAAAACAAGCCGGTACCACTTGTTTGGTTCTTCTTTTTTTTTAAAAAAAGGGAGGTGTAAGGGATTTCCATCCCCGTACTATGAATTCTAAACACACCGTATTGTAGATAGATAAGTACAGAAAATAAATGAGGACAGTCTGGAGAAAACAATCAACCTAATAAGTCGTATGGTGTTTTATTTTAAAAAGAGAGACTGAAAGGTTTGATAAATTTACACTAGCATTGGTAAAAAAAAGAAAACAAAAATGAAAATTTCGCTCCCAGGGATGGGAAATTGAAATTTTTTTATACATAAAAGTAAACAAAAAGCCAAGTAACGTCGGATTTTTACTAATTAACACTATTTTTTAATTCAGGAAAAACAAAATTGGTATCAAATATTAAACCAAATCAAAATTTCGATTCCAGGGCTGGATAATTGCAATATTTTGTATTACAGTGAAAGCTCTCATAACGGACACCTCCGATAAGCGGACAACTCCCATAACCGAACAAATTTTGAAGACCCAATCCGTTCAATAGGTTTTCCATACAAAATACATTCCCATAACCGGACGCGGACACTTAATTTAAGAAAAAATAGTTCAAAATATCTCTCTTAACGGACAGAAGCGTTTAAACACACCAACAAGAGTTGTATTAAATTAGTAGTTTTTTGTTTTTCCAACTCTAACTTATACTTGTGTTAATACAAACGAAATTGGTGATTCCCCTATTAACATAAGTGTTCATACTCATGTATTGAGAACGGGGAAAAAATAATGTTTAGTAGAAGAAGAAGTTTGATTAGCGTGTGTCACAAAATGTAGCGGAAAAAAATATGTTATCAATAAAAGAAAAAGTGGAAATAATAAAGTTTGAGTTTGAGAAAGAAAAATATTCGGTGCGTGAGATTGCTAAAAGGTAAAGTTTCCTGGGTTAAAAAAAAATACCTCTCTCATAAGCGGACAGGGCTCATAGCCGGACAAAAATACTGCGATAGTGAGTGTCCGGTTATGGGAGCTTTCACTGTATATGAAAGTGACCAAAATTGTTACAAATTTTAAATTTTACTTATAGCGATTTATTTTCTGGAAAACATGTAACACTTTTTATTCTACAAAACACAATTAGGCACAATTTTAAAGTAAAGAACATTTTCATAAGGAATGGTAGATAAATTTCCAATATATTTCCTACTTTCAAATGCCATAATGTTACCATTTTCCATTGAAAAGTGCAAAAAATGTAGCATTATTTTTTAGAAAAGAAAACAACATTAAATAAAACTATTTCACGCCTCATTATTAAGAGTTGCATTGGTAAAAAAAAAATACTTAAATTTCGTTTCCACGGTTGAGAAATTGAAATATTTTTTATGCATAAAAGTAACAAACGAGGCAATTGACGTTGTTGTTTTTGCTAATTTAAACTATTTTATAATTCAGAAAGAACAATATTGGTATTAAAATGTTAAATAATTTCGATTCCAGGGTTGGACAAATGAAATATTTTATGGTACATGAAAGTGACCAAAAAGTTTACAAATTCACTAAGAATTGCATTGGTAAAAAATAAAAATTCGCTTCCATAGTAGGAAAATCGAAATATTTCTGGTACATAAAAGTACCCACATAGATTCCAAATTTTGTTTTTTAGTGAATTAAACCTATTTTATACTTCAGGAAAAATTAATTTGGTATTAAAAATTCGGTTCCAGGGTTGAAAAATCGAAATTTTTTGGTACATAAAAGTAGCCATATAAGTTCCTAATTTTGGTTGTGTGTGAATGAAATCTTTTTTGTACTTCGGGAATAGTTAATTAAATTGGTATTAAAAAACAAAAAGAAAATTAAAAATACAATTTCAGGGTTGGAATATCGACATTTTCTGATTCATAAAAGTAACCATATAATTTGTTATTTTTAATTTTTATATATCAGGAAGAAATAAATTGGTATTAAAAACCAAAAAAATCTAATCTACGGTTGGACAATTAGAACCTTTTGGGGTACATGAAACGGATTTTTCTTTTTGTTTGTAAATTAAACATATTTAATATTTTTGAAAGACGTTCAGAGGTATTAGATATAAGAAAAGCCAAACATTTAGCTTCGTAACCAAAAAAATTATATATAAAAGTAACTGATAACATCATTTTGATTTTTTTTTAAATTATTTTTTTATTAAAGCTACTTTCTGTTTTAGCAAGAAAGAAAGAAAGAAGAATTACATCTGCGAAGGGTATTTAAGATTCGGCACAGCCGAATATAGCACTTTTACTTGTTATTATATATGCATATATTTCAATACTTATTTTTGTCAACCGACCCGCATGCGTTTATGTACTTTTCTTTGATTTTTTTCTTCTGTAATCTTAGCTTCTACTTAAGAATTAGGGATGTTTTATCTTACCTCATTACTGTGGTGTAATTGTTGGATGGCAAGTAATGTCAACTGGGTGTTTTCAGCCTTTAAGGACCATGAAGAAATTTGGTGTCTGGCGATTCTAATCTTAGTAGACTGTAATGCTAGGGATTGGAGCTGGACACCACTTTCTTTCTTTATATCCCCTTAGGTACTTATAACGAATAGTATATAGGGGATCGGGGGCAAGCAATGTAAATCATTGCAGGGATCTGAATGCGCAACGTAGCTAGTCTACGGAACATGCCTTAGCCTCTTCAGTATCCAATGACCGTCTATGCGTGCAAACCACACCCTACCCGAGGTGCCCCTGTTTTTGGCAGAACATAGCGGATCTAGAGTGGACGCTCGATAAAAACCCGTAATACCGGGTGTTACACGTACCGTGCCCATGGAATGAATGGCACTACGTTAGTGTGTCTTATAACGGTGTCCTCCGGATTGAGGCGTAATCCGGTTGTAATTTATGCCTGCAATCAGCAAGGGGCGCTGCTGTTTGTCATATTGATTTTACCCCCATTCAATAAAAAAATCATTTATGGAAAATAACAATAAAGAAAAGATTAACGATGTCCCCATGGACAACAGTACAAATGTGGGGGGCTCACAGAAGCCCACGAACATTATGGATGATACCGCAATGGTAGTGGATCCAGATACTGCCACAAGTGTGGTAACAGTCCCCACGGATGAAGAGGATGCGCTTTTGGAATCGCAGCCTAACACGCAACCCTCAAAATCCAGCGTATCTCCAGCCAGGCGAGAAAAGGTACAGCCGAAATTGTGTGGCGCAGCACGAAAACGCCTTAAGCTGTACCTATCGCAAGGCATGAAGGTTGAGGAGGCAAGAGAACTATGCCTAAAACCCTTCAAGGAAGTACGAAGTCAGCACCCTGACCTCAAAATTCCTAGGAAGAGAGGTCGATCAGATGGGTCAACGCCTGAAAAGCCAAACCCTCGAAAACGGGCGATGGGGTCTCTTGCGGGTGGCTCTCAAGTAGCCAATAGCTTGAGATACTCCGAGGTGGCGAAGGATACCCAAACTGATCGTCCTTCTTACGGGGAGGTTGCTCAGGTAGTCAAGCTGGGAGTTATCCCTCCTGACTTCTCAGCTACCATGTGGTCAGACGAAAGACTAAAAACAATTCAAACGGCAGTCCTAGATAAAATTGTGGAGCTAAAGAAAGGCTCTATAAAACCGCAATTTGTAGGCTGTACGTTTAAAACGGGATGGCTGATTTTCAATTGTAAAGGGAAGCAATCTGCGAAATGGATGAGGGAACATGTTCCCTCGCTAAAGCCATGGAGCAATGCTACCCTGAAGGTGATATCAGAAGATGAGGCTCCACGCTCGGAAGTATACGTTGGACATTTCCCAGAAAAGCCTGAAACTCCCACAACGAGAATCCTGTCACTAATAGAAGGACAAAATGA
Organism: Linnaemya tessellans; assembly: GCA_951800035.1. Classification (NCBI taxonomy): domain Eukaryota; kingdom Metazoa; phylum Arthropoda; class Insecta; order Diptera; family Tachinidae; genus Linnaemya; species Linnaemya tessellans. Next base: position 59,891,767 of record OX637534.1, on the reverse strand, counting down.
AGATCTCTCAGTGGAGTACTGGAAGGTTCTGAACAGGGTCAGCAAGGGTAGTATAGCTGAAATTACCTTTGCAATTGACCCAAAATCAGCCTCCGTACTGAAAACGAAGGGACATAGCGTAAGCTTTGGGTACGGAACAGTTCAAATAAGGCCTGCTAAACGTCAACCAGCAAAGGCATCGAACGTCGTACCCAATAGGGCAAAACTTGGTAACAGGACCAGGCAGGCCAAGTCAGGGAACCAGGACAGAAAAGTTCCTGTCATTCCTGACGATAAACCGTCCTGCTCAAAGGTACCAAGCAAGCCCTATACGCCGACGAAGGCAGTGCTCGCTCCGACTGGAACAGTTATCTCGGCCAAAGGGGACTCTAAAGCCCCCGTTTTGTCACCGGGAAAACCAACCAGTTCGGTGAAGAGTACTACTTCTTCAGCGAAAGGGCCCAACACTGTCAAAGGGATCAACAGACACGGGTGGCATAGAGTAAATGTCAACAGGCCAGGTAAGGGGTACAGCGATTCTGCGGAAAGAACGGTGCTCCTGGGCTCCAATCGTGGGAAAAAATGGCCAAGCGTGATGACAAGCATTAATGCTAACCTCAACAGCTCACATACAGCATAACAAAACCAACAGGCAGCTAAAGTGCCTCCAAGTGAACCTGCATCACGCCAAGGCAGCGTCAGATGTGCTATGTCGCAGGTTCACTACAGACGTACTGGATATTTGTTTTATCCAAGAACCTTGTAAACTCATGGGTCATTAAAGTGCTCCGAAATAGCCAAGGTAAGCTTATATACAACAATAAGGTGACGAGGCCCAGAGCGGCCATATTCGTCAGGAATAATATAAACTACTTTCCTATTTCAGAATTCATAGAAGGCGATCTAGTGGCGATTCGGGCACTAGAATTCATCTGTAGAAATAACATATATATACTGAACAGGGGCAATGAGCCCACCTTTAGGAATGCTATTAGACAGGAGGTCCTTGATCTCACCTTAAGTAGCAACAACATAGCACATGCTATAAACAATTGCCATGTATCTAACGAGATATCTATGTCAGATCACCAACATATACGGTTTGATATAGAATACTGTACGACTCAGGAGGAACAATTCCGTAATCCTAGGAAAACGGATTGGGATACCTATCGCGTTCATTTATCTAACGGCGAAAACTTTTCAAGGGGATTGATACATAGTCCCATAGAAATAGATTTTGAATCTAGTGAGCTTTGTAAGAATGTTCAAAATGCCTTCAGGAACAGTTGCAGGTTAGGGTCCAAGAGGCCAAAAAGGGACGTACCCTGGTGGAACGATGGATTAGAGGAACTGAAGAGGGAGGCAAGGCGTCTTTTTAACAGAGCCAAGAACACAGGTGATTGGATCACCTACAAGTCTGCACTCACTACCTATAATAAAGCACTTAGGGAATCTAAGAGGTCAACATGGCGGACGTACTGCGAAAGGATAAATAAATTGCCTGAGGCAGTACGGTTGCAAAAGGCCTTATCACAAGATCATTCAAATGGTCTTTGTACACTGAAACGACCTGACGGGACGTATACAAACTCACCAGAAGAAAAATCTGCACTTCTTCTAGATACACATTTCCCAGGATCACTGCCAGTAAATCCGACTCCGTTTCCGCAATGGACACCTAGGTGTACCAACAGGGATCGCAGGTTGGCGGAAAGTATCTTTGGAAATAGACAAGTAAGCTGGGCGTTGTCTAAATTTAGCCCTTATAAATCTCCGGGCCCGGATGGCATCTATCCGTGCCTTCTTCAGCAGGGTCGAGATTATATTGTTCCACAACTGTCCAGGATTTTCAAATCAAGCCTATTGGCATGTCACATTCCGAAGGCTTGGTGTATGGTTAAGGTGGTTTTTATACCAAAGACTGGTGGTAGATCTGAACATCTTCCAAAATCATTTAGGCCAATCAGTCTCAGCTCGTTTTTCCTGAAGACGATGGAGAAACTGCTGGATAGTTACATTAGAAGGAATTTTCTCGCAGTGTATCCCATCCACAAGTTACAATTTGCCTACCAGCCAGGCAAATCGACGGTAACTGCCATACACTACTTGTGTACTGATATACAGAAGGCTATAAATAATAAAGAAATCGCCCTTTGCGCTTTTATAGACATTCAGGGAGCCTTTGATAATACATCGTACAATGCAATCGGCAACGCTCTTGATAGGAAGGGTGTTCCGAAAATTATAAAGAACTGGACGTTAGAGATGCTGTCATCCAGGGTGGTTGAGTTGGACTTATGCGGTGCATCGAAGAGCATAAGAGCAACCAGAGGCTGCCCACAAGGTGGCGTTCTATCGCCTTTACTGTGGACATTGGTGATCGATGAACTGCTTGAACAACTCAGCAACCTAGGATTTCGAACATATGGTTACGCCGACGATCTTGTCATATATGTTACAGGATGGGAGGATGGAATCATATCGGAAAGGATGCAACAGCTTCTAAACCTAACTAGCGGATGGTGCGGGGACAGGGGCTGTCTATTAACCCGAGTAAGACTGTCATTGTTCCTTTTACCAGACGAAGAAAAGTGAAACTTGAGGAACCCACATTGAATGGCTCGACTATCAAGTTCTCCGGCGAGGTGAAATACCTTGGAGTTATTCTTGATAAGTCATTCACTTGGAATAAATATGTTTCCTACACCACCAACAAAGTTATTAGAGCACTTCATGCTTGTCAACGGCTATTTGGTAGGACGTGGGGACTCAAACCGAAGATGATATATTGGTATTTTATCATCGTGATAAAACCAATACTGACATACGCCGCACTGGTTTGGTGGCCAAAAACTGAACAATCCACTACCAGGGCACTTCTGGACAAGGTTTATCGCCTTGTGTGTATTTCGATCAGCGGGGCAATGAGAACTTGTCCAACACATGCTCTGGGTGCCATCTTGCACATTCCCCCTCTGCACATTATAGTGAAGGAGGAAGCCCGCAGGAGCGCACTACGGCTGCCTGGCATATCCAATTTGAAACCTGGAGATCTGGTTGGCCACATGAGCTTACTAGGACATCTCCTGAATGACCCATTAGGAGTGAATGATCATTAGGGTGAATGATCAAATACAACAAACACTAGTTTTGAACAGAAACTTTGATGTTATCATTCCTGAAAGGAGTCAATGGCTTAACCACACTTCATGGCACGAAGATGCTGACCAGGTTTGGTTCACTGACGGATCCAAACAGGAAAATGGGGATACTGGGGCAGGGATATTTGGCCCTAACTTTCAAAGGGCAATTGCCATGGGTAAATACCCTACGATCTTCCAAGCGGAGGTCTATGCCATATTCATATGTGCTAGGGAATGCTTGAGGAGAAGATGTAAGAATATTCGTATCTATCTGATGTCTGATAGCCAGGCAGCGCTCAAGGCCATAACCTCGTATGAGATCAGGTCAGGGGTTGTTATGGACTGTGTTACATCGCTGATAGAACTGGGCGCTCAGAACAGGCTGACGTTATGCTGGGTGCCTGGCCATAAGGGCCACGCTGGGAACGAACGGGCTGACTGTCTAGCGAACAGAGGAGCCCATCGTAGATTCATAGGACCGGAACCCTTCTTTGGCATCTCAGGAGGATATGTCAAAGAACAGAATGACTCCTGGGCTAGAGTGGAGTTTAATCGCCACTGGAAAGCCCTTCATGGCCTAAGACAGGCAAAACGTTTCATTACGTTATCTCGGAACAAATCCCAAAAATTAATTTTGATGGACAAGAATGACCTCAGATTATTAACGGGTTGGTTCACCGGACACTGTGGTCTCAGACGACACCAGTTTACCATGGGCAATTCTGAGACCAAAGCATGTAGACTCTGCGAAGCAGAGGAGGAGACACCGGAACACGTTCTCTGCGACTGTCCGGCAGCGGCGTCGTGCAGGAGGAGGTTCCTCGGAGGCAGTTTCATGACTCCAAGGGAGGTGTACGATATCTCACCGGGTAGAGTAATTGGCTTTATTCGCAGCCTCAATCTACATCAGTGAACACTTGGGCCGCACAAAAGATCCTTTGGGTCGCGGTGCTTATGGCCTCATACAATAATAATAATAATATAGGGGATCAGGTATGGTTTGTGCGGTGAGAAATGTGTAGCTGCGCTTGTGATATAAGAAGGACAATACTTGTTTTAATACAATTAACAATTTTATTGCAGTATGACAAAAATTTTAAGTAGGTTACACGTTGGTGAAATTAAGAAATGCATGTGTTTGTTTAGGTTGCTTTTATGTAGTAAGTTTTAAGTTTACAAATTTCAGTTTTAATTAATGCAATTAACAATTTTAGCTAGATTAAGCGTTGTGCTTAACTTGAAAACTGAAGTAGAACTCTTTTATACTTTTTGTTCTTACTAAATAGACTAAGTCTTAAATAGACTAAGTTTTACATTATTGGAATGTTCGATGTAATTCACGATTTGAACATTTCCAATTATGTAGTTTATCATTGCACTGATTAGAGTTACCGTTTACAATAAACCTTATGTCATGACATATTTATCTTATTTTAATGTTTTTACATATTTCCCTTCTTCAATATATACTATGGACAAATATATAGCAAATTAATTTTTATGATTTTCGGTGTAAAATCGTAGATTTTATACAACTATATAGCGAAAATTTTTAAAATATGAATAAATATGTTAATACTTTTTATATAAAAAGACCTCAGAATTAGAATATTATTACTAAAATAATTTTGAAAGGTAAAGAATAAATAAAAATCTACACTTACAATCAAGACATAAGTATATGTAATGAAAATTCGAAAAAGAAGCCTAATAATTTTTAAATTTCACGATATTAACATATTTTGAAAAAAGGTGAATACGGCACGCCCTCATCAGTTACTATATAACTATAATTTTTACTATTCCAACTTTAAGTCGTAAGGAGTACAATATTGTACATAGATGTGTTTCTAGAATTCTTTTTATAATCACCCCCATCGTAAATACTCGTTCCCTCGAAAAATCTCACAATCGCCAATTTTCATTCCGGTGAGTTTTTTCTCAAAAAAACCTTATTATTTAAAAAAAATTGTTTTCAATTATTTGATTGCCTTTTTAAAAGGAGTTAAAGTGCAACCAAACTATAATTGCCTAATAATATGTTTATAAAGTGTTTCGTAAAAGATAGTTGTGACTATTCGAAAAATGTAGAACCCAAGTTAAGCCGTCGTGAATAAGGTGAACAATTGTTACACTTGCTATGAACTGGGGTATGACATACCTCAACGTTCGATGCAATATTTTAGTTTTTATAATTATGTAATAAACAATAAGAGGTTTTTAACTTTTCAAAACTGTGGTTAAAGTCTACTGACGATTTGGTAAAGCACCAATGAAATGCATATAGAGATTGCTTAACCACCAACAAATAAATTTCATATATATATATATATATATATATATATATATATATATATATATATATAATAAATATTTTTTCTTACCAGATATAAGTATTAGCATCTGTTAGATAAGATCATTAAATCAAATACGATAAATATATTCAGAGCTTATTTTTATTTAATTAAAATAACATTATGCTTAAATTTTTTTTTACTGACTTAAGTATCTTAAAATATCCCGTTGATGCTTTCCTAACTCTAAAACTAATGTTTCACCTCGTACTATGTAGCCTTACCTTCAGCTACTGTCACGATGGAAATCCCATCAAAACAATATCATTAACAAATCAAACTTTAAATTCATCTTGGGTGTGACATTTCAAATAAACATTAACACAATATTCGTATAGGTAAAGACGATTTTATCTATTTTATTTTAAACAAAAACAAAAGAATAAATATGTTGTCAACATTTGTTTAACATTAGATACGATTTAAGAATCAAATTAAAAATACAATAAGTTTATATGTACATATACTTATATGTATGTATAAACATTATAAGGCAATTATGATGCCGCAATTTGTTTAAGTGGTCCTTCCAAGTAAGCAGCTAAAGCCATTGCTTTTTGTTTTAATAGGCCGAGGCCAACATTTTCTTTTGCATAGAGGCACAAAAGTATACTGGCTACCTAAAACGAAAAACAACTTTTTGTCTTATTATTTATATACACCCAAACATGAAATAATCGATAATATCAAAAAAATACGTTTAGTAATCTTTTTTATACGGAAATAAAAATTTCAGCTTTATTAATTCTCCTACCGATTAAAAATTTACATAAAATCCGAATTCATATATGTACCTATTACACTAAGATATCTTTTTCGATATCATGTTTATTATATCAGTTTATGTTTTATTGTCATAAAAATATATCAACAAATTCAAGCTGATGATAATCAGGTTCATTAAATGTCATTAAAAGCTTTTTCCGTCAGGACTAGGTACACCAAACAAGTCTTCCAGTAAAGACCTTTCAGTATTCTGTAAAGAACTTGAATAATTAAAAAGATGTTTGATGTTTTGTGGTTCCACTCATAAGAGACCGTTTATTAAAAACTCTTTGCTTATATACTAATAATGAGAATCTATAGACGCTAAACTTAAATAATTCTACAGTTCATTCAGTGAAACATTGTATCTGGCTCTCACAAATTTTTGGTTGGTTGTACTTAGCAACTATACGGTTACTATATTGGATCATCATTAGAAAATTGCGAATTTTCCATTCGATTACGATACGCGAGCAATTATGGTTTCTAAAATATCGGGTTACACACCAAATATATTTGTTATTAAACTTTTTATTACTGGAGTTTTTCCAAGCCCCCAGAAGAGCTAGAGACTTTGTTCTTGGACCCTTGGATTGGAAATGAACATAAATAGAGTGGTATTGAATTTCAGAAACATCCGAAGTACGGTTCCAGAGCTGGGATGCTTACACCTATTTCTCGACACAAAATTTATACCAAAAATCAATTCTTTTTTTTAATGTTTGTAAATTAAACCTATTTCGTGCTTTGGGAAACCTCAATAGTCTGTTAAAAACTAAAAATATAAAAAAAAAAATCCAGGGATGGGAAATAAAAATTTTTTTCGGCCCATTCCGTATTTTGTAGTACATGTTTAAATTAAATTGTTAAAAATTTCAAGTTTTTCTTTAACATACCCTCTTTATAGAAGATTTGCACTGACCACAAAAAAAGTTTTAAAATTCAAATTTTGCTTCCAGGGATGGGAAATTGATTTTTTTATACGTGAAAATAATCAAACAGGCAACTGATGTTGCTTTTTTTTGCTAATTAAAACTGTCTTATAATTTGGGAAGAACAAAATTGGTATCAAAAATTCAAAAAAGAAATCAAAATTTCGAATCCAGGGTTGGACAAGTGCAATATTTTGTTGTACATGAAAGTGACCAAAATAGTTAAAAATTTAAAATTTTTCTTAAATAAAACTACTTTATACCTCAAGAAGACTTGCACTGATAACAAAATAAAAAATAAAATTTCGCTTCCAGGGTTGGGAAAATGAATGTTTTTTTTTTGGTACCCGCAATATTTTGTCGTACATGTAATAAGCAAAATGGTTACAAATTTTGAGTTTTTCTTAAATAAAATTCCTTTATAGCTCATGAAGATTTGCATTGATAAAAAAAAATTTTTTGAAAAGTAAAATTTCGCTTCTAGTTGGTTGGGAAATTGAAATTTTTTTAAACATATTGTAGGAAGTCGGAAAACATAAAACCTCCCTAATGGTTTTATGTTTTTATTTAATTAAAGTGGTAATGCCAAAGTAAACCCAGACCAGACGGTATACGTCCAAGTTGGGAAATACTTATTTATTAATTTATAAATGCAAAGAGACAAATCGGACTAAGAAAGTCTAAAAATGTCTACTTTGCTTATAGTTTTTAATTAAATAAAAGAATCCGCTGTTGGTCTGATTTATTCAGTAGATCATAAACGAATGAATTTATTTTGACAAAAATGTTCTTACTTAGCTTATTAAACAAGTGGCAAAAATAATACAGTTAATCTTGTAATATACAATTAGAGTTGAGCACTCCACGCATGAGTGAAGTCCTAATGATTTACATACTAATGTCAAAGACAATAAAATACATAAAAGAAACTAGTGAATCCAAGGCAACTGATATTCATATTAATACTCAAACTCTCAACGGACACGGTTATATAATATAATGTGAGTATGTATGTATATGTCATGCTGTTGTTGATGCTGCGCAAAGAACGAGAATTAAACAAGAGAAACAGTATCAAATAAACTCAAAAATATGTATTCCAACAGAACAACAGTAAGTATGAAAGAAATAAATGTACGTGTTATGCTGCTATTGATGTTGCGTAAAAGAACGAGAGTTTAAATAAAAGAAACGTTACCGAAATAACTCAAAAGTGTGTATTCCAACACAGCAACAGTATGTATGAAAGAAATATATATATGTATAATTGTTTGTTTCATATTAAATTAGGGATAACCCAATCATACAAAGTGAATGTAATTGAATCTTAATAATAGAAAAATGATATTTACAATAGAAATAATAATACAAATAGTTATAAATAATTTAAGATAATGTTGTACTCCTACACACTCCCCCTCTGGCTCAGAATACGTCCCGATGATGAGACAGCTAATATCCTAATCTTTTCGGCTGTTTTCTCTCACGTTGCGATCTTCTAATGGCTGGCTGATTTGTGTGGTTTACCATTGTCTGCTCGTAGCTTGTTGCATTTTCTGCTCGTGAACGAACTTGTTTCATGTTTTCACAGTTAATAGTTCTATCTATTACGGTTGTTAAGTGACTCGATGGGTCATTGTTTGCTGTACCAGACGTCAATCTACTCTCAGCTGCATCAATCAATGATTCAGCATTTGTTGTAGTAGGCGTTGAATTGTTGTTTGCTGCGTCAATCAATGACTCTCTATTTGTTGTAGTAGCCATTGAATTGTTGTTCGTTGCATGAAACGTTGCGTTGTTGTTTGTTTGGGACTTAGGTCGTCCCCTACGTCTTATAGGATAAACAGGCTCTTGAGTTTCGCCCCTATATATTGTTAAATCTGATGCATGATATGTTGCTCAAGGTATGTTCGGGTTAGTCGTTTCTGCAACGGTGTAAGAGGAGGATCCCCTTTTATCAATAACGACACATGGGCCATCTCTGCGTGGCGCAAATTTTGATGTCAAATTGCTATCTTTCTTGCTAAAGATGTGTGTTGAAATTAGAACTTTATCACCAATTTCAATATTCTGTTGTGGTTTGCGTATTAAATCTGCATACAGTTTATTTTTGTCCTGCATATTTTCCTCCGTTTCCCTGGCCAGTTTCAAAGTATCTGCAAGGCGGAGTAGATGAGGAGTTATCTGAGGTATAAAGTTTTCTGCATCTACTATAGCCTTCAAATCATATTCTACCTCAACTGGGAATCTAAGTTCAAGACCAAAGGTCAGATAGGCGGCAGAGTAACCGGTTGATACACATTTGGCCGTGTTTATGGCAAACAACTTCAGAGGGCCAATATGTTGAGTTATTCGCCGCGCATAATCACCTAGCGCAACTAGTGAATGAACCAACACATATACCGTGTGTTGAAGGGCACCAACTAAATACGCTTGATCTGTTCCTAACTTCACACCCTCAAAAGTATGAAGTGAACGTCAGTGCACCTCTCGGTAATTCGGATCATTGTATCATCTCCGCTTCTTTTTCGTTCTCGGCACTTCGAAACGTTTCACCCACAGCCACGAAACGTTTAAAATACGTATACGAAAAAGCTCGTTGGGCAGAGCTCAACGAATTCTATCGTACTTTCAATTGGAAACTATGTTTCTTAGATAAAAATATCGATGTAATGGCGGAAATGGTAGGAAATATAATTTTGCTGGGAATGAAATACTTCATCCCATCCAAAAAAATTTCGGTTAAGCCGAGACAAAAATCTTGGTTTAACCAATCTTGCAAAGAGGCAATCAGATCCAGAGAGGAAGCATTCAGTACTTGGCGGAATAACAAAAACGCAAATACTGATGCGCTGCGCAAACAAGCGAGGTCTTCGTGTGCCAGAGTGCTAAGGCGTGAAAAAGCTTTATACGAGCAGCGCCTTCGTGCTAATGTTCTTACCGCCACGAGAGGTAGTAAAAGCTTCTGGTCATTCGTTAAAAGAGTAAAGGATAAAGCTAGTTCATCAATTCCAACTCTTTTAAGGGATGATCAAATATTCACTGAACCTGTTGATAAAGCTAACCTTTTGGCTGAGATGTTTGCAGGTAATTCTTGTTTGCCAGGTAGCAATCAGCAATTGCCCGTGGTGGAAAGAGTATCAGTTACTATGCCAAGAATATTCTTTCGACCACGTGCAGTTAAAAAGGTTTTAGCGAATCTCAACATAAACAAGTCTCTTGGGCCGGATGGCATTCCAGCACTGGTCTTGAAGCAGTGTTTTTCGACGCTAGCGCGTCCATTGGCTAAGCTATTTAGTGCATCGTATCATGCCGGTAAATTTCCGATGTGTTGGAAGTTAGCCAATGTAACGCCGATCCCTAAGAAGGGAGAGGCGCAATACCCCGAAAATTACCGCCCAATTGCAGTCTGTTCGGCAATTTCCAAGGTCATGGAAAGTATGACCAACTTCCACCTGGTAAGGTATCTGGAGACCAACACCTTACTTAACGACCGGCAGTATGGTTTTCGCAGAGCTCGCTCTACAGGAGACCTGCTCGCTCTGTTAACAGAAAAATGGTGCAATTCGATTCACCTTTTCGGCGAGAGTAAGGTGGTGGCTCTAGATATCTCAAAAGCATTTGATAGAGTGTGACATGATGCACTTCTGTCAAAACTGACTGCTTTTGGTGTCGGTGATAATTTCTCTCGTTTCATAGCGAGCTTCCTCAGAGACCGCACTATACGAGTTGTTATAGACGGGGTCTCATCAAACGAGTTCAAAGTAAATTCAGGGGTGCCGCAAGGCTCTGTTCTATCTCCTACTCTCTTCCTCATCTTTATAAATGACCTTCTATGTCAAACTTCAAACCCTATCTACTCTTTCGCGGATGATAGCAGCATTATCCATTCTTTCTCTTTCACCAGCCGGCCAAGCCTGGAGGAGATTGACGCCAGGAGACAAAGGATGAACGAGTCACACACAAGTGATCTCGTGTCAATCTCCGAATGGGGCCTCGCGAACAGGGTTAACTTTAACCCTCATAAGACGCAATGCTGCGTGCTTACGCATAGGCGGCTGGTTGAAGGTTCTGCGCCATCCGTGTTTATGGATGGTATAGGTATTGGGGAATCAGAAGCTCTTGATGTTCTTGGTATGAAAATACAGTGTGACGTTCGATGGACAGATCACATTTTTCATATTTCAAAAGAAGCTTTCAAGTGTCTCGGCTTTTTAAGACGGTGTAAGACATACTTCACCCCAACTGATCTCCTCAATATATATACCACCTACATCCGACCAAAGATGGAATACAACTCTCATGTATGGGCCGGAGCTTCAAAGTCTGTTTTGAAGTTGCTCGACCGCGTACAAGAGAGAGCGAAGAAGCTCATCGGTGACAGTAGGGTAGCCAACTCTATTGACTCACTGGAGCATCGACGCAACGTGGGGTGTGTTTCACTGTTCTACCGATACTACAACGGAATGTGTTCTGGTGAAATAAGGGAGCTTGTGCCGAATAACCGTTTATTTCTGCGAGCTACCCGCTCTTCACATAGGGCACATCCTTTTGTGGTTGAGTTGTCAGTGAATCGCACCACGCATTACAGAGAGAATTCGTTCTTTGGCCGAACGGTTCGTATGTGGAACAAACTTCCAGCAGAGGTCTTTCCTGTCAGTTTTAACTTGGGGAGGTTCAAATCGAACGTCCACAAACACTACTCCCTCTATCCTCCTTCCCATAACCAACTTTCCTAGTTCTGGCACAATGCATCGCATATGTAGGGGTCATCCCCTGAGTGCTGGTCCAAGAAAAAAAAAAAAAAAATCTTATAGATGTTAGCTTTAGGTCCCAGGTAGTATGACTCCTGGCAACACAAATGGAAAGTTGCAGTTTCAGATCTCTGTTTTTCCGTTCGACTGGGTTAGCTTCTGGATGATACACCGGTGTGAACGACTGTTGTATACCTAGGCAATATGTTAATTCCTGCATTATTGCTGAAATAAATTGGGATCCATTGTCAGAATGCAATCTGCGAGGAACACCATATCTCAGAAATATTTCGTCCAGCAAAATACGTGCACAATTTTCGGCTGATGCCACTCTTAGTGGGAAAAGTTCTGTCCACCGACTACACAAGTCTTCGGCAATTAATATCCACTGATTGCCTTGTGGGGTAATTGGTAAAGGGCCGAACAAATCAACTGCTACAATTTCAAATCTACGATTACTGCATACGGTGTGAAGAAGACCTGTAGGTTGACATTCAATACATGATTTGACGTATTTCGTAATTTCAGCTCTCATTTTTGGCCAATAGAAATGGGGAGTTATGCGATTTATCGTCCTGTCAATACCATAATGACCAGCCGTCTGACTGTCATGATAATTGAAAAGGATCATACTACGCATAGTTTGTGGTACTACCAGTTGTCCATTTTCTGACTCTTCTGATGAGCAAAATTTATACAAGACCCCATCTAGCATCATGTAACCCCTGCTTGTGTATCTTAAGACATTTTCGTCGTTATTCTCAAACGAATCTATAATTAGTTTTAACTCCGGATCTTCCATTTGAGCCTTTCTAAAATCACTGGCTCCTTTTCGAGGAAAATCTACGTGTACCGCTAAACATTCACATTTGATATCGGTATGTGTCTCAATTTGGCATGGTGGTCTTGATAGCGCATCTGCTACTGCATTTTGACGACCAGGAATATATTCAAATTTTATGTTATAAGTTTGTATTTGTAACGACCATCTTGCCAGGCGGCCCGTAGGATTTTTCAACGCAAACAACCATTTAAGGGGTTGGTGATCAGTGAGGATCAAAATTTCTGAACCCTCTATGTATCCTCTAAACTTTTGTATTGCCCAAACAACGGCTAAGGCCTCACGCTCTGTTGTGGAGTAATTTCTTTCTGCCGGCAACAGCAGACGACTTGCGTATTCAATGGTATGTTCCGAATGTTTCTCCCCCTGGAGTAGAACAGCTCCAATCGCGTAGTTACTAGCGTCTGTTTTTATTATGAAAGGCATCTCATCCTTAACTTGTAGTAAAAACAGTGGTGATATCAATCACTTTTTCATCGAGTTGAACGCATCTTGTTCCTTTTCAGTCCACCTCCAAACTGCATTTTTCTTGGTTAAATCCGATAATGGCTTGGAAATATTTGCAAACGATGGTATGAAACGTCTATACCATGAGCAAGTCTGTAAAAATGATATGACTTCCTTTGGATTTCTGGGGCTTTGTCGCATACGAATAGCATCCGTCTTCTCGGGATCGACCTTAAGGCCCTCGGTTGTAAGGATATGTCCTAAATACTTAACTTCAGGTTTACAAAAATAGCATTTCTCCCTATTAAGGTGTAGATTAAACTCTTTGAGTCTCCTAAACGTTTTCCTTAAATTCGCAATATGTGTTTCAAAATCACCTGAACATATTATAATATCATCAAGATATGCTAACATTAGAATACTGGGTAGACCAGTTCTAAATTTATCAATTAACCTCTGAAAAGTAGCCGGGGCATTCTTCAGCCGAAATGGCATTCGATTGAATACGAATATTCCGAATGGAGTTGTGAAATCCGTTTCCTTCCTGTCTGCTTCAGCTATTCTTATTTGCCAATAACCAGAACGTAGGTCTATGGTTGACACATATGGGGTTGTTCTAGCCGAATGTAAAAGATCGTCAATTCTAGGTAATGGGTATGTGTCAGTAGTAGTGATGGCATTCAAACGACGATAGTCAACACATACTCTGACAGAACCATTCTTCTTAGGTACTAAGACCACTGGAAAGACCCATGGCGATTCCACTTCTTCTATTATGCCTTTTTACAGCATCCTATCAATCTCTTGCTTCAAAACTATTTTCATTTTCGGAGAAATTCTGTATGGCGGAGTTGATATCGGATCCTGAGAGCCTGTCTTTATATGATGCTCTACATGCGGAATTGGATCTTTATTGAATATATCACCTTCAGAACACAATAACTCATTCAGAACCTCCTTCTCATTTGCTGATAAACCAGAACCCTCGTTCGGTTGCAATTTAATGTCCAATGAGTTATGTTCAATTGGCTGGAAAATTTCATCACAATATTCATCCATTTTTACTTTCTTTAAAGGCGGAAACAAGTTCGGGCATTTTGGGGATTCATAATTCTCTGGGATAGAGTTTCCAAAAATTTTCTTTACACCTCCCGGTGAATATTCATTGTTACCCCTTTCAAACCACGACAAGAAATCTCTAACCTCATTCGGCATCACGTTTTCTGAAACAGATATGGAATTAACAACCTGTGGTTGATTCATTCTGAATTCAAAAATCTTGCAAGGATCATCTTTAAAATGCCATGTACGCTGAGCTAAATCTAGTACGATGCCGTTCTCTTCTAGAAAATCAATGCCAATCAAAGTCCTATTACAAGTAGCCTTTGGTAAACATGTAAATTTAATTTAACGGTCACCAATAATGGTTCCGACAGTTGTGGAATATACAATTTCATTCTTTTGACTTCCATCAGCCAACACAATTTCTGCACAAACTTTTGTAAATTCAATGCCTCTTTTGACCAGATTCTGATACAGAAGAAATCCTGCAACGCTGGTTCTAGCAGCAGTGTCGAAATACGCCTCTCCATTCAGTCCTGCGATATTAATCTTTACCACGGGAACATTTTGTCCAACCAGAGTGGTCTCAAATGAATCAAGCTTTTCTTCTCCAACATTCACGTTCTTCTTGTTACAAGAAAGGCAATTCGAGCGGTAAAATCCTGCTGCTCCGCAACCGTAACAACTGAGTTTTGTCTCAGGTTCCTTTACTTTTTTGTACTTCTCGGCCTCAATTTTCTTGACACAATTTTCTGCCAGGTGGTTCTTCTTTCGGAAGTATGTGCATCGTAACAACGAATTCTGCGTGTTCTCAAGAGGTCTTATTTTCTCTACCCTGTCCTGTTTGTTCTCGACAATCATCTGTTCTACTTCTCTGGCTCTACATAACAGCTCTTGGAAGTTAGAAATACTATCTCGGGATACTCTTTCTCTTATTTGAATGTTCAATTGGTCAAACACCATATTAAGCATTGAGTTTTCGGTAGGTCTTTCAGATAGTTGAGCAAATAATCTCCGTTTTCTGCATATAAAATTATCTGTAGATTCGAAAGTTTTCTGCTTTTCTTGAAGAATTTCATTGAAAATGCGCAAATCAGGTTTTGGTGGAGCAAATGCCTTTCGTAGAAGTTCAACTGCATCATTAAAAGTTTTAGCCTCATCTTGGACTCCCTGCCACCACGTAGAGGCGTAACCTTCCAAAAGTAGAGGTAGACTAACGAGTGCATACCGATCAGAAATATTTTCGGCCTCCTTATAAACTAGTATAGTGGCCAGAAAATCTTCAACTTGTGTGGAACTACGATTACCACTAAAACGTGAAGTACAACCGCTAAATGTAGATTTTACATCTTGTTTCGCAGTTAAGCCGCCTAAAAGCTGCCTGAATTGGACATCAGTCATATTAACTGGGGTCTGGGACTGACTAACGTTTGCTGCCGCTAAGACACCTTGTGTAGGATTGAATCCTGTGCCACCCTGAATTGGGTTCAATATGTCGTCCTGTATAGAATGCATGTCGTCTTCACAATCCCGAACGATACCCGTTTACGTGGACTACGTATCATGTTTCCCAAATTTAAAAATATTCAAACTTCTGACAGGGGAATCCCGCTCCTAAAACAGAATATAGGTACCAGTAACGCAAGCAAAATATGTATGCCAAAGACAAAACAACAACGGTTAACAACAATTCCTCGTAGGTAGGCAACAAGCAGAAAAAGAATTCGCCGTTAAACAACAACCAAAACAATCTCCGTAGAAGGTACAGGCAGAGCTACAATGGCTAGCAACAATTTAATTAAAAAGTTTTCTGGTATACTTTCTCCCGAATTATCAAAAATATTAGCCACAAAACGTCTGACTCTACGTCGGGCCTATAAAATGTGTCTTCAAGTTCGGGCTCAAGCTATTGGCCTCGTATATCTGACTTTACGTTGGGCGCCAGTTGTAGGAAGTCGGAATTTATCCTCCTCCCTAAGGGTTTTATGTTTTCATTTAATTAAAGTGGTAATGCCTAAGTAAACCCAGACCAGACGGTATACGTTCATGTTGGGAAATACTTATTTATTAATTTATAAATGCAAAGAGACAAATCGGACTAAGAAAGTCTAAAAATGTCTACTTTGCTTATAGTTTTTAATTAAATAAAAGAATCCGCTGTTGGTCTGATTTATTCAGTAGATCATAAACGAATGAATTTATTTTGACAAAAATGTTCTTACTTAGGTTATTAAACAAGTGCCAAAAATAATACAGTTAATCTTATGTGAAGTCCTAATGATTTACATACTAAAGTCAAAGCCAATAAAATACATAAAAGGAACTAGTGAATCCAAGGCAACTGATATTCATATTAATACTCAAGCTCTCAATGTACACGGTTATATAATATAATGTGAGTATGTACTTATGTATATGTCATGCTGTTGTTGATGCTGCGCAAAGAACGATAATTAAACAAGAGAAACAATATCAAATAAACTCAAAAATATGTATTCCAACAGAACAACAGTATGTATGAAAGAAATAAATGTACGTGTTATACTGCTGTTGATGTTGTGTAAAAGAACGAGAGTTTAAATAAAAGAAACGTTACCGAAATAACTCAAAAGTGTGTATTCCAACACAGCAACAGTATGTATGAAAGAAATATATATATAAATGTTTGTTTCATATTAAATTAGGGATAACCCAATCATACAAAGTGAATGTAATTGAATCTTAATAATAGAAAAATGATATTTACAATAGAAATAATAATACAAATAGTTATAAATAATTTAAGATAATGTTGTACTCCTACAATATATAGTAACCAAAATGGTTAAAAATTTAAAATGGTTCTTCAATAAAACTACTTTATGCCTCATGAAAAGTCGCATTGATAAAAACGAAGAAAAAAAAATAAAATCTGAATTCCAGGCCTGGGAAATTTAAAGTTTTTTTGGTACATGCAATATATTGTAGAACATGAAAGTGACAAAAATGGTTGCAAATTTTAAGTTTTTCTTAAATAAAACTATTTCACGCCTCATTATTAAGAGTTGCATTGGTAAATAAAACGACTTTATAACTAATGAAAACTAGAATTGTTAAAAAAAGGAAACAAAAATGAAAATTTCGCTCCCAGGGATGGGAAATTGAAATTTTTTTATACATGAAAGTAAACAAAAAGCCAAGTAACGTCGGTTTTTTACTAATTAACACTATTTTTTAACTCAGGTAAAACAAAATTGGTATCAAATATTAAAACAAATAAAAATTTCGATTCCAGGGCTGGATAACTGCAATATTCTGTATTATATGAAAGTGACCAAAATGGTTACAAATTTTAAGTTTCTCTTATAGCGATTTATTTTCTGGAAAACATGTAACATTTAGTGATTTTTTATTCTACAAAACACAATTAGGCACAATTTTAAAGTAAAGAACATTTTCATAAGGAATGGTAGATAAATTTGCAATAAATTCCCTATTTTCAAATGCCATAATGTTACCATTTTCCATTGAAAAGTGCAAAAAATGTATCATTATTTTTTAGAAAAGAAAACAACATTAAATAAAACTATTTCACGCCTCATTATTAAGAGTTGCATTGGTAAAAAAAATACTTAAATTTCGTTTCCACGGTTGAGAAATTGAAATATTTTTTATGCATAAAAGTAACAAAAGAGGCAATTGACGTTGTTGTTTTTGCTAATTTAAACTATTTTATAATTCAGAAAGAACAAAATTGGTATTAAAATGTTAAATAATTTCGATTCCAAGGTTGGGCAAATGAAATATTTTATGGTACATGAAAGTGACCAAAAAGTTTAAAAATTCACTAAGAATTGCATTGGTAAAAAAAAAATAAAAATTCGCTTCCATAGTTGGAAAATTGAAATATTTCTAGTACATAAAAGTACCCACATAGATTCCAAATTTTGTTTTTAGTGAATTAAACCTATTTTATACCTTAGCAAGAATTAATTTGGTATTAAAAATTCGGTTCCAGGGTTGGAAAATCGAAATTTTTTGGTACATAAAAGTCGCCATATAAGTTCCTAATTTTGGTTGTGTGTGAATGAAATGTTTTTTATACTTCGGGAAGAGTTAATTAAATTGGTATTAAAAAACAAAAAAAAAAATAAAAAATCCAATTTCAGGGTTGGAATATCGACATTTTCTGATTCATAAAAGTAACCATAGAATTTGTTATTTTTGATTTTTATATATCAGGAAGAAATAAATTGGTATTAAAAACCAAAAAAATCTAAAGGACTATTCTACGGTTGGACAATTAGAACCTTTTGGGGTACATGAAACGGATTTTTTCTTTTTGTTTGTAAATTAAACATATTTAATATTTTTGAAAGTCGTTCACAGGTATAAGAAATAAGAAAAGCCAAACATTTAGCTTCGTAACCAAAAAAACTATATATAAAAGAAACTGATAACATAATTTTGTTTTTTTTTTAATTATTTTTTAATTAAAGCTACTTTCTGTTTTAACAAGAAAGAAAGAAAGAAGAATTACATCTGTGAAGGATATTTAAGATTCGGCACAGCCGAATATAGCACTTTTACTTGTTATTATATATGCATATATTTAAATACTTATTTTTGTCAACCGACCCGCACGCGCTTATGTACTTTTCTTTGATTTTATTCTTCTGTACTCTTAGCTTCTACTTATGAATTAGGGATGTTTTATCTTACCTCATTACTGTGGTGTAATTGTTGGATGGCAACTAATGTCAACTGGGTGTTTTCAGCCTTTAAGGACCATGAAGAAATTTGGTGTCTGGCGATTCTAATCTTAGTAGACTGTAATGCTAGGGATTGGAGCTGGACACCACTTTCTTTCTTTATATCCCCTTAGGTACTTATAGCGAATAGTATATAGGGGATCAGGTATGGTTTGTGCGGTGAGAAATGTGTAGGTGCGCTTGTGATATAAGAAGGACAATATTTGTTTTAATACAATTAACAATTTTATTGCAGTGTGACAAAAATGTTAAGTAGGTTACACGTTGGTGAAATTAAGAAATGCATGTGTTTGTTTAGGTGGCTTTTATGTAGTAAGTTTTAAGTTTACAAATTTCAGTTTTAATTAATGCAATTAACAATTTTAACTAGATTACGCGTTGTGCTTAACTTGAAAACTGAAGTAGAACTCTTTTATACTTTTTTTCTTACTAAATAGACTAAGTCTTAAATAGACTAAGTTTTACATTATTGGAATGTTCGATGTAATTCACGATTTGAACATTTCCAATTATGTAGTTTATCATTGCACTGATTAGAGTTACCGTTTACATTATTTTAATGTTTTTACATATTTCCCTTCTTCAATATATACTATGGACAAATATATAGCAAATTATTTTTATGATTTTCGGTGTAAAATCGTAGATTTTATACAACTATATAGCGAAAATTTTTAAAATATGAATAAATATGTTAATACTTTTTTATATAAAAAGACCTCAGAATTAGAATATTATTACTAAAATAATTTTGAAAGGTAAAGAATAAATAAAAATCTACACTTACAATCAAGACATAAGTATATGTAATGAAAATTCGAAAAATAATCCTAATAATTTTTAAATTTCACGATATTAATATATTTTGAAAAAAGGTGAATACAGCACGCCCTCATCAGTTACTATATAACTATAATTTTTACTATTCCAACTTTAAGTCGTAAGGAGTACATAGATGTGTTTCTAAAATTCTTTTTATAATCACCCCCATCGTAAATACTCGTTCCCTCGAAAAATCTCCCGATCGCCAATTTTCATTCCGGTGAGTTTTTCTCAAAAAACCCTTATTATTTAAAAAAAATTGTTTTCAATTATTTGATTGCCTTTTTAAAAGGAGTTAAAGTGCAACCAAACTATAATTGCCTAATAATATGTTTATAAAGTGTTTCGTAAAAGATAGTTGTGACTATTCGAAAAATGTAAAACCCAACTTAAGCCGTCGTGAATAAGGTGAACAATTGTTACACTTGCTATGAACTGGGGTATGACATACCTCAACGTTCGATGCAATATTTTAGTTTTTATAATTATGTAATAAATAATAAGAGGTTTTTAACTTTTCAAAACTGTGGTTAAAGTCTACTGACGATTTGGTAAAGCACCAATGAAATGCATATAGACATTGCTTAACCACCAACAATAAATTTCATTTATATATATAATATATATTTTTTCTTACCAGATATAAATATTAGCATCTGTTAGATAAGATCATTAAATCAAATACGATAAATATATTCAGAGCTTATTTTTATTTAATTAAAATAACATGATGCTTAAATTTTTTTTTACTGACTTAAGTATCTTAAAATATCGCGTTGATGCTTTCGTAACTCTAAAACTAATGTTTCACCTCGTACTATGTAGCCTTACCTTCAGCTACTGTCACGATGGAAATCCCATCAAAACAATATCATTAGCAAATCAAACTTTAAATTCATCTTGGGTGTGACATTTCAAATAAACATTAACAAAATATTCGTATAGGTAAAGACGATTTTATCTATTTTATTTTAAACAAAAACAAAAGAATAAATATGTTGTCAACATTTGTTTAACATTAGATACGATTTAAGAATCAAATTAAAAATACAATAAGTTTATATGTACATATACTTATATGTATAAACATTATAAGGCAATTATGATCAGTGCAGCCACCTCAAAAAATATATTCTAACCAAAATATTTGAAAAAGTTACCAAATTTGAGAAAAAATAACCAAATTTAAAATACACCGTTTTATTTGAAAAAAAAACATATATTTGAAGTTGAAATGTAATGCAGAGTTAATAATTACAAAACAAGAAATGTAATTCATTTACATATTAAAGAATTCTTACTACTGAAAAAATAACGAGAAACTCATGTACATATGTATATTTTTATGTTACAAGTCAATTTTCCATATATAATTTATTTTCTTTAAAGTACATAAATAAAATTATTATTATAATATTATTTTTAATAGGAACGTTACAATAAACTAATGTATATTCAAGGCGAATTCGCCTTGTGTATATTTCTAATAACACTGAGCTGAGAAGCGTTGACATTGTTATGCAACAAACGTAATACAAACAAGTAAATAACAATGTCAACAAAAAAGGAAAAAAGAAACCAAAATGAAAACAATATTCACATCTTCACATTAAAAAAAAAATTACCAATTTTGGTTAGAAATAACCAAAAACGGCAGCTCTGATTATGATGCCGCAATTTGTTTAAGTGGTCCTTCCAAGTAAGCAGCTAAAGCCATTGCTTTTTGTTTTAATAGGCCGAGGCCAACACTTTCTTTTGCATAGAGGCACAACAGTATACTGGCTACCTAAAACGAAAAACAACTTTTTGTCTTATTATTTATATACACCCAAACATGAAATAATCGATAATATCAAAAAAATACGTTTAGTAATCTTTTTTATACGGAAATAAAAATTTCAGCTTTATTAATTCTCCTACCGATTAAAAATTTACATAAAATCCGAATTCATATATGTACCTATTACACTAAGATATCTTTTTCGATATCATGTTTATTATATCAGTTTATGTTTTATTGTCATAAAAATATTTCAACAAATTCATTAAAAGCTTTTTCCGTCAGGACTAGGTACACCAAACAAGTCTTCCAGTATTCTGTAAAAAACTTGAATAATTAAAAAGATGTTTGATGTTTTGTGGTTCCACTCATAAGAGACCGCTTTATTAAATACTCTTTGCTTATATACTAATAATGAGAATCTATCGACGCTAAACTTAAATAATTCTACAGTTCATTCAGTGAAACATTGTATCAGGCTCTCACAAATTTTTGGTTGGTTGTACTTAGCAACTATACGGTTACTATATTGGATCATCATTAGAAAATTGCGAATTTTCCATTCGATTACGATACGCGAGCAATTATGGTTTCTAAAATATCGGGTTACACACCAAATATATTTGTTATTAAACTTTTTATAACTGGAGTTTTTCCAAGCCCCAGAAGAGCTAGAGACTTTGTTCTTGGACCCTTGGATTGGAAATGAACCTAAATAGAGTGGTATTCAGTGGTATAAATTCAGAAACATCCGAAGTACGGTTCCAGAGCTGGGATGCTTACACCTATTTCTCGACACAAAATTTATACCAAAAATCAATTATTTTTTTAATGTTTGTAAATTAAACCTATTTCGTGCTATGGGAAACCTCAATAGTCTATTAAAAACTAAAAATATTAAAAAAAATTCTAGGGATGGGAAATAAAATTTTTTTCGGCCCATTCCGTATTTTGTAGTACATGTAGTAATTAAATTGTTAAAAATTTCAAGTTTTTCTTTAACAAACCCTCTTTATAGAAGATTTGCACTGACCACAAAAAAAGTTTTTAAATTCAAAGTTTGCTTCCAGGGATGGGAAATTGAATTTTTTTATACGTGAAAATAATCAAACATTCAACTGATGTTGCTTTTTTTGGCTAATTAAAACTGTCTTATAATTTGGGAAGAACAAAATTGGTATCAAAAATTCAAAAAAGAAATCAAAATTTCGAATCCAGGGTTGGACAAGTGCAATATTTTGTAGTACATGAAAGTGACCAAAATAGTTAAAAATTTAAAATTTTTCTTAAATAAAACTACTTTATACCTCAAGAAGACTTGTACTGATAACAAAATAAAAAAAATAAAATGTCGCTTCCAGGGTTGGGAAAATGAATGTTTTTTTTGGTACCCGCAATATTTTGTCGTACATTTAATAAGCAAAATGGTTACAACATTTTGAGTTTTTCTTAAATAAAATCCCTTTATAGCTCATGAAGATTTGCATTGATAAAAAATTTTTGAAAAAGTAAAATTTCGCTTCCAGGGTTGGGAAATTGAAATTTTTGTATACATATATAGTAAAAAATGGTTCTTCAATAAAACTACTTTATGCCTCATGAAGAGTCGCATTGATAAAAAAGAAAAAAAAATAAATTTCAATTCCAGGCCTGGGAAAATGAAAGTTTTTTTGGTGCATGCAATATATTGTAGAACATGAAAGTGACAAAAATGGTTGCAAATTTTAAGTTTTTCTCAAATAAAACTATTTCACGCCTCATTATTAAGAGTTGCATTGGTAAATAAAACGACTTTATAACTAATGAACACTAAATGAAAATTTCGCTCCCAGGGATGGGAAATTGAAATTTGTTTATACATAAAAGTAACCAAAAAGCCAAGTAACATCGGTTTTTTACTAATTAACACTATTTTATAATTCAGGAAAAAAAATTGGTATCAAATATTAAAACAAATTAAAATTTCGATTCCAGGGCTGGATAACTGCAATATTTTGTATTATATGAAAGTGACCAAAATTGTTACAAATTTTAAGTTTTACTTATAGCGATTTATTTTCTGGAAAACATGTAACATTTAGTCACTTTTTATTCTACAAAACACAATTAGGCACAATTTTAAAGTGAAGAACATTTTCATAAGGAATGGTAGATAAATTTCCAATAAATTTCCTATTTTCAAATGCCATACTGTTACTATTTTCCATTGAAAAGTGCAAAAAATGTAGCATTATTTTTTAGAAAAGAAAACAACATTAAATAAAACTATTTCACGCTTCATTATTAAGATCTGCATTGGTAAAAAAAAATACTTAAATTTCGTTTCCACGGTTGAGAAATTGAATTATTTTTTATGCATAAAAGTAACAAAAGAGGCAATTGACGTTGTTGTTTTTGCTAATTTTAACTATTTTATAATTCAGGAAGAACAAAATTGGTATTAAAATGTTAACAAAATTTCGATTCCAGGGTTGGACAAATGAAATATTTTATGGTACATGAAAGTGACCAAAAAGTTTAAAAATTCATTAAGAATTGCATTGGTAAAAAAATAAAAATTCGCTTCCAGAGTTGGAAAATCGAAATATTTCTGGTACATAAAAGTACCCACATAGATTCCAAATTTGGTTTTTTAGTGAATTAAACCTATTTTATACTTCAGGAAGAATTAATTTGGTATTAAAAATTCGGTTCCAGGGTTGGAAAATCTAAATTTTTTTGGTACATAAAAGTCGCCATATAAGTTCCTAATTTTGGTTGTGTGTGAATGAAATCTTTTTTATACTTCGGGAAGAGTTAATTAAATTGGTATTAAAAAACAAAAAAAAAAATAAAAAATCCAATTTCAGGGTTGGAATATCGACATTTTCTGATTCATAAAAGTAACCATAGAATTTGTTATTTTTGATTTTTATATATCAGGAAGAAATAAATTGGTATTAAAAACCAAAAAAATCTAAAGGACTATTCTACGGTTGGACAATTAGAACCTTTTGGGGTACATGAAACGGATTTTTTCTTTTTGTTTGTAAATTAAACATATTTAATATTTTTGAAAGTCGTTCACAGGTATAAGAAATAAGAAAAGCCAAACATTTAGCTTCGTAACCAAAAAAATTATATATAAAAGAAACTGATAACATAATTTTCTTTTTTTTTAATTATTTTTAAATTAAAGCTACTTTCTGTTTTAACAAGGAAGAAAGAAAGAAGAATTACATCTGTGAAGGGTATTTAAGATTCGGCACAGCCGAATATAGCACTTTTACTTGTTATTATATATGCACATATTTCAATACTTATTTTTGTCAACCGACCCGCACGCGTTTATGTACTTTTCTTTGATTTTTTTCTTCTGTACTCTTAGCTTCTACTTATGAATTAGGGATGTTTTATCTTACCTCATTACTGTGGTGTAATTGTTGGATGGCAACTAATGTCAACTGGGTGTTTTCAGCCTTTAAGGACCATGAAGAAATTTGGTGTCTGGCGATTCTAATCTTAGTAGACTGTAATGCTAGGGATTGGAGCTGAACACCACTTTCTTTCTTTATATCCCCTTAGGTACTTATAGCGAATAGTATATAGGGGATCAGGTATGGTTTGTGCGGTGAGAAATGTGTAGGTGCGCTTGTGATATAAGAAGGACAATATTTGTTTTAATACAATTAACAATTTTATTGCAGTGTGACAAAAATTTTAAGTAGGTTACACGTTGGTGAAATTAAGAAATGCATGTGTTTGTTTAGGTGGCTTTTATGTAGTAAGTTTTAAGTTTACAAATTTCAGTTTTAATTAATGCAATTAACAATTTTAACTAGATTAAGCGTTGTGCTTAACTTGAAAACTGAAGTAGAACTCTTTTATAATTTTTTTTCTTACTAAATAGACTAAGTCTTAAATAGACTAAGTTTTACGTTATTGGAATGTTCGATGTAATTCACGATTTGAACATTTCCAATTATGTAGTTTATCATTGCACTGATTAGAGTTACCGTTTACAATAAACCTTATGTCATGACATATTTATCTTATTTTAATGTTTTTACATATTTCCCTTCTTCAATATATACTATGGACAAATATATAGAAAATTATTTTTATGATTTTCGGTGTAAAATCGTAGATTTTATACAACTATATAGCGAAAATTTTTAAAATATGAATAAATATGTTAATACTTTTTTATATAAAAAGACCTCAGAATTAGAATATTATTACTAAAATAATTTTGAAAGGTAAAGAATAAATAAAAATCTACACTTACAATCAAGACATAAGTATATGTAATGAAAATTCGAAAAATAATCCTAATAATTTTTAAATTTCACGATATTAATATATTTTGAAAAAAGGTGAATACAGCACGCCCTCATCAGTTACTATATAACTATAATTTTTACTATTCCAACTTTAAGTCGTAAGGAGTACATAGATGTGTTTCTAAAATTCTTTTTATAATCACCCCCATCGTAAATACTCGTTCCCTCGAAAAATCTCCCGATCGCCAATTTTCATTCCGGTGAGTTTTTCTCAAAAAACCCTTATTATTTAAAAAAAATTGTTTTCAATTATTAGATTGCCTTTTTAAAAGGAGTTAAAGTGCAACCAAACTATAATTGCCTAATAATATGTTTATAAAGTGTTTCGTAAAAGATAGTTATGACTATTCGAAAAATGTAAAACCCAAGTTAAGCCGTCGTGAATAAGGTGAACAATTGTTACACTTGCTATGAACTGGGGTATGACATACCTCAACGTTCGATGCAATATTTTAGTTTTTATAATTATGTAATAAATAATAAGAGGTTTTTAAGTTTTCAAAACTGTGGTTAAAGTCTACTGACGATTTGGTAAAGCACCAATGAAATGCATATAGACATTGCTTAACCACCAACAATAAATTTCATTTATATATATAATATATATTTTTTCTTACCAGATATAAATATTAGCATCTGTTAGATAAGATCATTAAATCAAATACGATAAATATGTTCAGAGCTTATTTTTATTTAATTAAAATAACATGATGCTTAATTTTTTTTTTACTGACTTAAGTATCTTAAAATATCGCGTTGATGCTTTCGTAACTCTAAAACTAATGTTTCACCTCGTACTATGTAGCCTTACCTTCAGCTACTGTCACGATGGAAATCCCATCAAAACAATATCATTAGCAAATCAAACTTTAAATTCATCTTGGGTGTGACATTTCAAATAAACATTAACACAATATTCGTATAGGTAAAGACGATTTTATCTATTTTATTTTAAACAAAAAGAAAAGAATAAATATGTTGTCAACATTTGTTTAACATTAGATACGATTTAAGAATCAAATTAAAAATACAATAAGTTTATATGTACATATACTTATATGTATAAACATTATAAGGCAATTATGATCAGTGCAGCCACCTCAAAAAATATATTCTAACCAAAATATTTGAAAAAGTTACCAAATTTGAGAAAAAATAACCAAATTTAAAATACACCGTTTTATTTGAAAAAAAAAACATATAATTGAAGTTGAAATGTAATGCAGAGTTAATAATTACAAAACAAGAAATGTAATTCATTTACATATTAAAGAATTCTTACTACTGAAAAAATAACGAGAAACTCAAGGCGAATTCGCCTTGTGTATATTTCTAATAACACTGAGCTGAGAAGCGTTGACATTGTTATGCAACAAACGTAATACAAACAAGTAAATAACAATGTCAACAAAAAAGGAAAAAAGTAACCAAAATGAAAACAATATTCACATCTTCACATTAAAAAAAAAATTACCAATTTTGGTTAGAAATAACCAAAAACGGCAGCTCTGATTATGATGCCGCAATATGTTTAAGTGGTCCTTCCAAGTAAGCAGCTAAAGCCATTGCTTTTTGTTTTAATAGGCCGAGGCCAACACTTTCTTTTGCATAGAGGCACAACAGTATACTGGCTACCTAAAACGAAAAACAACATTTTGTCTTATTATTTATATACACCCAAACATGAAATAATCGATAATATCAAAAAAATACGTTTAGTAATCTTTTTTATACGGAAATAAAAATTTCAGCTTTATTAATTCTCCTACCGATTAAAAATTTACATAAAATCCGAATTCATATATGTACCTATTACACTAAGATATCTTTTTCGATATCATGTTTATTATATCAGTTTATGTTTTATTGTCATAAAAATATTTCAACAAATTCAAGCTGATGATAATCAGGTTCATTAAAGAACTTGAATAATTAAAAAGATGTTTGATGTTTTGTGGTTCTACTCATAAGAGACCGCTTTATTAAAAACTCTTTGCTTATATACTAATAATGAGAATCTATCGACGCTAAACTTAAATAATTCTACAGTTCATTCAGTGAAACATTGTATCAGGCTCTCACAAATTTTTGGTTGGTTGTACTTAGCAACTATACGGTTACTATATTGGATCATCATTAGAAAATTGCGAATTTTCCATTCGATTACGATACGCGAGCAATTATGGTTTCTAAAATATCGGGTTACACACCAAATATATTTGTTATTAAACTTTTTATAACTGGAGTTTTTCCAGTCCCCAGAAGAGCTAGAGACTTTGTTCTTGGACCCTTGGATTGGAAATGAACCTAAATAGAGTGGTATTCAGTGGTATAAATTCAGAAACATCCGAAGTACGGTTCCAGAGCTGGGATGCTTACACCTATTTCTCGACACAAAATTTATACCAAAAATCAATTATTTTTTTAATGTTTGTAAATTAAACCTATTTCGTGCTATGGGAAACCTCAATAGTCTATTAAAAACTAAAAATATAAAAAAAAAATTCCAGGGATGGGAAATAAAAATTTTTTTTCGGCCCATTCCGTATTTTGTAGTACATGTAGTAATTAAATTGTTAAAAATTTCAAGTTTTTCTTTAACAAACCCTCTTTATAGAAGATTTGCACTGACCACAAAAAAGTTTTGAAATTCAAAGTCTGCTTCCAGGGATGGGAAATTGAATTTTTTATACGTGAAAATAATCAAACAGGCAACTGATGTTGCTTTTTTTGGCTAATTAAAACTGTCTTATAATTTGGGAAGAACAAAATTGGTATCAAAAATTCAAAAAAGAAATCAAAATTTCGAAATAGTACATGAAAGTGACCAAAATAGTTAAAAATTTAAAATTTTTCTTAAATAAAACTACTTTATACCTCAAGAAGACTTGTACTGATAACAAAATAAAAAAAATAAAATTTCGCTTCCAGGGTTGGGAAAATGAATGTTTTTTTTGGTACCCGCAATATTTTGTCGTACATGTAATAAGCAAAATGGTTAGAACATTTTTTTTTTAATAAAATCCCTTTATAGCTCATGAAGATTTGCATTGATAAAAAATTTTTGAAAAAGTAAAATTTCGCTTCCAGGGTTGGGAAATTGAAATTTTTTTATACATATATAGTAACCAAAATGGTTAAAAATTTAACATTTCGCTCCCAGGGATGGGAAATTGAAATTTTTTTTTATACATAAAAGTAACCAAAAAGCCAAGTAACATCGGTTTTTTACTAATTAACACTATTTTATAATTCAGGAAAAAAAAATTGGTATCAAATATTAAAACAAATTAAAATTTCGATTCCAGGGCTGGATAACTGCAATATTTTATATTATATGAAAGTGACCAAAATGGTTACAAATTTAAAAGTTTTTCTTACAGCGATTTATTTTCTGGAAAACATGTAACATTTAGTCACTTTTTATTCTACAAAACACAATTAGGCACAATTTTAAAGTAAAGAACATTTTCATAAGGAATGGTAGATAAATTTCCGATAAATTCCCTATTTTCAAATGCCATAATGTTACTATTTTCCATTGAAAAGTGCAAAAAATGTAGCATTATTTTTTAGAAAAGAAAACAACTTTAAATAAAACTATTTCACGCTTCATTATTAAGATCTGCATTGGTAAAAAAAAAATACTTAAATTTCGTTTCCACGGTTGAGAAATTGAAATATTTTTTATGCATAAAAGTAACAAAAGAGGCAATTGACGTTGTTGTTTTTGCTAATTTTAACTATTTTATAATTCAGGAAGAACAAAATTGGTATTAAAATGTTAACAAAATTTCGATTCCAGGGTTGGACAAATGAAATATTTTATGGTACATGAAAGTGACCAAAAAGTTTAAAAATTCATTAAGAATTGCATTGGTAAAAAAATAAAAATTCTCTTCCAGAGTTGGAAAATCGAAATATTTCTGGTACATAAAAGTACCCACATAGATTCCAAATTTGGTTTTTTAGTGAATTAAACCTATTTTATACTTCAGGAAGAATTAATTTAGTATTAAAAATTCGGTTCCAGGGTTGGAAAATCTAAATTTTTTTGGTACATAAAAGTCGCCATATAAGTTCCTAATTTTGGTTGTGTGTGAATGAAATCTTTTTTATACTTCGGGAAGAGTTAATTAAATTGGTATTAAAAAACAAAAAAAAAATAAAAAATCCAATTTCAGGGTTGGAATATCGACATTTTCTGATTCATAAAAGTAACCATAGAATTTGTTATTTTTGATTTTTATATATCAGGAAGAAATAAATTGGTATTAAAAACCAAAAAAATCTAAAAGACTATTCTACGGTTGGACAATTAGAACCTTTTGGGGTACATGAAACGGATTTTTTCTTTTTGTTTGTAAATTAAACATATTTAATATTTTTGAAAGACGTTCACAGGTATAAGAAATAAGAAAAGCCAAACATTTAGCTTCGTAACCAAAAAAATTATATATAAAAGAAACTGATAACATAATTTTCTTTTTTTTTAATTATTTTTAAATTAAAGCTACTTTCTGTTTTAACAAGGAAGAAAGAAAGAAGAATTACATCTGTGAAGGGTATTTAAGATTCGGCACAGCCGAATATAGCACTTTTACTTGTTATTATATATGCATATATTTAAATACTTATTTTTGTCAACCGACCCGCACGCGCTTATGTACTTTTCTTTGATTTTATTCTTCTGTACTCTTAGCTTCTACTTATGAATTAGGGATGTTTTATCTTACCTCATTACTGTGGTGTAATTGTTGGATGGCAAGTAATGTCAACTGGGTGTTTTCAGCCTTTAAGGACCATGAAGAAATTTGGTATCTGGCGATTATAATCTTAGTGGACTGTAATGCTAGGGATTGGAGCTGGACACCACTCTCTTTCTTTATATCCCCTTAGGTACTTATAGCGAATAGTATATAGGGGATCAGGTATGGTTTATGCGGTGAGAAATGTGTAGGTGCGCTTGTGATATAAGAAGGACAATATTTGTTTTAATACAATTAACAATTTTATTGCAGTGTGACAAAAATTTTAAGTAGGTTACACGTTGGTGAAATTAAGAAATGCATGTGTTTGTTTAGGTGGCTTTTATGTAGTAAGTTTAAGTTTACAAATTTCAGTTTTAATTAATGCAATTAGCAATTTTAACTAGATTAAGCGTTGTGCTTAACTTGAAAACTGAAGTAGAACTCTTTTATACTTTTTTTCTTACTAAATAGACTAAGTCTTAAATAGACTAAGTTTTACATTATTGGAATGTTCGATGTAATTCACGATTTGAACATTTCCAATTATGTAGTTTATCATTGCACTGATTAGAGTCACCGTTTACAATAAACCTTATGTCATGACATATTTATCTTATTTTAATATTTTTACATATTTCCCTTCTTCAATATATACTATGGACAAATATATAGAAAATTATTTTTATGATTTTCGGTGTAAAATCGTAGATTTTATACAACTATATAGCGAAAATTTTTAAAATATGAATAAATAAGTTAATACTTTTTTATATAAAAAGACCTCAGAATTAGAATATTATTACTAAAATAATTTTGAAAGGTAAAGAATAAATAAAAATCTACACTTACAATCAAGACATCATATACTTATGTAATGAAAATTCGAAAAATAATCCTAATAATTTTTAAATTTCACGATATTAATATATTTTGAAAAAAGGTGAATACAGCACGCCCTCATCAGTTACTATATAACTATAATTTTTATTATTCCAACTTTAAGTCGTAAGGAGTACATAGATGTGTTTCTAAAATTCTTTTTATAATCACCCCCATCGTAAATACTCGTTCCCTCGAAAAATCTCCCGATCGCCAATTTTCATTCCGGTGAGTTTTTCTCAAAAAACCCTTATTATTTAAAAAAATTGTTTTCAATTATTTGGTTGCTTTTTTAAAAGGAGTTAAAGTGCAACCAAACTATAATTGCCTAATAATATGTTTATAAAGTGTTTCGTAAAAGATAGTTGTGACTATTCGAAAAATGTAAAACCCAAGTTAAGCCGTCGTGAATAAGGTGAACAATTGTTACACTTGCTATGAACTGGGGTATGACATACCTCAACGTTCGATGCAATATTTTAGTTTTTATAATTATGTAATAAATAATAAGAGGTTTTTAAGTTTTCAAAACTGTGGTTAAAGTCTACTGACGATTTGGTAAAGCACCAATGAAATGCATATAGACATTGCTTAACCACCAACAATAAATTTCATTTATATATATAATATATATTTTTTCTTACCAGATATAAATATTAGCATCTGTTAGATAAGATCATTAAATCAAATACGATAAATATATTCAGAGCTTATTTTTATTTAATTAAAATAACATGATGCTTAAATTTTTTTTTACTGACTTAAGTATCTTAAAATATCGCGTTGATGCTTTCGTAACTCTAAAACTAATGTTTCACCTCGTACTATGTAGCCTTACCTTCAGCTACTGTCACGATGGAAATCCCATCAAAACAATATCATTAGCAAATCAAACTTTAAATTCATCTTGGGTGTGACATTTCAAATAAACATTAACAAAATATTCGTATAGGTAAAGACGATTTTATCTATTTTATTTTAAACAAAAACAAAAGAATAAATATGTTGTCAACATTTGTTTAACATTAGATACGATTTAAGAATCAAATTAAAAATACAATAAGTTTATATGTACATATACTTATATGTATAAACATTATAAGGCAATTATGATCAGTGCAGCCACCTCAAAAAATATATTCTAACCAAAATATTTGAAAAAGTTACCAAATTTGAGAAAAAATAACCAAATTTAAAATACACCGTTTTATTTGAAAAAAAAAACATATATTTGAAGTTGAAATGTAATGCAGAGTTAATAATTACAAAACAAGAAATGTAATTCATTTACATATTAAAGAATTCTTACTACTGAAAAAATAACGAGAAACTCATGTACATATGTATATTTTTATGTTACAAGTCAATTTTCCATATATAATTTATTTTCTTTAAAGTACATAAATAAAATTATTATTATAATATTATTTTTAATAGGAACGTTACAATAAACTAATGTATATTCAAGGCGAATTCGCCTTGTGTATATTTCTAATAACACTGAGCTGAGAAGCGTTGACATTGTTATGCAACAAACGTAATACAAACAAGTAAATAACAATGTCAACAAAAAAGGAAAAAAGAAACCAAAATGAAAACAATATTCACATCTTCACATTAAAAAAAAAATTACCAATTTTGGTTAGAAATAACCAAAAACGGCAGCTCTGATTATGATGCCGCAATTTGTTTAAGTGGTCCTTCCAAGTAAGCAGCTAAAGCCATTGCTTTTTGTTTTAATAGGCCGAGGCCAACACTTTCTTTTGCATAGAGGCACAACAGTATACTGGCTACCTAAAACGAAAAACAACTTTTTGTCTTATTATTTATATACACCCAAACATGAAATAATCGATAATATCAAAAAAATACGTTTAGTAATCTTTTTTATACGGAAATAAAAATTTCAGCTTTATTAATTCTCCTACCGATTAAAAATTTACATAAAATCCGAATTCATATATGTACCTATTACACTAAGATATCTTTTTCGATATCATGTTTATTATATCAGTTTATGTTTTATTGTCATAAAAATATTTCAACAAATTCAAGCTGATGATAATCAGGTTCATTAAAAGTCATTAAAAGCTTTTTCCGTCAGGACTAGGTACACCAAACAAGTCTTCCAGTATTCTGTAAGGAACTTGAATAATTAAAAAGATGTTTGATGTTTTGTGGTTCCACTCATAAGAGACCGCTTTATTAAAAACTCTTTGCTTATATACTAATAATGAGAATCTATCGACGCTAAACTTAAATAATTCTACAGTTCATTCAGTGAAACATTGTATCAGGCTCTCACAAATTTTTGGTTGGTTGTACTTAGCAACTATACGGTTACTATATTGGATCATCATTAGAAAATTGCGAATTTTCCATTCGATTACGATACGCGAGCAATTATGGTTTCTAAAATATCGGGTTACACACCAAATATATTTGTTATTAAACTTTTTATAACTGGAGTTTTTCCAATCCCCAGAAGAGCTAGAGACTTTGTTCTTGGACCCTTGGATTGGAAATGAACCTAAATAGAGTGGTATTCAGTGTTATAAATTCAGAAACATCCGAAGTACGGTTCCAGAGCTGGGATGCTTACACCTATTTCTCGACACAAAATTTATACCAAAAATCAATTATTTTTTTAATGTTTGTAAATTAAACCTATTTCGTGCTATGGGAAACCTCAATAGTCTATTAAAAACTAAAAATATAAAAAAAAATTCCAGGGATGGGAAAAAAAATTTTTTTTCGGCCCATTCCGTATTTTGTAGTACATGTAGTAATTAAATTGTTAAAAATTTCAAGTTTTTCTTTAACAAACCCTCTTTATAGAAGATTTGCACTGACCACAAAAAAGTTTTGAAATTCAAAGTTTGCTTCCAGGGATGGGAAATTGAATTTTTTATACGTGAAAATAATCAAACAGGCAACTGATGTTGCTTTTTTTGGCTAATTAAAACTGTCTTATAATTTGGGAAGAACAAAATTGGTATCAAAAATTCACAAAAGAAATCAAAATTTCGAATCCAGGGTTGGACAAGTGCAATATTTTGTAGTACATGAAAGTGACCAAAATAGTTAAAAATTTAAAATTTTTCTTAAATAAAACTACTTTATACCTCAAGAAGACTTGTACTGATAACAAAATAAAAAAAATAAAATTTCGCTTCCAGGGTTGGGAAAATGAATGTTTTTTTGGTACCCGCAATATTTTGTCGTACATGTAATAAGCAAAATGGTTACAAAATTTTGAGTTTTTGTTAAATAAAATCTCTTTATAGCTCATGAAGATTTGCATTGATAAAAAATTTTTGAAAAAGTAAAATTTCGCTTCCAGGGTTGGGAAATTGAAATTTTTTTATACATATATAGTAACCAAAATGGTTAAAAATTTAAAATGGTTCTTCAATAAAACTACTTTATGCCTCATGAAGAGTCGCATTGATAAAAAAGAAAAAAAAATAAATTTCAATTCCAGGCCTGGGAAAATGAAAGTTTTTTTGGTGCATGCAATATATTGTAGAACATGAAAGTGACAAATATGGTTGCAAATTTTAAGTTTTTCTCAAATAAAACTATTTCACGCCTCATTATTAAGAGTTGCATTGGTATATAAAACGACTTTATAACTAATGAACACTAAATGAAAATTTCGCTCCCAGGGATGGGAAATTGAAATTTTTTTTATACATAAAAGTAACCAAAAAGCCAAGTAACATCGGTTTTTTAATAATTAACACTATTTTATAATTCAGGAAAAAAAAATTGGTATCAAATATTAAAACAAATTAAAATTTCGATTCCAGGGCTGGATAACTGCAATATTTTGTATTATATGAAAGTGACCAAAATGGTTACAAATTTTAAGTTTTTCTTACAGCGATTTATTTTCTGGAAAACATGTAACATTTAGTCACTTATTATTCTACAAAACACAATTAGGCACAATTTTAAAGTAAAGAACATTTTCATAAGGAATGGTAGATAAATTTCCAATAAATTCCCTATTTTCAAATGCCATAATGTTACTATTTTCCATTGAAAAGTGCAAAAAATGTAGCATTATTTTTTAGAAAAGAAAACAACATTTAATAAAACTATTTCACGCTTCATTATTAAGAGCTGCATTGGTAAAAAAAAAATACTTAAATTTCGTTTCCACGGTTGAGAAATTGAAATATTTTTTATGCATAAAAGTAACAAAAGAGGCAATTGACGTTGTTGTTTTTGCTAATTTTAACTATTTTATAATTCAGGAAGAACAAAATTGGTATTAAAATGTTAACAAAATTTCGATTCCAGGGTTGGACAAATGAAATATTTTATGGTACATGAAAGTGACCAATAAGTTTAAAAATTCATTAAGAATTGCATTGGTAAAAAAATAAAAATTCGCTTCCAGAGTTGGAAAATCGAAATATTTCTGGTACATAAAAGTACCCACATAGATTCCAAATTTGGTTTTTTAGTGAATTAAACCTATTTTATACTTCAGGAAGAATTAATTTGGTATTAAAAATTCGGTTCCAGGGTTGGAAAATCTAAATTTTTTTGGTACATAAAAGTCGCCATATAAGTTCCTAATTTTGGTTGTGTGTGAATGAAATCTTTTTTATACTTCGGGAAGAGTTAATTAAATTGGTATTAAAAAACAAAAAAAAATAAAAAAATCCAATTTCAGGGTTGGAATATCGACATTTTCTGATTCATAAAAGTAACCATAGAATTTGTTATTTTTGATTTTTATATATCAGGAAGAAATAAATTGGTATTAAAAACCAAAAAAATCTAAAAGACTATTCTACGGTTGGACAATTAGAACCTTTTGGGGTACATGAAACGGATTTTTTCTTTTTGTTTGTAAATTAAACATATTTAATATTTTTGAAAGACGTTCACAGGTATAAGAAATAAGAAAAGCCAAACATTTAGCTTCGTAACCAAAAAAATTATATATAAAAGTAACTGATAACATAATTTTGTTTTTTTTTTAATTATTTTTTAATTAAAGCTACTTTCTGTTTTAACAAGAAAGAAGAATTACATCTGTGAAGGGTATTTAAGATTCGGCACAGCCGAATATAGCACTTTTACTTGTTATTATATATGCATATATTTAAATACTTATTTTTGTCAACCGACCCGCACGCGCTTATGTACTTTTCTTTGATTTTATTCTTCTGTACTCTTAGCTTCTACTTATGAATTAGGGATGTTTTATCTTACCTCATTACTGTGGTGTAATTGTTGGATGGCAAGTAATGTCAACTGGGTGTTTTCAGCCTTTAAGGACCATGAAGAAATTTGGTATCTGGCGATTATAATCTTAGTGGACTGTAATGCTAGGGATTGGAGCTGGACACCACTTTCTTTCTTTATATCCCCTTAGGTACTTATAGCGAATAGTATATAGGGGATCAGGTATGGTTTATGCGGTGAGAAATGTGTAGGTGCGCTTGTGATATAAGAAGGACAATATTTGTTTTAATACAATTAACAATTTTATTGCAGTGTGACAAAAATTTTAAGTAGGTTACACGTTGGTGAAATTAAGAAATGCATGTGTTTGTTTAGGTGGCTTTTATGTAGTAAGTTTAAGTTTACAAATTTCAGTTTTAATTAATGCAATTAGCAATTTTAACTAGATTAAGCGTTGTGCTTAACTTGAAAACTGAAGTAGAACTCTTTTATACTTTTTTTCTTACTAAATAGACTAAGTCTTAAATAGACTAAGTTTTACATTATTGGAATGTTCGATGTAATTCACGATTTGAACATTTCCAATTATGTAGTTTATCATTGCACTGATTAGAGTCACCGTTTACAATAAACCTTATGTCATGACATATTTATCTTATTTTAATATTTTTACATATTTCCCTTCTTCAATATATACTATGGACAAATATATAGAAAATTATTTTTATGATTTTCGGTGTAAAATCGTAGATTTTATACAACTATATAGCGAAAATTTTTAAAATATGAATAAATAAGTTAATACTTTTTTATATAAAAAGACCTCAGAATTAGAATATTATTACTAAAATAATTTTGAAAGGTAAAGAATAAATAAAAATCTACACTTACAATCAAGACATCATATACTTATGTAATGAAAATTCGAAAAATAATCCTAATAATTTTTAAATTTCACGATATTAATATATTTTGAAAAAAGGTGAATACAGCACGCCCTCATCAGTTACTATATAACTATAATTTTTATTATTCCAACTTTAAGTCGTAAGGAGTACATAGATGTGTTTCTAAAATTCTTTTTATAATCACCCCCATCGTAAATACTCGTTCCCTCGAAAAATCTCCCGATCGCCAATTTTCATTCCGGTGAGTTTTTCTCAAAAATCCCTTATTATTTAAAAAAATTGTTTTCAATTATTTGGTTGCTTTTTTAAAAGGAGTTAAAGTGCAACCAAACTATAATTGCCTAATAATATGTTTATAAAGTGTTTCGTAAAAGATAGTTGTGACTATTCGAAAAATGTAAAACCCAAGTTAAGCCGTCGTGAATAAGGTGAACAATTGTTACACTTGCTATGAACTGGGGTATGACATACCTCAACGTTCGATGCAATATTTTAGTTTTTATAATTATGTAATAAATAATAAGAGGTTTTTAAGTTTTCAAAACTGTGGTTAAAGTCTACTGACGATTTGGTAAAGCACCAATGAAATGCATATAGACATTGCTTAACCACCAACAATAAATTTCATTTATATATATAATATATATTTTTTCTTACCAGATATAAATATTAGCATCTGTTAGATAAGATCATTAAATCAAATACGATAAATATATTCAGAGCTTATTTTTATTTAATTAAAATAACATGATGCTTAAATTTTTTTTTACTGACTTAAGTATCTTAAAATATCGCGTTGATGCTTTCGTAACTCTAAAACTAATGTTTCACCTCGTACTATGTAGCCTTACCTTCAGCTACTGTCACGATGGAAATCCCATCAAAACAATATCATTAGCAAATCAAACTTTAAATTCATCTTGGGTGTGACATTTCAAATAAACATTAACAAAATATTCGTATAGGTAAAGACGATTTTATCTATTTTATTTTAAACAAAAACAAAAGAATAAATATGTTGTCAACATTTGTTTAACATTAGATACGATTTAAGAATCAAATTAAAAATACAATAAGTTTATATGTACATATACTTATATGTATAAACATTATAAGGCAATTATGATCAGTGCAGCCACCTCAAAAAATATATTCTAACCAAAATATTTGAAAAAGTTACCAAATTTGAGAAAAAATAACCAAATTTAAAATACACCGTTTTATTTGAAAAAAAAACATATATTTGAAGTTGAAATGTAATGCAGAGTTAATAATTACAAAACAAGAAATGTAATTCATTTACATATTAAAGAATTCTTACTACTGAAAAAATAACGAGAAACTCATGTACATATGTATATTTTTATGTTACAAGTCAATTTTCCATATATAATTTATTTTCTTTAAAGTACATAAATAAAATTATTATTATAATATTATTTTTAATAGGAACGTTACAATAAACTAATGTATATTCAAGGCGAATTCGCCTTGTGTATATTTCTAATAACACTGAGCTGAGAAGCGTTGACATTGTTATGCAACAAACGTAATACAAACAAGTAAATAACAATGTCAACAAAAAAGGAAAAAAGAAACCAAAATGAAAACAATATTCACATCTTCACATTAAAAAAAAAATTACCAATTTTGGTTAGAAATAACCAAAAACGGCAGCTCTGATTATGATGCCGCAATTTGTTTAAGTGGTCCTTCCAAGTAAGCAGCTAAAGCCATTGCTTTTTGTTTTAATAGGCCGAGGCCAACACTTTCTTTTGCATAGAGGCACAACAGTATACTGGCTACCTAAAACGAAAAACAACTTTTTGTCTTATTATTTATATACACCCAAACATGAAATAATCGATAATATCAAAAAAATACGTTTAGTAATCTTTTTTATACGGAAATAAAAATTTCAGCTTTATTAATTCTCCTACCGATTAAAAATTTACATAAAATCCGAATTCATATATGTACCTATTACACTAAGATATCTTTTTCGATATCATGTTTATTATATCAGTTTATGTTTTATTGTCATAAAAATATTTCAACAAATTCAAGCTGATGATAATCAGGTTCATTAAAAGTCATTAAAAGCTTTTTCCGTCAGGACTAGGTACACCAAACAAGTCTTCCAGTATTCTGTAAGGAACTTGAATAATTAAAAAGATGTTTGATGTTTTGTGGTTCCACTCATAAGAGACCGCTTTATTAAAAACTCTTTGCTTATATACTAATAATGAGAATCTATCGACGCTAAACTTAAATAATTCTACAGTTCATTCAGTGAAACATTGTATCAGGCTCTCACAAATTTTTGGTTGGTTGTACTTAGCAACTATACGGTTACTATATTGGATCATCATTAGAAAATTGCGAATTTTCCATTCGATTACGATACGCGAGCAATTATGGTTTCTAAAATATCGGGTTACACACCAAATATATTTGTTATTAAACTTTTTATAACTGGAGTTTTTCCAATCCCCAGAAGAGCTAGAGACTTTGTTCTTGGACCCTTGGATTGGAAATGAACCTAAATAGAGTGGTATTCAGTGTTATAAATTCAGAAACATCCGAAGTACGGTTCCAGAGCTGGGATGCTTACACCTATTTCTCGACACAAAATTTATACCAAAAATCAATTATTTTTTTAATGTTTGTAAATTAAACCTATTTCGTGCTATGGGAAACCTCAATAGTCTATTAAAAACTAAAAATATAAAAAAAAATTCCAGGGATGGGAAAAAAAATTTTTTTTCGGCCCATTCCGTATTTTGTAGTACATGTAGTAATTAAATTGTTAAAAATTTCAAGTTTTTCTTTAACAAACCCTCTTTATAGAAGATTTGCACTGACCACAAAAAAGTTTTGAAATTCAAAGTTTGCTTCCAGGGATGGGAAATTGAATTTTTTATACGTGAAAATAATCAAACAGGCAACTGATGTTGCTTTTTTTGGCTAATTAAAACTGTCTTATAATTTGGGAAGAACAAAATTGGTATCAAAAATTCACAAAAGAAATCAAAATTTCGAATCCAGGGTTGGACAAGTGCAATATTTTGTAGTACATGAAAGTGACCAAAATAGTTAAAAATTTAAAATTTTTCTTAAATAAAACTACTTTATACCTCAAGAAGACTTGTACTGATAACAAAATAAAAAAAATAAAATTTCGCTTCCAGGGTTGGGAAAATGAATGTTTTTTTGGTACCCGCAATATTTTGTCGTACATGTAATAAGCAAAATGGTTACAAAATTTTGAGTTTTTGTTAAATAAAATCTCTTTATAGCTCATGAAGATTTGCATTGATAAAAAATTTTTGAAAAAGTAAAATTTCGCTTCCAGGGTTGGGAAATTGAAATTTTTTTATACATATATAGTAACCAAAATGGTTAAAAATTTAAAATGGTTCTTCAATAAAACTACTTTATGCCTCATGAAGAGTCGCATTGATAAAAAAGAAAAAAAAATAAATTTCAATTCCAGGCCTGGGAAAATGAAAGTTTTTTTGGTGCATGCAATATATTGTAGAACATGAAAGTGACAAATATGGTTGCAAATTTTAAGTTTTTCTCAAATAAAACTATTTCACGCCTCATTATTAAGAGTTGCATTGGTATATAAAACGACTTTATAACTAATGAACACTAAATGAAAATTTCACTCCCAGGGATGGGAAATTGAAATTTTTTTTATACATAAAAGTAACCAAAAAGCCAAGTAACATCGGTTTTTTACTAATTAACACTATTTTATAATTCAGGAAAAAAAAATTGGTATCAAATATTAAAACAAATTAAAATTTCGATTCCAGGGCTGGATAACTGCAATATTTTGTATTATATGAAAGTGACCAAAATGGTTACAAATTTTAAGTTTTTCTTACAGCGATTTATTTTCTGGAAAACATAAAGAACATTTTCATAAGGAATGGTAGATAAATTTCCAATAAATTCCCTATTTTCAAATGCCATAATGTTACTATTTTCCATTGAAAAGTGCAAAAAATTTTGCATTATTTTTTAGAAAAGAAAACAACATTTAATAAAACTATTTCACGCTTCATTATTAAGAGCTGCATTGGTAAAAAAAAAATACTTAAATTTCGTTTCCACGGTTGAGAAATTGAAATATTTTTTATGCATAAAAGTAACAAAAGAGGCAATTGACGTTGTTGTTTTTGCTAATTTTAACTATTTTATAATTCAGGAAGAACAAAATTGGTATTAAAATGTTAACAAAATTTCGATTCCAGGGTTGGACAAATGAAATATTTTATGGTACATGAAAGTGACCAATAAGTTTAAAAATTCATTAAGAATTGCATTGGTAAAAAAATAAAAATTCGCTTCCAGAGTTGGAAAATCGAAATATTTCTGGTACATAAAAGTACCCACATAGATTCCAAATTTGGTTTTTTAGTGAATTAAACCTATTTTATACTTCAGGAAGAATTAATTTGGTATTAAAAATTCGGTTCCAGGGTTGGAAAATCTAAATTTTTTTGGTACATAAAAGTCGCCATATAAGTTCCTAATTTTGGTTGTGTGTGAATGAAATCTTTTTTATACTTCGGGAAGAGTTAATTAAATTGGTATTAAAAAACAAAAAAAAATAAAAAAATCCAATTTCAGGGTTGGAATATCGACATTTTCTGATTCATAAAAGTAACCATAGAATTTGTTATTTTTGATTTTTATATATCAGGAAGAAATAAATTGGTATTAAAAACCAAAAAAATCTAAAAGACTATTCTACGGTTGGACAATTAGAACCTTTTGGGGTACATGAAACGGATTTTTTCTTTTTGTTTGTAAATTAAACATATTTAATATTTTTGAAAGACGTTCACAGGTATAAGAAATAAGAAAAGCCAAACATTTAGCTTCGTAACCAAAAAAATTATATATAAAAGTAACTGATAACATAATTTTGTTTTTTTTTTAATTATTTTTTAATTAAAGCTACTTTCTGTTTTAACAAGAAAGAAGAATTACATCTGTGAAGGGTATTTAAGATTCGGCACAGCCGAATATAGCACTTTTACTTGTTATTATATATGCATATATTTAAATACTTATTTTTGTCAACCGACCCGCACGCGCTTATGTACTTTTCTTTGATTTTATTCTTCTGTACTCTTAGCTTCTACTTATGAATTAGGGATGTTTTATCTTACCTCATTACTGTGGTGTAATTGTTGGATGGCAAGTAATGTCAACTGGGTGTTTTCAGCCTTTAAGGACCATGAAGAAATTTGGTATCTGGCGATTATAATCTTAGTGGACTGTAATGCTAGGGATTGGAGCTGGACACCACTTTCTTTCTTTATATCCCCTTAGGTACTTATAGCGAATAGTATATAGGGGATCAGGTATGGTTTATGCGGTGAGAAATGTGTAGGTGCGCTTGTGATATAAGAAGGACAATATTTGTTTTAATACAATTAACAATTTTATTGCAGTGTGACAAAAATTTTAAGTAGGTTACACGTTGGTGAAATTAAGAAATGCATGTGTTTGTTTAGGTGGCTTTTATGTAGTAAGTTTAAGTTTACAAATTTCAGTTTTAATTAATGCAATTAGCAATTTTAACTAGATTAAGCGTTGTGCTTAACTTGAAAACTGAAGTAGAACTCTTTTATACTTTTTTTCTTACTAAATAGACTAAGTCTTAAATAGACTAAGTTTTACATTATTGGAATGTTCGATGTAATTCACGATTTGAACATTTCCAATTATGTAGTTTATCATTGCACTGATTAGAGTCACCGTTTACAATAAACCTTATGTCATGACATATTTATCTTATTTTAATATTTTTACATATTTCCCTTCTTCAATATATACTATGGACAAATATATAGAAAATTATTTTTATGATTTTCGGTGTAAAATCGTAGATTTTATACAACTATATAGCGAAAATTTTTAAAATATGAATAAATAAGTTAATACTTTTTTATATAAAAAGACCTCAGAATTAGAATATTATTACTAAAATAATTTTGAAAGGTAAAGAATAAATAAAAATCTACACTTACAATCAAGACATCATATACTTATGTAATGAAAATTCGAAAAATAATCCTAATAATTTTTAAATTTCACGATATTAATATATTTTGAAAAAAGGTGAATACAGCACGCCCTCATCAGTTACTATATAACTATAATTTTTATTATTCCAACTTTAAGTCGTAAGGAGTACATAGATGTGTTTCTAAAATTCTTTTTATAATCACCCCCATCGTAAATACTCGTTCCCTCGAAAAATCTCCCGATCGCCAATTTTCATTCCGGTGAGTTTTTCTCAAAAAACCCTTATTATTTAAAAAAATTGTTTTCAATTATTTGGTTGCTTTTTTAAAAGGAGTTAAAGTGCAACCAAACTATAATTGCCTAATAATATGTTTATAAAGTGTTTCGTAAAAGATAGTTGTGACTATTCGAAAAATGTAAAACCCAAGTTAAGCCGTCGTGAATAAGGTGAACAATTGTTACACTTGCTATGAACTGGGGTATGACATACCTCAACGTTCGATGCAATATTTTAGTTTTTA
Source organism: Linnaemya tessellans (assembly GCA_951800035.1). Lineage (NCBI taxonomy): Eukaryota > Metazoa > Arthropoda > Insecta > Diptera > Tachinidae > Linnaemya > Linnaemya tessellans. The sequence goes on along the minus strand of OX637534.1, from coordinate 59,847,497 downwards.
TAATTATGTAATAAATAATAAGAGGTTTTTAAGTTTTCAAAACTGTGGTTAAAGTCTACTGACGATTTGGTAAAGCACCAATGAAATGCATATAGACATTGCTTAACCACCAACAATAAATTTCATTTATATATATAATATATATTTTTTCTTACCAGATATAAATATTAGCATCTGTTAGATAAGATCATTAAATCAAATACGATAAATATGTTCAGAGCTTATTTTTATTTAATTAAAATAACATGATGCTTAATTTTTTTTTTACTGACTTAAGTATCTTAAAATATCGCGTTGATGCTTTCGTAACTCTAAAACTAATGTTTCACCTCGTACTATGTAGCCTTACCTTCAGCTACTGTCACGATGGAAATCCCATCAAAACAATATCATTAGCAAATCAAACTTTAAATTCATCTTGGGTGTGACATTTCAAATAAACATTAACACAATATTCGTATAATATTCGTATTATATTCTAACCAAAATATTTGAAAATGTTACCAAATTTGAGAAAAAATAACCAAATTTAAAATACACCGTTTTATTTGAAAAAAAAAAAACAAACATATATTTGAAGTTGAAATGTAATGCAGAGTTAATAATTACAAAACAAGAAATGTAATTCATTTACATATTAAAGAATTCTTACTACTGAAAAAATAACGAGAAACTCATGTACATATGTATATTTTTATGTTACAAGTCAATTTTCCATATATAATTTATTTTCTTTAAAGTACATAAATAAAATTATTATTATAATATTATTTTTAATAGGAACGTTACAATAAACTAATGTATATTCAAGGCGAATTCGCCTTGTGTATATTTCTAATAACACTGAGCTGAGAAGCGTTGACATTGTTATGCAACAAACGTAATACAAACAAGTAAATAACAATGTCAACAAAAAAGGAAAAAAGAAACCAAAATGAAAACAATATTCACATCTTCACATTAAAAAAAAAATTACCAATTTTGGTTAGAAATAACCAAAAACGGCAGCTCTGATTATGATGCCGCAATTTGTTTAAGTGGTCCTTCCAAGTAAGCAGCTAAAGCCATTGCTTTTTGTTTTAATAGGCCGAGGCCAACACTTTCTTTTGCATAGAGGCACAACAGTATACTGGCTACCTAAAACGAAAAACAACTTTTTGTCTTATTATTTATATACACCCAAACATGAAATAATCGATAATATCAAAAAAATACGTTTAGTAATCTTTTTTATACGGAAATAAAAATTTCAGCTTTATTAATTCTCCTACCGATTAAAAATTTACATAAAATCCGAATTCATATATGTACCTATTACACTAAGATATCTTTTTCGATATCATGTTTATTATATCAGTTTATGTTTTATTGTCATAAAAATATTTCAACAAATTCAAGCTGATGATAATCAGGTTCATTAAAAGTCATTAAAAGCTTTTTCCGTCAGGACTAGGTACACCAAACAAGTCTTCCAGTATTCTGTAAAGAACTTGAATAATTAAAAAAATGTTTGATGTTTTGTGGTTCCACTCATAAGAGACCGCTTTATTAAAAACTCTTTGCTTATATATTAATAATGAGAATCTATCGACGCTAAACTTAAATAATTCTACAGTTCATTCAGTGAAACATTGTATCAGGCTCTCACAAATTTTTGGTTGGTTGTACTTAGCAACTATACGGTTACTATATTGGATCATCATTAGAAAATTGCGAATTTTCCATTCGATTACGATACGCGAGCAATTATGGTTTCTAAAATATCGGGTTACACACCAAATATATTTGTTATTAAACTTTTTATAACTGGAGTTTTTCCAAGCCCCAGAAGAGCTAGAGACTTTGTTCTTGGACCCTTGGATTGGAAATGAACCTAAATAGAGTGGTATTCAGTGGTATAAATTCAGAAACATCCGAAGTACGGTTCCAGAGCTGGGATGCTTACACCTATTTCTCGACACAAAATTTATACCAAAAATCAATTATTTTTTTTAATGTTTGTAAATTAAACCTATTTCGTGCTATGGGAAACCTCAATAGTCTATTAAAAACTAAAAATATAAAAAAAAATTCCAGGGATGGGAAAAAAAATTTTTTTTCGGCCCATTCCGTATTTTGTAGTACATGTAGTAATTAAATTGTTAAAAATTTCAAGTTTTTCTTTAACAAACCCTCTTTATAGAAGATTTGCACTGACCACAAAAAAGTTTTGAAATTCAAAGTTTGCTTCCAGGGATGGGAAATTGAATTTTTTATACGTGAAAATAATCAAACAGGCAACTGATGTTGCTTTTTTTGGCTAATTAAAACTGTCTTATAATTTGGGAAGAACAAAATTGGTATCAAAAATTCAAAAAAGAAATCAAAATTTCGAATCCAGGGTTGGACAAGTGCAATATTTTGTAGTACATGAAAGTGACCAAAATAGTTAAAAATTTAAAATTTTTCTTAAATAAAACTACTTTATACCTCAAGAAGACTTGTACTGATAACAAAATAAAAAAATTAAATTTCGCTTCCAGGGTTGGGAAAATGAATGTTTTTTTTGGTACCCGCAATATTTTGTCGTACATGTAATAAGCAAAATGGTTACAAAATTTTGAGTTTTTCTTAAATAAAATCTCTTTATAGCTCATGAAGATTTGCATTGATAAAAAATTTTTGAAAAAGTAAAATTTCGCTTCCAGGGTTGGGAAATTGAAATTTTTTTATACATATATAGTAACCAAAATGGTTAAAAATTTAAAATGGTTCTTCAATAAAACTACTTTATGCCTCATGAAGAGTCGCATCGATAAAAAAGAAAAAAAAATAAATTTCAATTCCAGGCCTGGGAAAATGAAAGTTTTTTTGGTGCATGCAATATATTGTAGAACATGAAAGTGACAAATATGGTTGCAAATTTTAAGTTTTTCTCAAATAAAACTATTTCACGCCTCATTATTAAGAGTTGCATTGGTATATAAAACGACTTTATAACTAATGAACACTAAATGAAAATTTCGCTCCCAGGGATGGGAAATTGAAATTTTTTTTATACATAAAAGTAACCAAAAAGCCAAGTAACATCGGTTTTTTAATAATTAACACTATTTTATAATTCAGGAAAAAAAAATTGGTATCAAATATTAAAACAAATTAAAATTTCGATTCCAGGGCTGGATAACTGCAATATTTTGTATTATATGAAAGTGACCAAAATGGTTACAAATTTTAAGTTTTTCTTACAGCGATTTATTTTCTGGAAAACATGTAACATTTAGTCACTTATTATTCTACAAAACACAATTAGGCACAATTTTAAAGTAAAGAACATTTTCATAAGGAATGGTAGATAAATTTCCAATAAATTCCCTATTTTCAAATGCCATAATGTTACTATTTTCCATTGAAAAGTGCAAAAAATGTAGCATTATTTTTTAGAAAAGAAAACAACATTTAATAAAACTATTTCACGCTTCATTATTAAGAGCTGCATTGGTAAAAAAAAAATACTTAAATTTCGTTTCCACGGTTGAGAAATTGAAATATTTTTTATGCATAAAAGTAACAAAAGAGGCAATTGACGTTGTTGTTTTTGCTAATTTTAACTATTTTATAATTCAGGAAGAACAAAATTGGTATTAAAATGTTAACAAAATTTCGATTCCAGGGTTGGACAAATGAAATATTTTATGGTACATGAAAGTGACCAAAAAGTTTAAAAATTCATTAAGAATTGCATTGGTAAAAAAATAAAAATTCGCTTCCAGAGTTGGAAAATCGAAATATTTCTGGTACATAAAAGTACCCACATAGATTCCAAATTTGGTTTTTTAGTGAATTAAACCTATTTTATACTTCAGGAAGAATTAATTTGGTATTAAAAATTCGGTTCCAGGGTTGGAAAATCTAAATTTTTTTGGTACATAAAAGTCGCCATATAAGTTCCTAATTTTGGTTGTGTGTGAATGAAATCTTTTTTATACTTCGGGAAGAATTAATTAAATTGGTATTAAAAAACAAAAAATAAATAAAAAATCCAATTTCAGGGTTGGAATATCGACATTTTCTGATTCATAAAAGTAACCATAGAATTTGTTATTTTTGATTTTTATATATCAGGAAGAAATAAATTGGTATTAAAAACCAAAAAAATCTAAAAGACTATTCTACGGTTGGACAATTAGAACCTTTTGGGGTACATGAAACGGATTTTTTCTTTTTGTTTGTAAATTAAACATATTTAATATTTTTGAAAGACGTTCACAGGTATAAGAAATAAGAAAAGCCAAACATTTAGCTTCGTAACCAAAAAAATTATATATAAAAGTAACTGATAACATAATTTTGTTTTTTTTTTAATTATTTTTTAATTAAAGCTACTTTCTGTTTTAACAAGAAAGAAAGAAAGAAGAATTACATCTGTGAAGGGTATTTAAGATTCGGCACAGCCGAATATAGCACTTTTACTTGTTATTATATATGCATATATTATAACTTATTTTTGTCAACCGACCCGCACGCGCTTATGTACTTTTCTTTGATTTTATTCTTCTGTACTCTTAGCTTCTACTTATGAATTAGGGATGTTTTATCTTACCTCATTACTGTGGTGTAATTGTTGGATGGCAAGTAATGTCAACTGGGTGTTTTCAGCCTTTAAGGACCATGAAGAAATTTGGTATCTGGCGATTCTAATCTTAGTGGACTGTAATGCTAGGGATTGGAGCTGGACACCACTTTCTTTCTTTATATCCCCTTAGGTACTTATAGCGAATAGTATATAGGGGATCAGGTATGGTTTGTGCGGTGAGAAATGTGTAGGTGCGCTTGTGATATAAGAAGGACAATATTTGTTTTAATATAATTAACAATTTTATTGCAGTGTGACAAAAATTTTAAGTAGGTTACACGTTGGTGAAATTAAGAAATGCATGTGTTTGTTTAGGTGGCTTTTATGTAGTAAGTTTAAGTTTACAAATTTCAGTTTTAATTAATGCAATTAACAATTTTAGCTAGATTAAGCGTTGTGCTTAACTTGAAAACTGAAGTAGAACTCTTTTATACTTTTTTTCTTACTAAATAGACTAACTGCCTATTTCTCATTGTCGAATGAATTCTTTCTTTCGTATAAATACATTTGAAACAAAAACAATTTATAAAATTTTGTTTTTGTTTTAAGTATATTTGTACGAAAGAAAGAATTCATTCGACAATGAGAAATAGTCAGTAAGTCTTAAATAGACTAAGTTTTACATTATTGGAATGTTCGATGTAATTCACGATTTGAACATTTCCAATTATGTAGTTTATCATTGCACTGATTAGAGTTGCCGTTTACAATAAACCTTATGTCATGACATATTTATCTTATTTTAATGTTTTTACATATTTCCCTTCTTCAATATATACTATGGACAAATATATAGCAAATTATTTTTATGATTTTCGGTGTAAAATCGTAGATTTTATACAGCTATATAGCGAAAATTTTTAAAATATGAATAAATATGTTAATACTTTTTTATATAAAAAGACCTCAGAATTAGAATATTATTATAAAATAATTTTGAAAGGTAAAGAATAAATAAAAATCTACACTTACAATCAAGACATAAGTATATGTAATGAAAATTCGAAAAATAATCCTAATAATTTTTAAATTTCACGATATTAATATATTTTGAAAAAAGGTGAATACAGCACGCCCTCATCAGTTACTATATAACTATAATTTTTACTATTCCAACTTTAAGTCGTAAGGAGTACATAGATGTGTTTCTAAAATTCTTTTTATAATCACCCCCATCGTAAATACTCGTTCCCTCGAAAAATCTCCCGATCGCCAATTTTCATTCCGGTGAGTTTTTCTCAAAAAACCCTTATTATTTAAAAAAAATTGTTTTCAATTATTAGATTGCCTTTTTAAAAGGAGTTAAAGTGCAACCAAACTATAATTGCCTAATAATATGTTTATAAAGTGTTTCGTAAAAGATAGTTATGACTATTCGAAAAATGTAAAACCCAAGTTAAGCCGTCGTGAATAAGGTGAACAATTGTTACACTTGCTATGAACTGGGGTATGACATACCTCAACGTTCGATGCAATATTTTAGTTTTTATAATTATGTAATAAATAATAAGAGGTTTTTAAGTTTTCAAAACTGTGGTTAAAGTCTACTGACGATTTGGTAAAGCACCAATGAAATGCATATAGACATTGCTTAACCACCAACAATAAATTTCATTTATATATATAATATATATTTTTTCTTACCAGATATAAATATTAGCATCTGTTAGATAAGATCATTAAATCAAATACGATAAATATGTTCAGAGCTTATTTTTATTTAATTAAAATAACATGATGCTTAATTTTTTTTTTACTGACTTAAGTATCTTAAAATATCGCGTTGATGCTTTCGTAACTCTAAAACTAATGTTTCACCTCGTACTATGTAGCCTTACCTTCAGCTACTGTCACGATGGAAATCCCATCAAAACAATATCATTAGCAAATCAAACTTTAAATTCATCTTGGGTGTGACATTTCAAATAAACATTAACACAATATTCGTATAGGTAAAGACGATTTTATCTATTTTATTTTAAACAAAAACAAAAGAATAAATATGTTGTCAACATTTGTTTAACATTAGATACGATTTAAGAATCAAATTAAAAATACAATAAGTTTATATGTACATATACTTATATGTATAAACATTATAAGGCAATTATGATCAGTGCAGCCACCTCAAAATATATATTCTAACCAAAATATTTGAAAATGTTACCAAATTTGAGAAAAAATAACCAAATTTAAAATACACCGTTTTATTTGAAAAAAAAAAAACAAACATATATTTGAAGTTGAAATGTAATGCAGAGTTAATAATTACAAAACAAGAAATGTAATTCATTTACATATTAAAGAATTCTTACTACTGAAAAAATAACGAGAAACTCATGTACATATGTATATTTTTATGTTACAAGTCAATTTTCCATATATAATTTATTTTCTTTAAAGTACATAAATAAAATTATTATTATAATATTATTTTTAATAGGAACGTTACAATAAACTAATGTATATTCAAGGCGAATTCGCCTTGTGTATATTTCTAATAACACTGAGCTGAGAAGCGTTGACATTGTTATGCAACAAACGTAATACAAACAAGTAAATAACAATGTCAACAAAAAAGGAAAAAAGAAACCAAAATGAAAACAATATTCACATCTTCACATTAAAAAAAAATTACCAATTTTGGTTAGAAATAACCAAAAACGGCAGCTCTGATTATGATGCCGCAATTTGTTTAAGTGGTCCTTCCAAGTAAGCAGCTAAATCCATTGCTTTTTGTTTTAATAGGCCGAGGCCAACACTTTCTTTTGCATAGAGGCACAACAGTATACTGGCTACCTAAAACGAAAAACAACTTTTTGTCTTATTATTTATATACACCCAAACATGAAATAATCGATAATATCAAAAAAATACGTTTAGTAATCTTTTTTATACGGAAATAAAAATTTCAGCTTTATTAATTCTCCTACCGATTAAAAATTTACATAAAATCCGAATTCATATATGTACCTATTACACTAAGATATCTTTTTCGATATCATGTTTATTATATCAGTTTATGTTTTATTGTCATAAAAATATTTCAACAAATTCAAGCTGATGATAATCAGGTTCATTAAAAGTCATTAAAAGCTTTTTCCGTCAGGACTAGGTACACCAAACAAGTCTTCCAGTATTCTGTAAAGAACTTGAATAATTAAAAAAATGTTTGATGTTTTGTGGTTCCACTCATAAGAGACCGCTTTATTAAAAACTCTTTGCTTATATATTGTTACGTTTTTAGACCTTTTCGTAAAAACGATTTTTACTTATCCTTCAAGGATTCGTTTAATTGCATCAAATTAAAAACACAGACAATTAACTTTAGAAATATAATGCGGCAACACTTTATTTACTACTTTATTAACACGAGTATTTGTACTACTAAACACTTAGCGATGTAAACACGTCTAGATTTAAAATCACACTGATCCCCGCTGTTCACTGGCAGCGACTTTATATAGCAAAATGACATCGTCTGGTAACTTCGCGAAGCATCTGGTCATGGTTGTTGTTGGTTGTGCTTTACTTAACATGTAGCTATATACGTGTGTTTGTATATATGACAATGCTGTCTTGTGTTTTGTTTATTGTAACTATGTGTGGTTGTATGTATGAGTGTTTTGTGTGTTGTGTAGTTTTGTTTCTTCTTGTGCTATGTGGGCATGTTGCTGTGTATATTTGTGTGTATGTTGCTGTGTATATTGATGTACATGTTTAGTTTTTATTAGCAGCGAATACTTGCGTACAAGATCATTAAGAATAACATCATCATCTCTTAGCATTGATGTTGCTAGGTTTTTCGTTATTGTTATTTACACTTATTATTGCACAGCCTCGAATGATCTTGTATATTCTCAACGATGTATCCGGAATATTCCATTTCCGTTAATTCAAATATTATCTGCATGGTGTTGACCAGGGTTGTAACATTTTGACAACTAGAGATGGTTTGATAGTGCTGCCAAGTACATATAGCCATATTGTCGTTATATTTAAATCTACTTTTGAACTTTGTAACACTGCCGCCCACTTAAGCCTGTTCGACCCGAATAGGCATACAATCACCTCTTCCATAGTGCGCCAATCGTTCGAGATGTACCATCTTCATTTTCGACCTTGGGTTATAGCATTTCTGTTTCCGGTACACGACGTCATTCCCTCTCTTATTCACTTTATACGGGCCATCCCAGTGAGTCTGTAATTTTGGGGACAATCCTTTCTTCCGTTGGGTTTTATAAAGTAGAACCAATTGTCTAGCCTTCATGTTGTCACTGACCATCTGGATTCTGTTATGCATCTTACTCCGATTGTTGCTGCGATTACGATAATTATTGCCATAATAACCACGATTGTTGTAACTGTCACCACTGTAATTGCTTATATTACGATTATTGTAGTTGCCGCGTCCTCTATAAACTCCGCGCCTTGTAGATGACACACCAAATGTTTCACCATTCAATATCCGTTCCTGGCGCCAATCATAATTCTTATTCTTTGTACGAACTCGTGTAGTTCTACCGGAAATATTATCAAAGAATGTTTTGGTCTTATCGTAGCCTACAGTAATTTCTTTTTCTCTTGGTTCATGTTCACCAGCTCCAGTTTCATTGCCGAACTCATCCTTTTTATCAGTTTCGCCATTCATCTGTTCTGATTTTGGTTCATCGCTCACCTTATGTTTTGGTAGTCGTGACCGAAGTTCTTCGAACTTAGTATTTGCTTGTTCACAATCGAAATCTTGCTCAAACTTAATGGGATTACCTAAAGGCTTCTGACTCACACTGGGACCATTAGCTGATCTATAGGCCATTATGTTACGCATATTAGAACGTGGTCCCATTCCATAATTGCTCATATTGTTGCCACGACTTGTATTCCAATTGCGCCGATTAGGGTTACCGCCCTGATAATTGCGTTGGTTGTAATGATTCATGCTATAATTTTCCATCATACGACTGGAACAATAATTACCGCTGTTGCGTTGCTGATTGTCTCCACGTTGATTTGGATGGTTCTGCCGCTTACGACCAGCATCGCACGATTGACCACCACCGCCATGGTTAGACTTATTCTGATGATTCTTATGATGTTGCTGCTGTGGTTCTAAGTTCACTCGTTTGCTGTTTCTTGGTGGCGAAACAGATCTACCTCTTTTTCTTCGTGCTTTGCAGCTGCGCTGAAAATGACCGATTTTTCCGCAGTTAAAGCACTTAGGCTTTTCTTTGGTAGCACTTTCCGCCAACAGTTGTCGCATTGCCTCCTTAAAACTAGCAACTAGGCTGTTATCTTCCTCAGACAAAACCTCCATATTCTGCACCTTACATATCTGTGGATTACAAACCATCCTTGCAGTCTCCTGAGCCAGAGCAAATGAAACTGTCTCAGCGAAAGTGGATTTCTGCGTTGCGAACACAGCCAGTTTAACATCAGAGTCGCGAATGCCGTTAACGAACACCTCAGTTTTAAAGTGGTCCAGGAACGGGTGACTCTCGCCTGGATATGTGAGCTGCACTAAACGCTCGATTTCCATTGCGAAATCTTGTAGAGACTCGTTAGGCTTTTGAACTCTACATCGCAATTCCATTCTGTATAAATCGCGCTTGTGCTCACCACCATACTTGCGCTGGAATGCTGCCATTATTTCATTATAGTTGTTTCTGCTGCTTACTGGCACGGTCTCAAGTACCTCTGCGGCTGTACCCTTTAAGGACAAAATTAACTCTATGGCCTTTTCTTCAGCATCCCATCCATTTCTGCTAGCAACCGTCTCGAACTGGAATCTAAAGATGCCCAATGGTACGCTGCCGTCAAAGCATGGCGCTTTTATTCGCGCAGAAACCTCCGCAACTGCTCGCACTGTCCCGCCACTACGCTCAAGGTTATGCACTTTGTCCTCTAGAGCATGAAATTTTTCTTCGAACTCTTTTGCATGCTGTTCTAGGCCACCGCTTTCTAGATGTTGGACTCTCTCTGCCAGCTCTGAGAATTTGTTCTCAATAGAATCCACCCTCCTATTAATGGCCTCAGAAACCTCTACCAGAGTCTCGTTCGTGGCTCTATTTGACTCCTGTATTTCTGCTACAAGCTTTTCAGTGCTGATCCTTGATGCTTCATGCATCTGCTGAGAGTTCTGTTTAATTTCAGTTATTTCGGCTACAAGCTTTTCACTGCTGATTTCTGAGTTCTGCTTTATTCCAGTTATTTCGGCTACAAGCTTTTCACTGCTGATTTCTGAGTTCTGCTTTATTCCAGTTATTTCGGCTACAAGCTTTTCAGTGCTGATCCTTGTTGCTTCCTGTATCTGGATCATCATAGCAGCGAACATTGAATTTATGTCCATGCTGCTGGTCGTAGCAGGAGGACATACCTCTACATCGTCTTTGTCCTCAAACTCGTATGTCCCGATGTCGATGCCGCGATTCTTAAACTCATCTATCAGCCTCTTCTGCAGTTCAGCCTTGTTACCTGCTGTTGGTAATTCCCGCTTACTAAGCTCCTTTTTTAGCTGTTCAACTTTCAGCTCATCAAATTTCATAATTATTTTTTTTTTAATGTCCTTTTTTTCTTATATTGCAATGTCCTTTTTAATTATTTTTGCAATCCCACTTCTGACACCAATTGTTACGTTTTTAGACCTTTTCGTAAAAACGATTTTTACTTATCCTTCAAGGATTCGTTTAATTGCATCAAATTAAAAACACAGACAATTAACTTTAGAAATATAATGCGGCAACACTTTATTTACTACTTTATTAACACGAGTATTTGTACTACTAAACACTTAGCGATGTAAACACGTCTAGATTTAAAATCACACTGATCCCCGCTGTTCACTGGCAGCGACTTTATATAGCAAAATGACATCGTCTGGTAACTTCGCGAAGCATCTGGTCATGGTTGTTGTTGGTTGTGCTTTACTTAACATGTAGCTATATACGTGTGTTTGTATATATGACAATGCTGTCTTGTGTTTTGTTTATTGTAACTATGTGTGGTTGTATGTATGAGTGTTTTGTGTGTTGTGTAGTTTTGTTTCTTCTTGTGCTATGTGGGCATGTTGCTGTGTATATTTGTGTGTATGTTGCTGTGTATATTGATGTACATGTTTAGTTTTTATTAGCAGCGAATACTTGCGTACAAGATCATTAAGAATAACATCATCATCTCTTAGCATTGATGTTGCTAGGTTTTTCGTTATTGTTATTTACACTTATTATTGCACAGCCTCGAATGATCTTGTATATTCTCAACGATGTATCCGGAATATTCCATTTCCGTTAATTCAAATATTATCTGCATGGTGTTGACCAGGGTTGTAACATTTTGACAACTAGAGATGGTTTGATAGTGCTGCCAAGTACATATAGCCATATTGTCGTTATATTTAAATCTACTTTTGAACTTTGTAACAATATTAATAATGAGAATCTATCGACGCTAAACTTAAATAATTCTACAGTTCATTCAGTGAAACATTGTATCAGGCTCTCACAAATTTTTGGTTGGTTGTACTTAGCAACTATACGGTTACTATATTGGATCATCATTAGAAAATTGCGAATTTTCCATTCGATTACGATACGCGAGCAATTATGGTTTCTAAAATATCGGGTTACACACCAAATATATTTGTTATTAAACTTTTTATAACTGGAGTTTTTCCAAGCCCCAGAAGAGCTAGAGACTTTGTTCTTGGACCCTTGGATTGGAAATGAACCTAAATAGAGTGGTATTCAGTGGTATAAATTCAGAAACATCCGAAGTACGGTTCCAGAGCAGGGATGCTTACACCTATTTCTCGACACAAAATTTATACCAAAAATCAATTATTTTTTTAATGTTTGTAAATTAAACCTATTTCGTGCTATGGGAAACCTCAATAGTCTATTAAAAACTAAAAATATAAAAAAAAATTCCAGGGATGGGAAAAAAAATTTTTTTTCGGCCCATTCCGTATTTTGTAGTACATGTAGTAATTAAATTATTAAAAATTTCAAGTTTTTCTTTAACAAACCCTCTTTATAGAAGATTTGCACTGACCACAAAAAAGTTTTGAAATTCAAAGTTTGCTTCCAGGGATGGGAAATTGAATTTTTTATACGTGAAAATAATCAAACAGGCAACTGATGTTGCTTTTTTTGGCTAATTAAAACTGTCTTATAATTTGGGAAGAACAAAATTGGTATCAAAACTTCAAAAAAGAAATCAAAATTTCGAATCCAGGGTTGGACAAGTGCAATATTTTGTAGTACATGAAAGTGACCAAAATAGTTAAAAATTTAAAATTTTTCTTAAATAAAACTACTTTATACCTCAAGAAGACTTGTACTGATACCAAAATAAAAAAAATAAAATTTCGCTTCCAGGGTTGGGAAAATGAATGTTTTTTTTGGTACCCGCAATATTTTGTCGTACATGTAATAAGCAAAATGGTTACAAAATTTTGAGTTTTTCTTAAATAAAATCTCTTTATAGCTCATGAAGATTTGCATTGATAAAAAATTTTTGAAAAAGTAAAATTTCGCTTCCAGGGTTGGGAAATTGAAATTTTTTTATACATATATAGTAACCAAAATGGTTAAAAATTTAAAATGGTTCTTCAATAAAACTACTTTATGCCTCATGAAGAGTCGCATTGATAAAAAAGAAAAAAAAATAAATTTCAATTCCAGGCCTGGGAAAATGAAAGTTTTTTTGGTGCATGCAATATATTGTAGAACATGAAAGTGACAAATATGGTTGCAAATTTTAAGTTTTTCTCAAATAAAACTATTTCACGCCTCATTATTAAGAGTTGCATTGGTATATAAAACGACTTTATAACTAATGAACACTAAATGAAAATTTCACTCCCAGGGATGGGAAATTGAAATTTTTTTTATACATAAAAGTAACCAAAAAGCCAAGTAACATCGGTTTTTTACTAATTAACACTATTTTATAATTCAGGAAAAAAAAATTGGTATCAAATATTAAAACAAATTAAAATTTCGATTCCAGGGCTGGATAACTGCAATATTTTGTATTATATGAAAGTGACCAAAATGGTTACAAATTTTAAGTTTTTCTTACAGCGATTTATTTTCTGGAAAACATGTAACATTTAGTCACTTTTTATTCTACAAAACACAATTAGGCACAATTTTAAAGTAAAGAACATTTTCATAAGGAATGGTAGATAAATTTCCAATAAATTCCCTATTTTCAAATGCCATAATGTTACTATTTTCCATTGATAAGTGCAAAAAATGTAGCATTATTTTTTAGAAAAGAAAACAACATTTAATAAAACTATTTCACGCTTCATTATTAAGAGCTGCATTGGTAAAAAAAAAATACTTAAATTTCGTTTCCACGGTTGAGAAATTGAAATATTTTTTATGCATAAAAGTAACAAAAGAGGCAATTGACGTTGTTGTTTTTGCTAATTTTAACTATTTTATAATTCAGGAAGAACAAAATTGGTATTAAAATGTTAACAAAATTTCGATTTCAGGGTTGGACAAATGAAATATTTTATGGTACATGAAAGTGACCAAAAAGTTTAAAAATTCATTAAGAATTGCATTGGTAAAAAAATAAAAATTCTCTTCCAGAGTTGGAAAATCGAAATATTTCTGGTACATAAAAGTACCCACATAGATTCCAAATTTGGTTTTTTAGTGAATTAAACCTATTTTATACTTCAGGAAGAATTAATTTGGTATTAAAAATTCGGTTCCAGGGTTGGAAAATCTAAATTTTTTTGGTACATAAAAGTCGCCATATAAGTTCCTAATTTTGGTTGTGTGTGAATGAAATCTTTTTTATACTTCGGGAAGAATTAATTAAATTGGTATTAAAAAACAAAAAATAAATAAAAAATCCAATTTCAGGGTTGGAATATCGACATTTTCTGATTCATAAAAGTAACCATAGAATTTGTTATTTTTGATTTTTATATATCAGGAAGAAATAAATTGGTATTAAAAACCAAAAAAATCTAAAAGACTATTCTACGGTTGGACAATTAGAACCTTTTGGGGTACATGAAACGGATTTTTTCTTTTTGTTTGTAAATTAAACATATTTAATATTTTTGAAAGACGTTCACAGGTATAAGAAATAAGAAAAGCCAAACATTTAGCTTCGTAACCAAAAAAATTATATATAAAAGTAACTGATAACATAATTTTGTTTTTTTTTTAATTATTTTTTAATTAAAGCTACTTTCTGTTTTAAGAAGAAAGAAAGAAAGAAGAATTACATCTGTGAAGGGTATTTAAGATTCGGCACAGCCGAATATAGCACTTTTACTTGTTATTATATATGCATATATTATAACTTATTTTTGTCAACCGACCCGCACGCGCTTATGTACTTTTCTTTGATTTTATTCTTCTGTACTCTTAGCTTCTACTTATGAATTAGGGATGTTTTATCTTACCTCATTACTGTGGTGTAATTGTTGGATGGCAAGTAATGTCAACTGGGTGTTTTCAGCCTTTAAGGACCATGAAGAAATTTGGTATCTGGCGATTCTAATCTTAGTGGACTGTAATGCTAGGGATTGGAGCTGGACACCACTTTCTTTCTTTATATCCCCTTAGGTACTTATAGCGAATAGTATATAGGGGATCAGGTATGGTTTGTGCGGTGAGAAATGTGTAGGTGCGCTTGTGATATAAGAAGGACAATATTTGTTTTAATATAATTAACAATTTTATTGCAGTGTGACAAAAATTTTAAGTAGGTTACACGTTGGTGAAATTAAGAAATGCATGTGTTTGTTTAGGTGGCTTTTATGTAGTAAGTTTAAGTTTACAAATTTCAGTTTTAATTAATGCAATTAACAATTTTAGCTAGATTAAGCGTTGTGCTTAACTTGAAAACTGAAGTAGAACTTTTTTATACTTTTTTTCTTACTAAATAGACTAACTGCCTATTTCTCATTGTCGAATGAATTCTTTCTTTCGTATAAATACATTTGAAACAAAAACAATTTATAAAATTTTGTTTTTGTTTTAAGTATATTTGTACGAAAGAAAGAATTCATTCGACAATGAGAAATAGGCAGTAAGTCTTAAATAGACTAAGTTTTACATTATTGGAATGTTCGATGTAATTCACGATTTGAACATTTCCAATTATGTAGTTTATCATTGCACTGATTAGAGTTGCCGTTTACAATAAACCTTATGTCATGACATATTTATCTTATTTTAATGTTTTTACATATTTCCCTTCTTCAATATATACTATGGACAAATATATAGCAAATTATTTTTATGATTTTCGGTGTAAAATCGTAGATTTTATACAGCTATATAGCGAAAATTTTTAAAATATGAATAAATATGTTAATACTTTTTTATATAAAAAGACCTCAGAATTAGAATATTATTACTAAAATAATTTTGAAAGGTAAAGAATAAATAAAAATCTACACTTACAATCAAGACATAAGTATATGTAATGAAAATTCGAAAAATAATCCTAATAATTTTTAAATTTCACGATATTAATATATTTTGAAAAAAGGTGAATACAGCACGCCCTCATCAGTTACTATATAACTATAATTTTTACTATTCCAACTTTAAGTCGTAAGGAGTACATAGATGTGTTTCTAAAATTCTTTTTATAGTCACCCCCATCGTAAATACTCGTTCCCTCGAAAAATCTCCCGATCGCCAATTTTCATTCCGGTGAGTTTTTCTCAAAAAACCCTTATTATTTAAAAAAAATTGTTTTCAATTATTAGATTGCCTTTTTAAAAGGAGTTAAAGTGCAACCAAACTATAATTGCCTAATAATATGTTTATAAAGTGTTTCGTAAAAGATAGTTATGACTATTCGAAAAATGTAAAACCCAAGTTAAATAAAACTATTTCACGCTTCATTATTAAGAGCTGCATTGGTAAAAAAAAATACTTAAATTTCGTTTCCACGGTTGAGAAATTGAAATATTTTTTATGCATAAAAGTAACAAAAGAGTCAATTGACGTTGTTGTTTTTGCTAATTTTAACTATTTTATAATTCAGGAAGAACAAAATTGGTATTAAAATGTTAACAAAATTTCGATTCCAGGGTTGGACAAATGAAATATTTTATGGTACATGAAAGTGACCAAAAAGTTTAAAAATTCATTAAGAATTGCATTGGTAAAAAAATAAAAATTCGCTTCCAGAGTTGGAAAATCGAAATATTTCTGGTACATAAAAGTACCCACATAGATTCCAAATTTGGTTTTTTAGTGAATTAAACTTATTTTATACTTCAGGAAGAATTAATTTGGTATTAAAAATTCGGTTCCAGGGTTGGAAAATCTAAATTTTTTTGGTACATAAAAGTCGCCATATAAGTTCCTAATTTTGGTTGTGTGTGAATGAAATCTTTTTTATACTTCGAGAAGAGTTAATTAAATTGGTATTAAAAAACAAAAAATAAATAAAAAATCCAATTTCAGGGTTGGAATAGAATTTGTTATTTTTGATTTTTATATATCAGGAAGAAATAAATTGGTATTAAAAACCAAAAAAATCTAAAGGACTATTCTACGGTTGGACAATTAGAACCTTTTGGGGTACATGAAACGGATTTTTTCTTTTTGTTTGTAAATTAAACATATTTAATATTTTTGAAAGACGCTCACAGGTATAAGAAATAAGAAAAGCCAAACATTTAGCTTCGTAACCAAAAAAATTATATATAAAAGTAACTGATAACATAATTTTGTTTTTTTTTTTAATTATTTTTTAATTAAAGCTACTTTCTGTTTTAACAAGAAAGAAAGAAAGAAGAATTACATCTGTGAAGGGTATTTAAGATTCGGCACAGCCGAATATAGCACTTTTACTTGTTATTATATATGCATATATTTAAATACTTATTTTTGTCAACCGACCCGCACGAATTACGTAGAATAAAACAAAATAATTTGGTTTTAACCGTATATTTTCATTTTTTATACTTTGATGTGAATCTTAAGACTGACTTTTGTAATGATCTTACTCTAGTATTTATAGTAATTCTTAATTCTACTTATGAAGGGCTATTTGGGTTATGAGTGTTCTACATATGGTAGATTTACAATATGAGTTATTCTAGTTTATGAATGTTTTACAATCTGGGTTATTTTAGTTACGCTATGTGAGTGGCAAAAGTAGCAACGTTGTTGATACTTTTGTTTACATATGGATTTACTTTAAGTGTTTAAATGTATTTATGATTTATTGCTTAGGTCTTAGTTTTTCCCCGGTGGTCTACAAAAATAACGGCAGTGTAAGTGACACTGTTGGTATTTTTGTGGATTTGTTTGTTATTTCGTTAATGAGGTTTTTGGGTGGTTCGTTTCTAGATTATGAAATTGATTCTGCTTATTTTACAAAAGCGGCACAACAATCAATGAGGTATTGTTGGGCGATTGTATGAGTACTAGAATTTAAATAAGTGTGTTATTGGATGTAGGTTATTGTGTCATGTATTTTTGTACTATAATATTAATGTCATTGTTGTCAGCGATGATATCTAGTTCGGGTTGCCTGGAGGGCAAGTACGTAACTCCTCCCCCTATTGATATGGGATTCTCCTGAATTCTGTTGATTTTTACATAGCCGTATATTATTATTATGCTTAGAATTAAAACTATGGCTAGTAGACTTGTGTCTGAGATTATGTTTCTTATTTTAAGTTCTCGTATTTCTTTAATATTCTCTACTTCTTTTATGATTATTTCTTTGAATGATGGTTTGTTTGTGAAATTGTAATTTACATTTGTTTGGTCTTCTTCGAATTTTTGTATATATATATATATCTTGTTTATTTGAATATTGTTTATCTTGGATTAAGATTGTACAGTTTATGAACTCCAGGAGTGTATTATTAAGTATTGTATGAATTGTTTCTGTTTCGTTGCATTTTGATGTGATTAGTAGTTCTCCTGGGTTTTGTATAAGCAATGTGCCGTCATTTATTAATTCTATTTTTGTATCGAGATCTTTAATTAGTTTACAATTATTTTTAACTACACAATTGCTGCTTAGTTTAAGCTCGTTGAGCATTTTATTTTCTACAAAGGAGAATGTGTTATTTTGTATTTTTACAATCTTTTCTGATATTTCATCTATTTTTTGATGGTTTTCGTTTGTGATGGGTACAATTGTGTATTGTGTAGTTTTTATGCTGTTAGTCGGTAACTTAATTGCTAGTATTATTGAGTCGTTATACATCATGACTCCTATTCTACTTAGTTTAATTTTTAGAAAGTCAATCTCATATTTATTGATTTCCTCTGCCGTTAGTATGGATGGGTGTAAGGTGTTGTATTTCGCTGAGACTATGTTGTCTAATATTTCGTCAACTTTGTTCTCTAGGTATTGCAGTTTCAGTAATTGATCGTGGTACGTTAGTGTATTGTAAATATCGTTAGTATGTGATTGTATATTATTTATGTAACTTAGTATTTTGTCTCTGTCGTCAAGTATTGTTTTTTTTTAGTATTGAGATTGAGTTATTAAAGTTCGTATTTATCTCGATTTGTCTGTTTAAAGTATTTATTGTTTGTAGGTTGTTAATTCTGTTGTTATTGAGACGTTGTTCGATTTGTTGTCTATCGTCGTCGTTCATAGTTCCAAAGAGCCATTTTTGGGCGTCTCCCACTATATTTAGGATGCCTCGTTTTTGCCTCTTGTTATTGGGTGTTATAGACCTAATTTTTGCTTCTATTATTTTTATTTGAGTTATTAGGTGTTGTTTTGAATTTACTGATAGGGTTTTTATATTTTCCTGTATGTTATACAGTATGTTCCTTAATTCATGTGGTTGTATTATGTGTAATATTAGATTCGTTTCGTTGACTATTTCCACGGTTTCTGTTGGTAACATGCAGTATCCGTTAGTTGCGGTTATTGGTGTTATCGTTATCGATGCTGCAGTTAGGGGAATTGTCATCGTTAGCATTAGTAAGATTAATGCCTGCAAATTTAGATGATCGTTTTATATTGGAAGTATGAATATTTTGTAGATTTGCTTTTCTGTATTTCGGCTGTTCTTTGTGCCTAACATTTTTATAATTTTTTATAAATCCGATGTCCCTGTGTTCATTGTATGTTTCCCTATTTGCATTAGCTTTTTCTAATCTTGTTTGCTTTGCTTTTGTTAGTCTTTGGAAAATAGTGTTATGATCTACTTTAAAATTCTGTACTTCGAGTGGTGAGCATTTTATAGTGCTATGGAAGTTACTATTGTAAAGTGTGACTGCTTTGTTAATTTGTGTTGTTATTGGTAATTTCTCCTCGAGGTTGAGTGTTCTAATTTTTTCTGTTAATGTATTATTGAGTCTTTCTATATCACTATTACCCGTGTGACTGTTTGGTTTTGTTGCATGATATTGAATACCTTGTTGTTGTAGAAACTCCCTTATTGTTTTAATGTTAAATTCGTTGTCGAATACGAATTTGTTAGGTTTTCCTTTTAGCGCTATGAACTCTTGAATTTTGTTTTCGAGTGTTTTTTGGTTCCTATCTGATAGATACAAACAAGTAGCGTGTTTCGAAAACTTGTCTATGAAAACGATAAATTAATGTTTGCTATTTACGTATGTATCTACGTGAATTATTTCATTTATCGTTTTGGGTGTTTCTGTTAAATAAAATTTGTTTTTAATTGGGTTTCTATCGTATTTTCCTCCGCTGCATATATCGCAATTATTTATGATTTTATAAATTTGCGTTTTGAGGTCTGGGTTGTATATTAGCGATTTTAGCTTTTCGTATGTTGCTGTTATACCGCAATGGCCGCTTTCATGTTTATGAAAAAGTGCGATTTGTGTTTTTAGTTCGTCCTCAGATTCAATATTTTTTGCTATATTAGAGCATTTTACGAACTTGATGTGGGGATTTCCGGAATATTCCCTTTCTATAGTTTTGTGGAGTTGGTAATATTCGTGGTCGTTGAGGTAGGAGTATATCCCTACCCTTCTTTTCGTTAATTCTCTGCGTAGGATATCGAGTGTATATCCTTTATCCATATCGTTCTTTTCTATGAAAATGACTTTGTTTCCAAAAATGGTTTTTATTGTTTCGTTTTTCTCTTTTATGAGAATTATCTGTGTTTTAAACCTATTGACGATCGTTTCTAGAATAGGTACATTGAAACCTAAGTCCTCTTCTTGGGAATGGACAGTCTGTACTTCTATCGAGGCGTTGTCGTCTTCTTGCTCTTCTTGAATTTCCTGGGTTTCCTCAAGATATATTTCGTCTTCCCAGTGATGTATTTCATCGTTTTTAATCCTGCTTAGGAAATCGGCTATATTGTTGGTTTTGCCCTTTATATATTCGAGAGAGAAGTTATATTCTCCTAGGCTTATGAGCCATCTTTGGAGTCTTGGATTTATATCCTTTCCTGCGTATTTCATCATTAACCATTTGAGTGGTTGGTGGTCACTTTCTAGGTCAAATTCTCTACCGAATAGGTATGGCCTAAAGTATTTAACTGCCCACACAATTGCTAATAGCTCTTTTTCTGTCGTTGCATAGTTGCACTCGTGTTTATTTAGGGTACGAGATGCATATGCGATAGGGTGTCCCTCTTGTGAGAGTACTGCTCCTATTGCGAAATTGCTTGCGTCGGTTGTGACTTTGAATTTTTTGTTAAAATTTGGATACCTTAATATTGGTGAGTTTGTCACTAAATCTTTTAGTTTCTCGAATGCTACTAAATATGCAGGGTCGTTAATGTTGATTTTTTGATCCTTTTTCAGGCATTTCGTCATTGGATACGCGATTTTTGCGTAATCTTTTATAAATTTTCGGTAAAAGCCCGTCATCCCCAAGAGAGATTTTATCTGCTTTCCTGTAGTCAGTATTTTAAGTTTCTGAATAATTGAAACTTTGTTGGGGTTTGGTCGAATACCTTGGGTCGTAAGGACGTGGCCTAAGAATTGCGTTTCTTTCTTCAGAAAGTCGCATTTATCAACTTGAATTTTTAATTTTGCCTTCCTTAGGAGTTGAAATATTCCTCCCAGGGTGGTTATGTGTTCTTGTAGGGATGTGCTGAACACAAGGATGTCATCCATATAGACGACACATGTCTTGTTTATGTGGTCCCCAAGGACCTCATTCATTAGCCTTTGAAATGTAGAGGGGGCATTTTTTAGCCCAAATGGCATTCGGATGAACTCGTAATGTCCCGATGGTGTTGAGAAGGCTGTTTTCTTCCTGTCTTCCTCCCTGACCAGTACCTGGTGAAAGCCTTTAGCTAGGTCGAGAGTAGTAAAGTATTGTGATCTTCCCAGCTTATCTAATAATGAGTTTAAGTTGGGGATGGGATATTTATCGTCTACCGTAAATTGATTGAGTTTGCGATAATCGATGACGAGTCTATATTTTTTTATGCCCGAATTATCCAATTTCTTTTCAACTATCCACAATGGGCTGTTGTAGGGTGAGTTGCTTTTCTTTATTATGTTCTGTTCTAACATTTCTTTAATTTGTCGATTTATTTCCTCCTCGTGTATTTGCGGATACCTATATATTTTTGAGTAAAGTGGTTTATCGACGGTTGTGGTTATTTCGTGGTGGATCTCATTCGTTGCCGAGAGAGTATCACCTTCTTTAAAGAAAAGATCTTTGAATTTTGTAAGTAACCTTTCTGTCGCTTCACTTTCTTCAAAATTGAGGTGGTCGAGGTTGAAATTTCTATTGTTTTTTTGTAATAGTTCTAATGTGGTAATATTCTCGATTTCTGCTGGGTAATTGTATTCTTCGAAGTACAATTCTGTTCCCAACATATTAATAAATTTATTTTCGCAATCAATTGTTGCCTTTAATTTCGTAAGGAAATTTTGTCCTATTATGCCTGAAAAATGGGGGTTGGAAAAGTCTATTAATTTCCATTTTAAGGTCCCTAGGCATCTGAATTCTTTTGGGAATGGCGTGATGATAGTGTATTTTACTTCGTTTAATCCGTTAATAGTTCTACAAAATTGGGGTTTTTCCAATTCTGTTTTCGGGTATTGCTCCATTAGTGTAGTAGTTTTTAATATGCTAGTTGTGGAGCCCGTATCGATTAGGCATCTTATTTTCTGTTTGCCTATTGTAAGAATTATTATTGGGAGTTTTGATTTAGAGGCAGTACTATAAAATTTACGCTCTCTGTGTCAGATTCAACTTCTTGCATTGTATCCACCTTCATATATGTGGGGTGACTTGTCATGTTCGGTTGTTGCGCATCGACGCTCATATGTGACGTTTTTGTTTGTGCTGAATTATTTATTTTATAATTCTGATAATTCTTTTTGTAGTATCCGGATTGATTTTTATTTTGTTGAGTTTGTTTATTATCGTTATATTGTGTTGGTTTGTTAGTGTTGTATTGTTGTGATTTATTATTATTGTATTGTGTTTGTTGTTTGTTTTGTGTTTGTTCTGTTTTATTGTTACTGTATTGTGTCTGTTGGTTTTTCTTCCTATGACGGTAGTGTATCGTCCTAGGGTCATCTAAAGCCCTAATTCTAGTATAATTTGTTATAACTTCGTTTAGTGTACTATTTTGGTCGCTGTGTGATCGTAATGGTATATCGATCTTCTCAATTAAAATGTTAACTAGATCTTTATCGACCCGATTTGGCTCATATATTTCTGGCCTCGTGTCGTCGTACATATATATCTTATTTAGCTCGGACTTGCTCTTTTCAAAGTATGTAAATAATTCTCTAAGGTTACTCACTTTTACGTTTCTGCATCTGCTGAATATGTCTGAGTATGTTGTTCTTGGTCGATGGTGATCTATCAATTTTGCCTTTATCTGGTCCCATGTTGCATCCGTTCCAAGTCCTCTAATGTAGTCGCCTGCATCGCCGCTAATTTTCTCATTCATGATTATGGCGGTTGCCAAATTTATCAGTTGCTGGTTTTCTCTAGGGCACAGTGCTAAGACCGCTTCTACCGATGCTATGAAGGCTGTTGCATCGTGGTCCTTATCTAGGCTTCTCAATTGCCGGAACTGCGTCAACAGATCTTTTGGCGTTAACCATAGACCTTGTTGTGGTTGTGCTTGTGTTTGTTGCTGCTGCTGGAGTTGTTGAAGTTGCTGAAGTTGCTGTTGTACTTGCTGTTGCTGGAGTTGTTCTTGCAATTGTTGAATTGCAGCCTCCTGTCTTCTTATGACTTCATTGAGTTCGTCTTCGTTGTTGATGTTACGGTTTTCGTTAAATCGGTCTTGTAGCGACATTTTTCCTTTTTCTTTTAATAACTTCGCTTTGTTTGGCAAATTGTTTCGCACTTTTATTTTGCTTTTAGCTTTTACGTACCGAAAAATTTTATTGGGGGGTCCTTCGGGATTCGTGTGTCAACTGTGTTTTAGCGTCTTCGTCTGGATACTTGCAATCTTTTCCTTCTAGTGAGCCTGACTCTGCGCCTCTGTTGAAGGTTGTAGTTTCGGAGTATGTGCTCGTTTATTTCGGTTGAGTATCCGTCCTCTGGGTCAAACCCTGGATCTAGCTCTATTGGTTCGCTTATGGTCACAGTAGTTAGTAGTTGTAGTTATCTCTTGCTCGTAGTTGGAAGCGTAATCTGATGTTGCTCCTGTGTCGCCCATGTAAGGTTTGGAAAGCACTAATAATATGTCTTTCTTGGAGTTTTCGTCGATTTTACGACCGGTTCCGGTAGTGATATCTAAATTTAATTACTTTTATCACTGAAGGGTCCCTTGGGATTTGCAGTGATAAATTTTCTTTAAATTCTTCAGAATTTAAAGGCAGTTGTGTAGGTTTTAAAATTAAATTCTTTAGAATTTAATTTCCGTGACTGCGCCAATTACGTAGAATAAAACAAAATAATTTGGTTTTAACCGTATATTTTCATTTATTATACTTTGATGTGAATCTTAAGACTGACTTTTGTAATGATCTTACTCTAGTATTTATAGTAATTCTTAATTCTACTTATGAAGGGCTATTTGGGTTATGAGTGTTCTACATATGGTAGATTTACAATATGGGTTATTCTAGTTTATGAATGTTTTACAATCTGGGTTATTTTAGTTACGCTACGTGAGTGGCAAAAGTAGCAACGTTGTTGATACTTTTGTTTACATATGGATTTACTTTAAGTGTTTAAATGTATTTATGATTTATTGCTTAGGTCTTAGTTTTTCCCCGGTGGTCTACAAAAATAACGGCAGTGTAAGTGACACTGTTGGTATTTTTGTGGATTTGTTTGTTATTTCGTTAATGAGGTTTTTGGGTGGTTCGTTTCTAGATTATGAAATTGATTCTGCTTATTTTACAAAAGCGGCACAACAATCAATGAGGTATTGTTGGGCGATTGTATGAGTACTAGAATTTAAATAAGTGTGTTATTGGATGTAGGTTATTGTGTCATGTATTTTTGTACTATAATATTAATGTCATTGTTGTCAGCGATGATATCTAGTTCGGGTTGCCTGGAGGGCAAGTACGTAACTCACGCGCTTATGTACTTTTCTTTGATTTTATTCTTCTGTACTCTTAGCTTCTACTTATGAATTAGGGATGTTTTATCTTACCTCATTACTGTGGTGTAAATGTTGGATGGCAAGTAATGTCAACTGGGTGTTTTCAGCCTTTAAGGACCATGAAGAAATTTGGTATCTGGCGATTCTAATCTTAGTGGACTGTAATGCTAGGGATTGGAGCTGGACACCACTTTCTTTCTTTATATCCCCTTAGGTACTTATAGCGAATAGTATATAGGGGATCAGGGATGGTTTGTGCGGTGAGAAATGTGTATGTGCGGTGAGAAATGTGTAGGTGCGCTCGTGAAATAAGAAGGACAATATTTGTTTTAATATAATTAACAATTTTATTGCAGTGTGACAAAAATTTTAAGTAGGTTACACGTTGGTGAAATTAAGAAATTCATGTGTTTGTTTAGGTGGCTTTTATGTAGTAAGTTTAAGTTTACAAATTTCAGTTTTAATTAATGCAATTAACAATTTTAGCTAGATTAAGCGTTGTGCTTAACTTGAAAACTGAAGTAGAACTCTTTTATACTTTTTTTCTTACTAAATAGACTAAGTCTTAAATAGACTAAGTTTTACATTATTGGAATGTTCGATGTAATTCACGACTTGAACATTTCCAATTATGTAGTTTATCATTGCACTGATTAGAGTTACCGTTTACAATAAACCTTATGTCATGACATATTTATCTTATTTTAATGTTTTTACATATTTCCCTTCTTCAATATATACTATGGACAAATATATAGCAAATTATTTTTATGATTTTCGGTGTAAAATCGTAGATTTTATACAAGTATATAGCGAAAATTTTTAAAATATGAATAAATATGTTAATACTTTTTTATATAAAAAGACCTCAGAATTAGAATATTATTACTAAAATAATTTTGAAAGGTAAAGAATAAATAAAAATCTACACTTACAATCAAGACATAAGTATATGTAATGAAAATTCGAAAAATAATCCTAATAATTTTTAAATTTCACGATATTAATATATTTTGAAAAAAGGTGAATACAGCACGCCCTCATCAGTTACTATATAACTATAATTTTTACTATTCCAACTTTAAGTCGTAAGGAGTACATAGATGTGTTTCTAAAATTCTTTTTATAATCACCCCCATCGTAAATACTCGTTCCCTCGAAAAATCTCCCGATCGCCAATTTTCATTCCGGTGAGTTTTTCTCAAAAAACCCTTATTATTTAAAAAAAATTGTTTTCAATTATTTGATTGCCTTTTTAAAAGGAGTTAAAGTGCAACCAAACTATAATTGCCTAATAATATGTTTATAAAGTGTTTCGTAAAAGATAGTTGTGACTATTCGAAAAATGTAAAACCCAACTTAAGCCGTCGTGAATAAGGTGAACAATTGTTACACTTGCTATGAACTGGGGTATGACATACCTCAACGTTCGATGCAATATTTTAGTTTTTATAATTATGTAATATATAATAAGAGGTTTTTAACTTTTCAAAACTGTGGTTAAAGTCTACTGACGATTTGGTAAAGCACCAATGAAATGCATATAGACATTGCTTAACCACCAACAATAAATTTCATTTATATATATAATATATATTTTTTCTTACCAGATATAAATATTAGCATCTGTTAGATAAGATCATTAAATCAAATACGATAAATATATTCAGAGCTTATTTTTATTTAATTAAAATAACATGATGCTTAAATTTTTTTTTACTGACTTAAGTATCTTAAAATATCGCGTTGATGCTTTCGTAACTCTAAAACTAATGTTTCACCTCGTACTATGTAGCCTTACCTTCAGCTACTGTCACGATGGAAATCCCATCAAAACAATATCATTAGCAAATCAAACTTTAAATTCATCTTGGGTGTGACATTTCAAATAAACATTAACACAATATTCGTATAGGTAAAGACGATTTTATCTATTTTATTTTAAACAAAAACAAAAGAATAAATATGTTGTCAACATTTGTTTAACATTAGATACGATTTAAGAATCAAATTAAAAATACAATAAGTTTATATGTACATATACTTATATGTATAAACATTATAAGGCAATTATGATCAGTGCAGCCACCTCAAAATATATATTCTAACCAAAATATTTGAAAATGTTACCAAATTTGAGAAAAAATAACCAAATTTAAAATACACCGTTTTATTTGAAAAAAAAAAACAAACATATATTTGAAGTTGAAATGTAATGCAGAGTTAATAATTACAAAACAAGAAATGTAATTCATTTACATATTAAAGAATTCTTACTACTGAAAAAATAACGAGAAACTCATGTACATATGTATATTTTTATGTTACAAGTCAATTTTCCATATATAATTTATTTTCTTTAAAGTACATAAATAAAATTATTATTATAATATTATTTTTAATAGGAACGTTACAATAAACTAATGTATATTCAAGGCGAATTCGCCTTGTGTATATTTCTAATAACACTGAGCTGAGAAGCGTTGACATTGTTATGCAACAAACGTAATACAAACAAGTAAATAACAATGTCAACAAAAAAGGAAAAAAGAAACCAAAATGAAAACAATATTCACATCTTCACATTAAAAAAAAAATTACCAATTTTGGTTAGAAATAACCAAAAACGGCAGCTCTGATTATGATGCCGCAATTTGTTTAAGTGGTCCTTCCAAGTAAGCAGCTAAAGCCATTGCTTTTTGTTTTAATAGGCCGAGGCCAACACTTTCTTTTGCATAGAGGCACAACAGTATACTGGCTACCTAAAACGAAAAACAACTTTTTGTCTTATTATTTATATACACCCAAACATGAAATAATCGATAATATCAAAAAAATACGTTTAGTAATCTTTTTTATACGGAAATAAAAATTTCAGCTTTATTAATTCTCCTACCGATTAAAAATTTACATAAAATCCGAATTCATATACTATATGTACCTATTACACTAAGATATCTTTTTCGATATCATGTTTATTATATCAGTTTATGTTTTATTGTCATAAAAATATTTCAACAAATTCAAGCTGATGATAATCAGGTTCATTAAAAGTCATTAAAAGCTTTTTCCGTCAGGACTAGGTACACCAAACAAGTCTTCCAGTATTCTGTAAAGAACTTGAATAATTAAAAAGATGTTTGATGTTTTGTGGTTCCACTCATAAGAGACCGCTTTACTAAAAACTCTTTGCTTATATACTAATAATGAGAATCTATCGACGCTAAACTTAAATAATTCTACAGTTCATTCAGTGAAACATTGTATCAGGCTCTCACAAATTTTTGGTTGGTTGTACTTAGCAACTATACGGTTACTATATTGGATCATCATTAGAAAATTGCGAATTTTCCATTCGATTACGATACGCGAGCAATTATGGTTTCTAAAATATCGGGTTACACACCAAATATATTTGTTATTAAACTTTTTATAACTGGAGTTTTTCCAAGCCCCAGAAGAGCTAGAGACTTTGTTCTTGGACCCTTGGATTGGAAATGAACCTAAATAGAGTGGTATTCAGTGGCATAAATTCAGAAACATCCGAAGTACGGTTCCAGAGCTGGGATGCTTACACCTATTTCTCGACACAAAATTTATACCAAAAATCAATTATTTTTTTAATGTTTGTAAATTAAACCTATTTCGTGCTATGGGAAACCTCAATAGTCTATTAAAAACTAAAAATATAAAAAAAATTCCAGGGATGGGAAATAAAAATTTTTTTTCGGCCCATTCCGTATTTTGTAGTACATGTAGTAATTAAATTGTTAAAAATTTCAAGTTTTTCTTTAACAAACCCTCTTTATAGAAGATTTGCACTGACCACAAAAAAGTTTTGAAATGCAAAGTTTTGCTTCCAGGGATGGGAAATTGAATTTTTTATACGTGAAAATAATCAAACAGGCAACTGATGTTGCTTTTTTGGCTAATTAAAACTGTCTTATAATTTGGGAAGAACAAAATTGGTATCAAAAATTCAAAAAAGAAATCAAAATTTCGAATCCAGGGTTGGACAAGTGCAATATTTTGTAGTACATGAAAGTGACCAAAATAGTTAAAAATTTAAAATTTTTCTTAAATAAAACTACTTTATACCTCAAGAAGACTTGTACTGATAACAAAATAAAAAAATTAAATTTCGCTTCCAGGGTTGGGAAAATGAATGTTTTTTTTGGTACCCGCAATATTTTGTCGTACATGTAATAAGCAAAATGGTTACAAAATTTTGAGTTTTTCTTAAATAAAATCCCTTTATAGCTCATGAAGATTTGCATTGATAAAAAATTTTTGAAAAAGTAAAATTTCGCTTCCAGGGTTGGGAAATTGAAATTTTTGTATACATATATAGTAAAAAATTGTTCTTCAATAAAACTACTTTATGCCTCATGAAGAGTCGCATTGATAAAAAAGAAAAAAAAATAAATTTCAATTCCAGACCTGGGAAAATGAAAGTTTTTTTGGTGCATGCAATATATTGTAGAACATGAAAGTGACAAAAATGGTTGCAAATTTTAAGTTTTTCTCAAATAAAACTATTTCACGCCTCATTATTAAGAGTTGCATTGGTAAATAAAACGACTTTATAACTAATGAACACTAAATGAAAATATCGCTCCCAGGGATGGGAAATTGAAATTTGTTTATACATAAAAGTAACCAAAAAGCCAAGTAACATCGGTTTTTTACTAATTAACACTATTTTATAATTCAGGAAAAAAAATTGGTATCAAATATTAAAACAAATTAAAATTTCGATTCCAGGGCTGGATAACTGCAATATTTTGTATTATATGAAAGTGACCAAAATGGTTACAAATTTTAAGTTTTTCTTATAGCGATTTATTTTCTGGAAAACATGTAACATTTAGTCACTTTTTATTCTACAAAACACAATTAGGCACAATTTTAAAGTAAAGAACATTTTCATAAGGAATGGTAGATAAATTTCCAATAAATTCCCTATTTTCAAATGCCATACTGTTACTATTTTCCATTGAAAAGTGCAAAAAATGTAGCATTATTTTTTAGAAAAGAAAACAACATTAAATAAAACTATTTCACGCTTCATTATTAAGAGCTGCATTGGTAAAAAAAAAATACTTAAATTTCCACGGTTGAGAAATTGAAATATTTTTTATGCATAAAAGTAACAAAAGAGGCAATTGACGTTGTTGTTTTTGCTAATTTTAACTATTTTATAATTCAGGAAGAACAAAATTGGTATTAAAATGTTAACAAAATTTCGATTCCAGGGTTGGACAAATGAAATATTTTATGGTACATGAAAGTGACCAAAAAGTTTAAAAATTCATTAAGAATTGCATTGGTAAAACAATAAAAATTCGCTTCCAGAGTTGGAAAATCGAAATATTTCTGGTACATAAAAGTACTTGCATAGATTCCAAATTTGGTTTTTTAGTGAATTAAACCTATTTTATACTTCAGGAAGAATTAATTTGGTATTAAAAATTCGGTTCCAGGGTTGGAAATTCGAAATTTTGTTGGTACATAAAAGTCGCCATATAAGTTCCTAATTTTGGTTGTGTGTGAATGAAATCTTTTTTATACTTCGGGAAGAGTTAATTAAATTGGTATTAAAAACAAAAAAAAATAAAAAATCCAATTTCAGGGTTGGAATATCGACATTTTCTGATTCATAAAAGTAACCATAGAATTTGTTATTTTTGATTTTTATATATCAGGAAGAAATAAATTGGTATTAAAAACCAAAAAAATCTAAAGGACTATTCTACGGTTGGACAATTAGAACCTTTTGGGGTACATGAAACGGATTTTTTCTTTTTGTTTGCAAATTAAACATATTTAATATTTTTGAAAGTCGTTCACAGGTATAAGAAATAAGAAAAGCCAAACATTTAGCTTCGTAACCAAAAAAATTATATATAAAAGAAACTGATAACATAATTTTCTTTTTTTTTTAATTTATTTTAAATTAAAGCTACTTTCTGTTTTAACAAGGAAGAAAGAAAGAAGAATTACATCTGTGAAGGGTATTTAAGATTCGGCACAGCCGAATATAGCACTTTTACTTGTTATTATATATGCACATATTTCAATACTTATTTTTGTCAACCGACCCGCACGCGTTTATGTACTTTTCTTTGATTTTTTTCTTCTGTACTCTTAGCTTCTACTTATGAATTAGGGATGTTTTATCTTACCTCATTACTGTGGTGTAATTGTTGGATGGCAAGTAATGTCAACTGGGTGTTTTCAGCCTTTAAGGACCATGAAGAAATTTGGTATCTGGCGATTCTAATCTTAGTGGACTGTAATGCTAGGGATTGGAGCTGGACACCACTTTCTTTCTTTATATCCCCTTAAGTACTTATAGCGAATAGTATATAGGGGATCAGGTATGGTTTGTGCGGTGAGAAATGTGTAGGTGCGCTTGTGATATAAGAAGGACAATATTTGTTTTAATACAATTAACAATTTTATTGCAGTGTGACAAAAATTTTAAGTAGGTTACACGTTGGTGAAATTAAGAAATGCATGTGTTTGTTTAGGTGGCTTTTATGTAGTAAGTTTTAAGTTTACAAATTTCAGTTTTAATTAATGCAATTAACAATTTTAACTAGATTAAGCGTTGTGCTTAACTTGAAAACTGAAGTAGAACTCTTTTATACTTTTTTTCTTACTAAATAGACTAAGTCTTAAATAGACTAAGTTTTACATTATTGGAATGTTCGATGTAATTCACGATTTGAACATTTCCAATTATGTAGTTTATCATTGCACTGATTAGAGTCACCGTTTACAATAAACCTTATGTCATGACATATTTATCTTATTTTAATATTTTTACATATTTCCCTTCTTCAATATATACTATGGACAAATATATAGAAAATTATTTTTATGATTTTCGGTGTAAAATCGTAGATTTTATACAACTATATAGCGAAAATTTTTAAAATATGAATAAATAAGTTAATACTTTTTTATATAAAAAGACCTCAGAATTAGAATATTATTACTAAAATAATTTTGAAAGGTAAAGAATAAATAAAAATCTACACTTACAATCAAGACATAAGTATATGTAATGAAAATTCGAAAAATAATCCTAATAATTTTTAAATTTCACGATATTAATATATTTTGAAAAAAGGTGAATACAGCACGCCCTCATCAGTTACTATATAACTATAATTTTTATTATTCCAACTTTAAGTCGTAAGGAGTACATAGATGTGTTTCTAAAATTCTTTTTATAATCACCCCCATCGTAAATACTCGTTCCCTCGAAAAATCTCCCGATCGCCAATTTTCATTCCGGTGAGTTTTTCTCAAAAAACCCTTATTATTTAAAAAAAATTGTTTTCAATTATTTGATTGCCTTTTTAAAAGGAGTTAAAGTGCAACCAAACTATAATTGCCTAATAATATGTTTATAAAGTGTTTCGTAAAAGATAGTTGTGACTATTCGAAAAATGTAAAACCCAAGTTAAGCCGTCGTGAATAAGGTGAACAATTGTTACACTTGCTATGAACTGGGGTATGACATACCTCAACGTTCGATGCAATATTTTAGTTTTTATAATTATGTAATAAATAATAAGAGGTTTTTAACTTTTCAAAACTGTGGTTAAAGTCTACTGACGATTTGGTAAAGCACCAATGAAATGCATATAGACATTGCTTAACCACCAACAATAAATTTCATTTATATATATAATATATATTTTTTCTTACCAGATATAAATATTAGCATCTGTTAGATAAGATCATTAAATCAAATACGATAAATATATTCAGAGCTTATTTTTATTTAATTAAAATAACATGATGCTTAAATTTTTTTTTACTGACTTAAGTATCTTAAAATATCGCGTTGATGCTTTCGTAACTCTAAAACTAATGTTTCACCTCGTACTATGTAGCCTTACCTTCAGCTACTGTCACGATGGAAATCCCATCAAAACAATATCATTAGCAAATCAAACTTTAAATTCATCTTGGGTGTGACATTTCAAATAAACATTAACACAATATTCGTATAGGTAAAGACGATTTTATCTATTTTATTTTAAACAAAAACAAAAGAATAAATATGTTGTCAACATTTGTTTAACATTAGATACGATTTAAGAATCAAATTAAAAATACAATAAGTTTATATGTACATTTACTTATATGTATAAACATTATAAGGCAATTATGATCAGTGCAGCCACCTCAAAAAATATATTCTAACCAAAATATTTGAAAAAGTTACCAAATTTGAGAAAAAATAACCAAATTTAAAATACACCGTTTTATTTGAAAAAAAAAACATATAATTGAAGTTGAAATGTAATGCAGAGTTAATAATTACAAAACAAGAAATGTAATTCATTTACATATTAAAGAATTCTTACTACTGAAAAAATAACGAGAAACTCATGTACATATGTATATTTTTATGTTACAAGTCAATTTTCCATATATAATTTATTTTCTTTAAAGTACATAAATAAAATTATTATTATAATATTATTTTTAATAGGAACGTTACAATAAACTAATGTATATTCAAGGCGAATTCGCCTTGTGTATATTTCTAATAACACTGAGCTGAGAAGCGTTGACATTGTTATGCAACAAACGTAATACAAACAAGTAAATAACAATGTCAACAAAAAAGTAACCAAAATGAAAACAATATTCACATCTTCACATTAAAAAAAAATTACCAATTTTGGTTAGAAATAACCAAAAACGGCAGCTCTGATTATGATGCCGCAATTTGTTTAAGTGGTCCTTCCAAGTAAGCAGCTAAAGCCATTGCTTTTTGTTTTAATAGGCCGAGGCCAACACTTTCTTTTGCATAGAGGCACAACAGTATACTGGCTACCTAAAACGAAAAACAACTTTTTGTCTTATTATTTATATACACCCAAACATGAAATAATCGATAATATCAAAAAAATACGTTTAGTAATCTTTTTTATACGGAAATAAAAATTTCAGCTTTATTAATTCTCCTACCGATTAAAAATTTACATAAAATCCGAATTCATATATGTACCTATTACACTAAGATATCTTTTTCGATATCATGTTTATTATATCAGTTTATGTTTTATTGTCATAAAAATATTTCAACAAATTCAAGCTGATGATAATCAGGTTCATTAAAAGTCATTAAAAGCTTTTTCCGTCAGGACTAGGTACACCAAACAAGTCTTCCAGTATTCTGTAAAGAACTTGAATAATTAAAAAGATGTTTGATGTTTTGTGGTTCCATTCATAAGAGACCGCTTTATTAAAAACTCTTTGCTTATATACTAATAATGAGAATCTATCGACGCTAAACTTAAATAATTCTACAGTTCATTCAGTGAAACATTGTATCAGGCTCTCACAAATTTTTGGTTGGTTGTACTTAGCAACTATACGGTTACTATATTGGATCATCATTAGAAAATTGCGAATTTTCCATTCGATTACGATACGCGAGCAATTATGGTTTCTAAAATATCGGGTTACACACCAAATATATTTGTTATTAAACTTTTTATAACTGGAGTTTTTCCAATCCCCAGAAGAGCTAGAGACTTTGTTCCTGGACCCTTGGATTGGAAATGAACCTAAATAGAGTGGTATTCAGTGGCATAAATTCAGAAACATCCGAAGTACGGTTCCAGAGCTGGGATGCTTACACCTATTTCTCGACACAAAATTTATACCAAAAATCAATTATTTTTTTAATGTTTGTAAATTAAACCTATTTCGTGCTATGGGAAACCTCAATAGTCTATTAAAAACTAAAAATATAAAAAAAATTCCAGGGATGGGAAATAAAATTTTTTTTCGGCCCATTCCGTATTTTGTAGTACATGTAGTAATTAAATTGTTAAAAATTTCAAGTTTTTCTTTAACAAACCCTCTTTATAGAAGATTTGCACTGACCACAAAAAAGTTTTGAAATGCAAAGTTTGCTTCCAGGGATGGGAAATTGAATTTTTTATACGTGAAAATAATCAAACAGGTAACTGATGTTGCTTTTTTTGCTAATTGAAACTGTCTTATAATTTGGGAAGAACAAAATTGGTATCAAAAATTCAA
Organism: Linnaemya tessellans; assembly: GCA_951800035.1. Lineage (NCBI taxonomy): Eukaryota > Metazoa > Arthropoda > Insecta > Diptera > Tachinidae > Linnaemya > Linnaemya tessellans. The sequence goes on along the minus strand of OX637534.1, from coordinate 59,812,323 downwards.
AAAAGAAATCAAAATTTCGAATGCAGGGTTGGACAAGTTCAATATTTTGTAGTACATGAAAGTGACCAAAATAGTTAAAAATTTAAAATTTTTCTTAAATAAAACTACTTTATACCTCAAGAAGACTTGCACTGACAACAAAATAAAAAAAATAAAATTTCGCTTCCAGGGTTGGGAAAATGAATGTTTTTTTTGGTACCCGCAATATTTTGTCGTACATGTAATAAGCAAAATGGTTAGAACATTTTGAGTTTTTCTTAAATAAAATCCCTTTATAGCTCATGAAGATTTGCATTGATAAAAAATTTTTGAAAAAGTAAAATTTCGCTTCCAGGGTTGGGAAATTGAAATTTTTTTATACATATATAGTAACCAAAATGGTTAAAAATTTAACATTTCGTTCCCAGGGATGGGAAATTGAAATTTTTTTTATACATAAAAGTAACCAAAAAGCCAAGTAACATCGGTTTTTTACTAATTAACACTATTTTATAATTCAGGAAAAAAAAATTGGTATCAAATATTAAAACAAATTAAAATTTCGATTCCAGGGCTGGATAACTGCAATATTTTATATTATATGAAAGTGACCAAAATGGTTACAAATTTAAAAGTTTTTCTTACAGCGATTTATTTTCTGGAAAACATGTAACATTTAGTCACTTTTTATTCTACAAAACACAATTAGGCACAATTTTAAAGTAAAGAACATTTTCATAAGGAATGGTAGATAAATTTCCGATAAATTCCCTATTTTCAAATGCCATAATGTTACTATTTTCCATTGAAAAGTGCAAAAAATGTAGCATTATTTTTTAGAAAAGAAAACAACTTTAAATAAAACTATTTCACGCTTCATTATTAAGATCTGCATTGGTAAAAAAAAAATACTTAAATTTCGTTTCCACGGTTGAGAAATTGAAATATTTTTTATGCATAAAAGTAACAAAAGAGGCAATTGACGTTGTTGTTTTTGCTAATTTTAACTATTTTATAATTCAGGAAGAACAAAATTGGTATTAAAATGTTAACAAAATTTCGATTCCAGGGTTGGACAAATGAAATATTTTATGGTACATGAAAGTGACCAAAAAGTTTAAAAATTCATTAAGAATTGCATTGGTAAAAAAATAAAAATTCGCTTCCAGAGTTGGAAAATCGAAATATTTCTGGTACATAAAAGTACCCACATAGATTCCAAATTTGGTTTTTTAGTGAATTAAACCTATTTTATACTTCAGGAAGAATTAATTTGGTATTAAAAATTCGGTTCCAGGGTTGGAAAATCGAAATTTTTTTGGTGCATAAAAGTCGCCATATAAGTTCCTAATTTTGGTTGTGTGTGAATGAAATCTTTTTTATACTTCGGGAAGAGTTAATTAAATTGGTATTAAAAAACAAAAAAAAATAAAAAAATCCAATTTCAGGGTTGGAATATCGACATTTTCTGATTCATAAAAGTAACCATAGAATTTGTTATTTTTGATTTTTATATATCAGGAAGAAATAAATTGGTATTAAAAACCAAAAAAATCTAAAAGACTATTCTACGGTTGGACAATTAAAACCTTTTGGGGTACATGAAACGGATTTTTTCTTTTTGTTTGTAAATTAAACATATTTAATATTTTTGAAAGACGTTCACAGGTATAAGAAATAAGAAAAGCCAAACATTTAGCTTCGTAACCAAAAAAATTATATATAAAAGTAACTGATAACATAATTTTGTTTTTTTTTTAATTATTTTTTAATTAAAGCTACTTTCTGTTTTAACAAGAAAGAAAGAAAGAAGAATTACATCTGTGAAGGGTATTTAAGATTCGGCACAGCCGAATATAGCACTTTTACTTGTTATTATATATGCATATATTTAAATACTTATTTTTGTCAACCGACCCGCACGCGCTTATGTACTTTTCTTTGATTTTATTCTTCTGTACTCTTAGCTTCTACTTATGAATTAGGGATGTTTTATCTTACCTCATTACTGTGGTGTAATTGTTGGATGGCAAGTAATGTCAACTGGGTGTTTTCAGCCTTTAAGGACCATGAAGAAATTTGGTATCTGGCGATTCTAATCTTAGTGGACTGTAATGCTAGGGATTGGAGCTGGACACCACTTTCTTTCTTTATATCCCCTTAGGTACTTATAGCGAATAGTATATAGGGGATCAGGTATGGTTTGTGCGGTGAGAAATGTGTAGGTGCGCTTGTGATATAAGAAGGACAATATTTGTTTTAATACAATTAACAATTTTATTGCAGTGTGACAAAAATTTTAAGTAGGTTACACGTTGGTGAAATTAAGAAATGCATGTGTTTGTTTAGGTGGCTTTTATGTAGTAAGTTTTAAGTTTACAAATTTCAGTTTTAATTAATGCAATTAACAATTTTAACTAGATTAAGCGTTGTGCTTAACTTGAAAACTGAAGTAGAACTCTTTTATACTTTTTTTCTTACTAAATAGACTAAGTCTTAAATAGACTAAGTTTTACATTATTGGAATGTTCGATGTAATTCACGATTTGAACATTTCCAATTATGTAGTTTATCATTGCACTGATTAGAGTCACCGTTTACAATAAACCTTATGTCATGACATATTTATCTTATTTTAATATTTTTACATATTTCCCTTCTTCAATATATACTATGGACAAATATATAGAAAATTATTTTTATGATTTTCGGTGTAAAATCGTAGATTTTATACAACTATATAGCGAAAATTTTTAAAATATGAATAAATAAGTTAATACTTTTTTATATAAAAAGACCTCAATATTAGAATATTATTACTTAAATAATTTTGAAAGGTAAAGAATAAATAAAAACCTACACTTACAATCAAGACATAAGTATACGTAATGAAAATTCAAAAAAGAAATCTAATAATTTTTAAATTTCTCGATTTTAACATATTTTGAAAAAAGGTGAATGCGGCACGCCCTCATCAGTTGCTATATAACTATCTTTTTAACTATTCCAACTTTAAGTCGTAAGGAGTACAATATTGTACATAGATGTGTTTCTAAAATTCTTTTTATAATCACCCCCATCGTTCCCTCGAAAAATCTCCCGATCGCCAATTTTCATTCCGGTGGGTTTTTTCTCAAAAAAACCTTATTATTAAAAAAAAATTGTTTTCAATTATTTGAATGCCTTTTTAAAAGGAGTTAAAGTGCAACCAAAGTATAATTGCCTAATAATGTGTTTATAAAGTGTTTCGTAAAAGATAGTTGTGACTATTCGAAAAATGTAGAACCCAAGTTAAGCCGTCGTGAATAAGGTGAACAATTGTTACACTTGCTATGAACTGGGGTATGACATACCTCAACGTTCGATGCAATATTTTAGCTTTTATAATTATATAATAAATATTTTTTCTTACCAGATATAAGTATTAGCATCTGTTAGATAAGATCATTAAATCAAATACGATATATATATTCAGAGCTTATTTTAATTTAATTAAAATAACATGAAGCTTGAATTATTTTTACTGACTTAAGTATCTTAAAATATCGCGTTGATGCTTTCGTAACTCTAAAACTAATGTTTCACCTCGTGCTATGTAGCCTTACCTTCAGCTACTCTCACGATGGAAATCCCATTAATACAATATCATTAACAAATCAAACTTTAAATTCATCTTGGGTGTGACATTTCAAATAAACATTAACACAATATTCGTATAGGTAAAGACGATTTTTTATCTATTTTATTTTAAACAAAAACAAAAGAATAAAAATATGTTTTCAACATTTGTTTAACATTAGATACGATTTAAGAATCAAATTAAAAATACAATAAGTTTATATGCACATATACTTATATGTATAAACATTATAAAACAATTATGATGCCGCAATTTGTTTAAGTGGTCCTTCCAAGTAAGCAGCTAAAGCCATTGCTTTTTGTTTTAACAGGCCGAGGCCAACATTTTCTTTTGCATAGAGACACAAAAGTATACTGGCTACCTAAAACGAAAAACAACTTTTTGTCTTATTATTTATATACACCCAAACATAAAATAATCGATAATATCAAAAAAATACATTTAGTAATCTTTTTTATACGGAAATAAAAATTTCAGCTTTATTAATTCTCCTACCGATTAAAAATTTACATAAAATCCGAATTCATATATGTACCTATTACACTAAGATATCTTTTTCGATATCATGTTTATTATATCAGTTTATGTTTTATTGTCATAAAAATATTTCAACAAATTCAAGCTGATGATAATCAGGTTCATTAAAAGTCATTAAAAATTTTTTCCGTCGGGACTAGGTACACCAAAGTCTTCCAGTAAAGATCTTTCAGTATTCTGTAAACAACTTGAATAATTAAAGAGATGTTTGCTGTTTTGTGGTTCCAGTCATAAGAGACCGCTTTATTAAAAACTCTTTGCTTATATACTAATAATGAGAATCTAGACGCTAAACTTAAATAATTCTACAGTTCTTTCAGTGAAACATTGTATCAGGCTCTCACAAATTTTTGGTTGGTTGTACTTAGCAACTATACGGTTACTATATTGGATCATCATTAGAAAATTGCGAATTTTCCATTCGATTACGATACGCGAGCAATTGTGGTTTCTAAAATATCGGATTACACACCAAATATATTTGTTATTAAACTTTAAGAAATTCATTTACATTTGTTTGTACAATTGATTATTCATTTAGTTCTTCAAGTTCATCAGCTTTGGTTAGCATTTAAGTTTATACTAGCTGTACCTTGCGCGCGTTGCTGCGGCACCAACTAAAATAAATTTGAAGGAAAGGCATTACACAAATATATATGCAATTAATTTTTTTTCTTTGATTGAATGATGAATCCTAAAATGTATGATATATGTCCGATCAACACATGATCAAATGCATAGTTTACGATTCAATTCATTTTGATTAGTTTTCAGTGCGCCATCGGGCGAAAATTAGTCGCACCAACTTAGAAACCTCCGTCGGCTCATACACAACTTTGTTTAAGATCATCATATGATCAAATTCATAGCTTACGATTCAATCCTTTTCAATAAATTTTCAGTGGCGCCATCTATCTGAAATTAATCGCACCAACTTAGAAACCTCCGTCGGCTCATGCGCAACAACTTTGCTTAAGATCAGAGCATGATCAAATGCGCAGTTTACGATTTAATTAATTTTGAGTAATTTTCAGTGGCGCCAACGTGTCGAAAATTGGTCTTACCAACTTAGAAACCTTAGTCGGCTTATACGCAACATGATCAAATGCATAGCTTACGATTCAAAACATTTTAATTAATTTTCAGTGGCGCCATCTATCGGAAATTAATCGCACCAACTTAGAAACCTCCGTCGGCTCATGCGCAACAACTTTGCTTAAGATCAGAGCATGATCAAATGCGCAGTTTACGATTTAATTAATTTTGAGTAATTTTCAGTGGCGCCACATGTCGGAAATTGGTCATACCAACTAAAAAACCTTCGTCGGCTCATGCGCAACAACTTTGCTAAAGATCATAACATGATCAAATGCATAGCTTGCGATTCAATACATTTTAATTAATTTTTAGTGGCGCCATCAATCGGTGTCCACCAACTCTCGGCAGTCCTTCTAAGAAATGTCGTTGAGCTTCCTGTAGTCTCTACAGAATCAAGAGCTCCAAGGACTCGAAGATGGCTCCATTACGCCATTTCGCCTGAATATATTGACAAGTTATTTTACTTCGTTCCACTTTTCTGGTGGTACACTTCTGGGTTTAAACGGTCTCTATCCACCCGCGTTTATTTCATGCTATTGCATTCTATTGCCGTTTTCTTTGGCTTTCTTTTTAGTATCTGTTTGATATGCTTCTATCAGGAATTTCTAATCCTGCTACCCATTTCCCAACATATACTTCGAATTGTTGACGTTGTACTGTGATATTGTGAAATAACACTTGGGGGTACTAGTGGCTGAATTAGCTAAGGCGAGACTAAGAAACCGAAAATCTCGAGTTCGACTCCGCACTCAGTCATGAATATGGTGCCGCATTCTTTCAATCAGCGTTAGTGCATGTTTGCGTTAGTTGTTGTCGTTCTATTTCAGTGGTGAAGGCATAGTACTGGTCACTGAGCATTAATGACATCGAATTTGCACGACTATGTACTAAACTAAAGAGCGCATTACAGCACCCTCCTTTGTCAGCAATGTACCGAAAAATAGTCAGAAAAGCTTCCTAGGAACTCAAAACTTCGTAATCTGTTAACAGCTCCATTTTCTTAAAAAACGGAGTGAAACTAGTACTTCCCGATTTTTTCTAAACTTTATTTTCTTCATGAAGTTAAAAAAAATTCGCTTTTTTCGAATGCAACCCAGTTGCTGTTTTAGAAGCCAGCAAGCAAGTGTATCACTTTATAATTTGTTTTTAATACTTTCTTTTGGTACACTTTTTCTCATCGTGCTATCAGATATGTTTAATATATAAAGCACAAAAAAAATAGTTTTAACTAGTTACAGGTGAATATGCATTTCATTGGTGCTTTACAAAATCATCACTGGACTTATATAAATACTTTTCTTGTTATCAAATTTATTTCTAATTGTATAAAGGTGTAGAAAAATAAAACAGATTCATATCGAATATAATTTATTTGTTGGGTTGGTTTTCTATGAGTTTCAAAGCCTACTATGCTTATTCTTCTGTTATTTTTCTAAATAATTTGTAATTTCCAAATTGTGAATTCTAAGATGGTTTTCAATAGCATGCGCATAAGAGGTTTTTAACTTTTCAAAACTGTGGTTAAAGTCTACTGATGATTTGGTAAAGCATCAATGAAATGCATATAGACATTGCTTGACAACCAACAAATTAAATTTCATTTAAAATACTTTAAAATACATATATATATATATATATATATATATATATATATATATCTATATATATAAATTTAAGACGTATTGATTCTCCTAGGAATCTGTTCTAATCTGCGAAGTTCTATTAGAACCAGCTGTAAAAAATTACACACGCTGGTCCAATTTAATAAGGGATCCAGCATGACCGGTATTATATTCCCCGGGCTGATCGTTCGCCCTAATCTTTCTTCTAAATACTTTTATTAAGGAATGAATATTAATATGACAATGACAATAATAATGAAAATTATTATTTAACATAAAAACAGAATATTACATTTGCTAGAAAACATAAATATAGAATCATAACAGAACACAATAATTCAACACTTTCCCTAGCCCGATTTTATTACATAGCATCTTCAATCTTGTAGGTTGCAACGGTTTTGTCATTAAATCAGCTAATTGATCTTGTGTAGAAATTTGCAGAACTTCAAGTTGCCTTGCACTTACTTTTTCACGCACAAAGAAATGTTTTAAAGTAATATGTTTTGTTTGTCTTTAATATTCGGTATTTTAAGCCAATCGAACAGCAGCGGAATTATCAACTTGTAATAGTGGGGTATCATTTAAACCAATTAGTTTCGCATATAAACGCCTAAGCCAAATTACTTATTTTTTAGCTTCTGAAGCTTCAACAATTTCTGCTTCTGTTGTGGATGTAGCGAGTTTGTCTTTGACTTAACCATGAAATGATGCCTCCAGAAAACTTTACAATTACACCAGTTGTAGAGCTTCCTGTTTTTCTACAACCACCATAATCTGCACCATTGTAGCATGAAAGCTTTTCTAGGTCTTTGACGTCTGTGGCAGCTACTAGACCATCATCTACATAAAGAGCAAGTATTATCTTCTTACCATCTTTATTTCTTATGTATAAGCAAGGGTCAGCTTCACTCACTTTAAAACCAAGATTCAGTAAGAAATTTCCAAATCTTCGATTTCAGCAACGTGGTGCTTGCTTTAGTTCATATAAACTTTTTTTAATTTGCATACTCTGTTCCATCTTCAAAACCTTTAGGTTGTTTCATAAAAATTACTTCTTCTAGTTTGCCGTAAAGAAACGCTGTTGAAACATCAAATTGTATAAGATGCATATTTTTATTCGCAGTTATGCTTAATACAGCTCTAACTGTTCCCAATTTAGCAACTGGACTGAATGTTTCATCAAAATCTATACCTTTACGTTGTATAAAAACTTGTATAACTAATCTTGCTTTATATTTATCTACAATACCATCTGGATGTCTTTTTACCTTAAAAATCCACTTTGACGGAATTGCTTTGTAGTTGTTTGGTAGGTCAACCATTTCCCAAGTATGATTTTCATTTAAAGATCTTATTTCAGAATACATAGCTTTCAGCCATTCTTTTTTATTAACACTATTCATTATATCAGTGTAAAATATTGGAGTGTCAATTTGACTATTAACGCTTGAGCTGCCATTACATAATCATCACATCTTGAATTTTGCAGTAAAGTGCGATCTCTTAATCGTTTACTTATTGGTTCATCTTTCATTTTTCTCAAAGCCATAAAAATCACTCTGTTTTGAGCAATAATCTGGAATACATTCTTCAAATAATTCATTATCTTCTACGAAAACCGAATCATTGAATTGTGGACTTGGTTCAGAATCATGATCAATTTCACTATATGTTTCTGGTATACTTGTTTCATTGCACTCTTCTTCTATAATGCCATTAATTGGATTTTCATAATTTTTGAATGGCAATTTGATTTTTTAAATTTTATCATCATTTTCAGACCCTGTAAAAAGTTCACAATTTACTAAATCTTTTCTGAATTTGATATCTCTTGATGAAATTAAACTGTGATTTTCTTTAACCAGAATTCTCCCGGTTTATGATATTATTATCAGATTAGAATAATATTTAATTCACTGTATGACTAGGGTGCCTTTAATATATATCTGAAAGCATAACTGGCATATCGGGTCCAGTTTTCGAGAAAACGGGCGTCGTCATATGACTACGCTAGTAAAAAGACAGTACAATTTTTATGTATATAGATTTTATTTACAGAGCTTTTATTTCCATTTATTGTTGATGATATGGCGCAAAACAATCAATACATAAACCTTTATCACACTTCCGGCACTCTGTTCTTACAGTTGATTTACATTCTCACCTGCACTTCGCCTCTGTTTATTATTTTTAGTTCTTTGAACATAGTGCATGTATCCATCATATCTCATGGCATCAGCCCCAGGCTGGGATTTCGGTACGCTTTCTGGACCTTTCGGAAAATTGGTCTCTGACATGAGATATGGCATAGCTAAGTATCTTCGAAAGATTTTTTGCCTGAGTTTAGGGTCATGCTGTCTCGCTAAAAGCCAAGCATTTTGTACCGACACATCCAGCATCCAAGTAAGCAACGGACACCACCACTTTTTGCTTCGAATGGATATGCGATCAGCATTAACATTTTGATCCATTCTATCAGTTCTGCCCATATTTTTATTGTAGTTCTGTATAGAATGTGGAATATTTACTTCAATATACTACAGATTGGCTTTACTCCATCTCTTAGCTCTTCTCTCTGGATCTGCAGAAAAAAACAGTTGAAGATACAGTGACTACAGCGTTGTCTTTCCACCTAGTTACGAAAAACTCTTCTCCTTGAAATTCTGCTACTGCAGTCTGTGTAAAACCTCTTTCTTTCTTTTTGAAATCATTTACATCTATCAAACAGCAGTTGTTACCTAAACGATTGCTTCTTATGGTTCCAGTGCAATTGAAGCTTGTTTTTCTCATCTCTTTGAGCAACGGAAGTGGTGTAAACAATTTATCACAAAAGAAATGGTAAGGAATCACTGATTTTGTTATAGGGTATTGGTCAACTAAATGCAACAAAGTTGATGCGCATTTCCCAAATTCGTTTTTCATTTCATCATTACCCTGATACGTTTTTCCTTGGTATGGATCAAAAGCAATAAGGTAACCAGATGGTGCATTTTGGCACCAAATTTTGTACTCAAAACGTATCGGGTTATTTCGGATATCTTGCTTACAGCCGTGTTTTTCAAAATACTCTACCATTGCTTCATCATGTGACACAGACTCGGTAGGATAAAAGTGCTTCATAAACGCTTTTTGAAGATGAGAAATAAGTGGACGTAATTTGCAGAATTTATCACTTTTATCCAAGTTAGCGTTACTCTGAAAATGCAGCGATTTCATGATTGTGTCAAATCTGTTCCTTCGCATTGAATGGTAGATAGCATTATTACCCAAATCGTCGCCAGTATTCCAGTACATGGCCTTACTTGACAATGGACTATATCCAGAAACGATCAATATTCCGAAAAAAGTTTATAACTCAATTTAACGGCTGGCCAATTTTTATATAAACAGTACTCAGTACTTTGGGCGATTATTAGTTCAATCAATTTATCATCGAAAAAAGCCTCAAAATACTGAACTGCAGTCAAGCTTTCCTCCAAATTGTTGGCAGGTGCTTGAAATTCTGGGACTTCAGATGTTTTCCCTCCTAACTTCCAAATGATTTCTCTTTGTTTTTTCTCATTCACTTTTTTTCTTTTGATGTCCTGTTGTTCAGTGTTTGTGCGAATCTCTTCATTAGTTTCTCGTATTTCAGCAGGTGCAACAAGTTGGTTACGAGACAAAAAATTGATATTTCCCTCGATTTCCTGATCTGAGTCTTCATCAGTCAAAACATTCACATCTGGAGGTTCGATATAAAACTCATTTAAATCATTTTCTTCCTCTAAAATGTCCAAAATGTCCGCGACGCTAAAAAATTTACTGATAAAACAAAAAAAATTTAAACCAGATGTTACCAGGGCTCGTTAAATCATAGTGTCGTTATATGACGACACCCAAATATATACTCAAAATAATTGTATTTATTCCACAAATCTAATAAAGATCTTTAGTGAGCATTTGTAAACTAGTATAAACTTTCATTTTGAAATAATTTTTTGGCACATTCATAAAATTTAATAAATGTTTACTACTTACCTTTTAGCAGAAGTCATAATTTTAAATTTTTTCAAGAAACTCTCACAATAAAATATTTACCACACACGAACTCTTTGAATCACAACACTGAACTAAATTTTTTATGAAAATATAATCAACACAGAACACTGGGGTTGTTTCTATGCAGTAATAACGGTACACCAAAGAGCTGAAGCAGACAATATTTGTGTCGTCATATGACGACACTAGGAAAATTGGGGTTAACGTAAACTCGATACCGTTCTTCAGTATCATAACCAATTAAATAACCCTTAATAGCTTGTCCATCTTTTTTCTAGGTTGATCAGGAACATGGGCATAACATTCACTTCCAATTATTCTTAAATGATTGATTCTTGGCTTTATTTTGAACCATAATTCATAGGGGCTTTTGTCATCTATAGAAGTTCTTCTAGTTCGATTTAAAATAAATATGGCTGTACGAACTAATTCAGCCCATAAAGCTTCTGGAAATTTAACATTTTTATTTCAATACTTAAATGTTCGAGCCATTTCGATTACAGTTCTGCTTTTTCTTTCGCTAGAACCAGTTTGTTTTGGTGTGTATGGAGCAGTTAATCTTTGTGTTACTCCAAACTCTTTAAGAACTTTACGCACTTCAAAATTATCAAACTCACCTCCATTATCACTAAGAAATTCTTTTATTTGATGTTGTTGATTCTTAGCAAGCACAAAAACTTCCTTCAAGACATCCTTTACTTCTGATTTTTCTTTCAAAAAATATCCAAAACAATATTTAGTGTATGAATCTTTGAAAATCACTAAATATTTCTTTTTACTAAAGGATGCAGGAAAAGGTCCATATACATCTGCTGACATCAGCTCGCCTGGACTACTGGCCTTTTCTCTAGTACCAAATGGAAGACGATGAAACTTCCCATAAACACAAGATTCACAGAGTTCTTTATCTAGCTTAACTTTAATACCAAGTTCAGCCTTTAATTTTTGTTGCACATGACGTTTATCTTGATGTCCCATCTGTCATGATATAGCTGTAATGTATTATCATCTTCAGCGGAATTAATTTCGTTGATTGTTCTTGGAATTATTGGATTTATATTTGTTATTGCAGTTGAGCTAAATTGACTGTTTACTAATTTGTCTTGAGCAGCTAACACAGAAGAAATTTCTAGAAATGTTCGGAACATACTAAACATCAGTGAGATCAAATATAAGTTCTTTAAGTTGTTAACCATAGAATGCATCTCTTTAGTACCTTCCCAGCTCTGTTCATAAGTCAAGACGTGTTTTGTTTGGTCCGTAAGATTTTTTTTCCGCAAAGTGTTTTTATCAACAATAAAGTTCGTAATAGTCAAGTTTTTGATCCGTGAGTTGCTGTAGTGATTTGCAATTCGTCTTTGAGTGAATTTGTTTGTGCGATTAAAAACAAAGCCTTAATTTTGTCTTATCGTTTGGTTCCAAACGTTCACACAAACATTTATATACGTCATTGACGGCTTATCCACCTGTGATATCAGCTGATCCTAACAAATATTTACGCCCGAGATTTAATTGAAATTCGCTTAAAATGTCATGTAACCATAAAAATTGTAACATTAAAAATGATGACGAAAGGATGATATCATGTTGGCTGTGTGACAATCTCTTTCATTTCAAATGTAGTGGTCTGTCTACTTTAGTATCTGAATCCCTCACGAAAAATAATGGACTTCACTGGTGCTGTATTGCCTGTAGAAAAATTAGTGTGAGTTTCTATCACTTTTTTCGAGGTAACATTACACAATTTAATGAAATTCAAAATGAAGCTGGAAAACTTTTAGAACGTATTTCTAAATATGGTAAATTATTTGAAGATTATAAATCACTGGATAACTTAAAATCCCCTACTCAAATATCACCAAAGCGTCGTAAATCGTCCAGAATTAATAAAGAGAAAAATTAACTGTTTGTCGTTGGTCCTGATCCTGCACCGTTGAATGCAAAGTCAGACACTGAAGGTCGTTCTGCTACCCCGGTTCCTGCTGTTAACCCTCACTCCGTTTCCTATCCGGTGGGTCCGTGTTCATCCCATCAAATTATTATTGATAAACGTGTAACACCTGCTACTGATCCTACAATTAATAACAACACTCAAAACAAACATGTTACTTTTAATCATACAGATACTCTAAAAGCAAACCATAGAGTACTACGTGCGATTCCCCCGAACAAACATATTTTCATATCTCGTTTTGCATCTGATACATCAGCAGAAGATATAGATTATTATATAAAATTAAAGCTCAATATCAACTCTAATATTAATGTACATAAATTTTCTTACTCGCAGGAGAGAAGTATTACGTGTTTTAAATTCACTGTACCGTTTGATGTTTTCTGTCAAGTAGTTGATCAAACATTTTGGCCTCCTCATGTCTTAGTACGGGAGTATGTATTTAAGGATAAGCAAAATATTGCTCACCTTCCTGCACGGGTGCCTACCCCAAAAAACTAAGAAACTTTTCTGATAACCAAATCCTCATTACTTATCAGAATGTTCGTGGACTTAAAACGAAACTTAACAACTTAACTTGAAACAGTGGAAAAATTGAACAAAGAACGCTGATGAGATGGCGTAGCGGCCTCGAAATCAGTACTGATCCGTTCTGCTGGTTTAATGACTATGAAAAATATTCTTAATATTGCACTCTCAAAAATAATAAATAGAATGTAATCACGTTCATTTATTAAAACATAAAAATAAAAAATAATTTGCAGTTTCGCTGATTTGAACTTATAGCCTGTTAAGAAAATTAACATCCTGTAATACAATTTACATAAATAAAGGTTCACTATTAAAATAGAAATTCATACATAACTTAACAACTTATATTTGCAAAGCTTTAACTTTAATCATCATGTGTAACTATTCACTGAAACCTGGCTGAACAATACCTATTTAAACTCCGAAATTTTTTGTGATAATTTTCACATTTAATTTAATTTTTCGTGATAGAATTACAACCACAACGGGTGGTGGAGTACTAATTGCTATCTCAACCCTATTTCCAATGGAAGAAATTAAAATCGATTTACCTTATAATATTGAATTCATTGCGGCAGTCGTAAAGATAAATCATATTAAAGCTTATATAACATGTTCGTATATTCCACCTCATTCTGACTTAAGTATTTATAAACTTCATATCGATGCCATTGAAACTGTGACTTTAAAGCTAAAGCCTACTGATTTAATCTTTGTGTTTGGCGATTTTAATCTACCTAGCATCACATGGAAACTTTCACCTGAACATAGCTTTTATATACCTACCCGTACTGGTGATACGGCCGATGAAATTTTTAACTGTTTATCAGATTTATATTTGCATCAAATTAACGGAACTTTTAATTTTTATGGACTTGGTATTTGTTAATGAGCCTAAAGAATGCATTGTAAGCCGAGCTTATCCCGCTAATATGCCTGAGGACCGTTACCATCCCACAATTGAAATAAGCTGCAACATATCTCCTATTGTTCCAGCTAGAAACTCTGTTCATAAAGAAAAAGTTTTCTGTTATCATAGAGCTAATTATAATGATCTTAATAATCATCTGGTAAATACAAATTGGCTTCAATTGCTGTCAACTACTAAAGGATCGACATTTTCAATTGATGTTATGGTTATAAAACTATTTTGGAATATATGGATGAATGCATCCCTAAGTATGTACCACGAAACAATTCTGGCCAAACCTGGAACTCCAAGCAACTTTCCACTCTAAAAAGCTTAAAAAATAAATACTTCAAAAAGTTAAAACAATATGGATCATCTTTTTTCTACTCTAAGTATTCAGTTCTTCGTGCAGAATACAATCTTCTGAACACTCAACTTTACAATGATTACATCATTGTCGTTAAGCGCAACCTTGTTCAAGACCCTAAAACGTTCTTTAAGTTTGTTAATACTAAAAGGAAATCAACTGGCTTTCCTAAGGACATGAAATTTTTATGCTCTGAGACTAGTGATGATTTGGAAATTTGTAATATTTATTTTTATTTATTTATTTATTTAAATTGCGACATAGCACAACAAGACAAGATGTCTTATAAATGATAGTGCTATTGATTACACAAAAACAGATAAGTCATAAATAATATATAATTAGGTTTCAAAGGCTAGCAATAATATTAATATTTGTAACAAAGGAGCTTCTTTTAAACAAGATTTTAATAACAAAAGCAGATTTGCAATAAGAGGATGAAAAAAATAATATAGTGGAGAAAGTAAGCAAAAATTATTAAATAGAAAAAGGAGAGCAGAAAGTAATATTACATAAAAAATTTAAATAATTCTCTTTTAAATATGTTAGCGTTGCCTAATTTTTGAATGTTGTTTGGCAAGGTGTTCCAAAGACTGATTGTGTGAATTAAGAACTGTCGACTGGATATAAGACTCCTATACTTCAGTTGTATAATGTTCCTACCGCGGTTAGATCTTGCGAACACAATTCTATCATAGATGTATGTCGGTTGTTTCGATATAATAATTTTGTGCAGGAACATCAGACATTTGCATTTTAAGAAGTTCTCGAAATTGGTTTGGAAAATCTGATGGGCATATGACGAAATGTGCTCAAAGCGTCTTTTATTAAAAATGTATCTAGCAATGTTGTTATAAGTAACGTTAAGCTTTCTTTTGTCTTCATAAGTACAGTTTGCAAAAAGTTCACATCCGTATAGGAGAGATGGTATAAGATACGTTTTGGCTAATAACATACGCATTGTAGATGGTGTTGAATCTTTAACTGCCCAAAGGCTGCGCAACATACCGTAGACTCTGCCAACAACTGCATTTATATGGTCAGACCATGTTAGTCTATCATTGAAGATCAGTCCCAGATTAGACGCTGTTGTAACAAAACCTATATTATCTCCGTTAATTTTTAACCGAGGGTTCTGGAAATTTCTCCTAGGTCATTAATATATAAGCAAAAGAGAAGGGGCCCAAGAATTGAACCTTGTGGAACTCCTCTTTTCACTATGAGTGCTCTTGATATTTTGTCTTTAAGTTGAACTATTTGCGATCGATTAGTGAGATACGATGATAAAAGCTTACACGCAGAGCTTGAAAAATTAAAAAGCTTCTGGAGTTTTAACAGCAGAATTTTATGATCGACTGTGTCAAACGCTTTGCTGTGATCCAGAAGGATCAAGAAAGCCACCATATTACGATCAATTTTCGATCTGAGGTCTTCAACAACATCAACTAATGCAGTTATACAACTTTTTCCTTTCATAAACCCCGATTGTTTTGCAGATAACAAATCCTTACATGCAATGTATTCATTCATTTGCTTACCTAAAAGATTTTCCAGAATTTTAGACAAACAGGGAAGAATAGAAATGGGTCGAAATTCATTGTTAGATTTTGGAATAGGAATGGTTCTTGCGAGTTTCCACTCCTCAGGAAACGCAGATTTCGTGAGAATAGAGTTAAGCAGGTATGTGATGAATGGTATAAGTTTAAAGCTCTTAAAAAAATAGGATTGATACCGTCCATGCCAACTGCATTAGATTTCACCTCCAAAAAACTTTTCAGCACATCAACTTGGTCAACGCATCGAAGGCTAAATGGATCTTTTACCGGGACATAACAAAGATCGCCGTAAGTGTTATCTGACGCAAATGGGACATTGACGTTTACAAACTTATCGTTAATAGTGTTAACATCAACATCATGATTGCTTGGGGACGAAATTTTCTGTCCAATACCAATGTTACAGATTTCCTTCCATTTGGATTTGCTGTCTAACGCAGAAGAGAATTTAGTTTCATAATATAAGGATTTCGCGTGCTTAATTCGTTTCAAGACTTCTCTGCGAATAGATTTGTGAACAGTTTTTAGATTGTCAGTTTTAAACCTCTTCCAACGGTTGTAAGTCTCATCACGTTTTTTTATTAAATACTTTATCTCAGCACTGAACCATGGTGGCTGACTGGCAATAATTCGTTTGGTTTTTATGGGAACACACAGATCATTTAAGTACATAACATTTCCTTGAATAAAAGAAAGCTGGTCATCAACACTCTGGAGAGTATAAATATGATCCCAGCCAAAAACATTGATATAATGGTTGAGCGCTGTATAGTCGATATTATGTACGTCCCGATATGAAAAAAAGGATTCATCATTATTCACAGAGAAATCATAAGACAGAAAAAGCACATCGTGCTTTGAGAAGACTGACGCGGAGAGTTGGTCATAAAGTAGAACTTTAGATTTGTGATTGACAAATATAAGATCTATTAAACTATTTGAAGTGGAGTGGAAGTGAGTAGGAATTTGCGTGTTTACAGGATGAAGATCAAGAGATCGCATTGGTTCGAACAAAGGGTTATCAGATAATAAATTATTGTTGAAATCGCCAGCTATGATGATATCGTCGTATTGTACAGATATTTCTTTAAGTGTTTTAACGAAAGGATATACATTTATGTTACTGCTGGGTCTATACACACTACCTAAAAGTAATTTTTTTTTATCAAGGGTGGATATCTCAATAAATAAGTACTCTATTACACTGTCAGCCAAGTTTTTCAATTTTACCTTACTGGATATGCCATTACGAACATAAACAGCAACCCCACCGCCTCTACACCTAGTTCAACACCATCTACAATTATTCTTCTATCGGAACGGAAAAGTCTAAAACCAGACAAATTGAATACGGAGTCATTGACTTCAAACGGAAACCAGGTTTCGGAGATACAAATGATGTCTATACCGGACGACGCGAACAAGTATCTGAATTCATCTATTTTATTTTTCAGACTTTGCGCATTCAAGTGTAAGATTTTTAAACCATCCCTCTGTTTGGACAGAACTCTTATCATACTATGTACACAGTCATTGGAACAATTTCTTCTAGAGTTGAGCATGTGATATTGAAGCAACGCGAACATAAAATGAGAACATTTGAGTACAATAATAAGTAAGATTACCATTTAAAAGAGTGTAAATATAAAATATAGAAAATTTACATGATTTAGCTTTCAGATCGCTTGTGAATAAGTTTATTACAATAAATAGTATAAAATAAGAAATAAGGCTTCTATTGAGGTAAACAATTGAATGTATTCTAATCATTGCATCTATCTGTATGGATCTAATTTCCAAAACCTGGGGATAACTCTTCCAGCTGTCTGATCTCGTGAATGCGAAAAATATTGTCCTCAGCAGTTTTTTTTATGTAGACTAAGCCTCGCATGGAGAAAGCGCTGTGAAGATATTTTTGCTTTTTAAGGCGAATAGCAGCACGAAGTATATCAAAATTAGCTTTTGTTAGATTTTCATTGACATAAAAATTGTTGTCCGAGTTGAAACCTAGTAGTCTCAAGCAAAATGAGAAACTTTTATTGATTTTTCTAAAGGTAGCAAGAGATTTTAGAAAGAAATTTTTATCACAGGCAGACCACAGCTTCACAATTATAACGGCATCCTTCGAATTGAATCTATGTTTGCTGTTGTGATTCTGAAGACGATAGATCGATTTAATGGCGGGAACGGTGGTATTAATAGTGGCACAAATAGAGCAAAAAATTTCAGTTAAATTCTCATTCTCCTGATATGGGATCTCATTCAACCGTATTTCGCTCGCAACGGCATTATTTTCTTGCGTTCTTATTTGCATTTTTAGTGTAACTATTTCTTCCTGCATTGTTTTGTTTTCTACCGCGACAGTTTCCAATGCCTTAACCCTTTCAGTAATGTCAAGGAGCTCATTTTTAATCACACTGAATCTTTTATCAAATTCGTTTAGTAATTGTTCCTTGTACTCACTGAGTTTTTTTTCCATAACTTTTTCGAGTTTATCTGTAAGCTTGTCAAACCGTTTATCCATTACTGTCATCGTTCTAAAGGGCGAGTCGGTGTGTGAGAACCGCGAGCTTGCCTGGTGATACGATTGCAAATTTTCAGCCATACCATCACGCGCTGGAGTACCGATATTGGTTTTTTTTGTTTTGTGATGCTCTTTTGCGTTTGTATCCATATTTGTAAATGAAGTTTGAGAACTGCTCTGATTAAGTTTTTGGTTTTTTGATTTGATATTTTTTACAATTTTATTATGTATTTTCTTTTGTTTTCTTAAATTATACATTTAGGGGGGCAAATGCGAGTTGGGTATATTAAAAACGAGATTTATTATACTTATTTGTGTTTATATGGCCAAAGTGTATTTGTATTTTGTATGATCTCTATTATGAGCTAATAAGGCCTAGGTTATTTTAATGACAATAAAACAAGTTTTATTTCATTTTTCCCGACGTTTCGTCAATTATTTGTTGACTTTATCAAGGGTTGGGAAATCTATTTTATTATTAAAAAACATTAATTAATGATTTTACATATACATATATGTCTAAACATTTTTCTCAATTTGATTACTTACAAACTTTGCTAATTTTTTCAATAATTTAACATTTTTTTAAACATTGAAAATTAAAACTTTTATTATGACAATATCACAGCTTAAGTTTACATCACCGTTTATTTCAATGCTACTTTGTAGCTCGTGCTGATGTTGTCTGTATCTTCTTTTAAATTCATCGTCTTCTCTATCCTTTGTTGTATTCTTAAGCTTAGGGTTATGGCCATTGGACGTCATAGAGGACCACAAGAGCTACAAAACAAAACAAACTCTAGTCGCCCACATGTCACCGTTTTCTAGAAATTCATCCTCTACAGAAATTCCATATATGAAATTTCACTAAAATCCATATTTCTCCATTAAAAATCC
The DNA here is from genome assembly GCA_951800035.1 of Linnaemya tessellans. NCBI lineage: Eukaryota > Metazoa > Arthropoda > Insecta > Diptera > Tachinidae > Linnaemya > Linnaemya tessellans. The sequence goes on along the minus strand of OX637534.1, from coordinate 59,792,667 downwards.
AACTGTTAAGGGTTATGGCCATTGGAGGTGATAGAGGACCACAAGAGCTACAAAACAAAACAAACTCTAGTCGCCCACATGTCACCGTTTTCTAGAAATTCATCCTCTACAGAAATTCCATATATGAAATTTCACTAAAATCCATATTTCTCCATTAAAAATCCAACTGTTAAGGGTTATGGCCATTGGACGTCATAGAGGACCACAAGAGCTACAAAACAAAACAAACTCTAGTCGCCCACATGTCACCGTTTTCTAGAAATTCATCCTCTACAGAAATTCCATATATGAAATTTCACTAAAATCCATATTTCTCCATTAAAAATCCAACTGTTAAGGGTTATGGCCATTGGACGTCATAGAGGACCACAAGAGCTACAAAACAAAACAAACTCTAGTCGCCCACATGTCACCGTTTTCTAGAAATTCATCCTCTACAGAAATTCCATATATGAAATTTCACTAAAATCCATATTTCTCCATTAAAAATCCAACTGTTAAGGGTTATGGCCATTGGACGTCATAGAGGACCACAAGAGCTACAAAACAAAACAAACTCTAGTCGCCCACATGTCACCGTTTTCTAGAAATTCATCCTCTACAGAAATTCCATATATGAAATTTCACTAAAATCCATATTTCTCCATTAAAAATCCAACTGTTAAGGGTTATGGCCATTGGAGGTGATAGAGGACCACAAGAGCTACAAAACAAAACAAACTCTAGTCGCCCACATGTCACCGTTTTTTAGAAATTCATCCTCTACAGAAATTCCAAGTATGAAATTTCACTAAAATCCATATTTCTCCATTAAAAATCCAACTGTTAAGGGTTATGGCCATTGGAGGTGATAGAGGACCACAAGAGCTACAAAACAAAACAAACTCTAGTCGCCCACATGTCACCGTTTTTTAGAAAGTCATCCTCTACAGAAATTCCATATATGAAATTTCACTAAAATCCATATTTCTCCATTAAAAATCCAACTGTTAAGGGTTATGGCCATTGGAGGTGATAGAGGACCACAAGAGCTACAAAACAAAACAAACTCTAGTCGCCCACATGTCACCATTTTTCCAGGATCCTGACTTATCCTGTCTAGAATTTGATCATTTTTGTATACGAAAAATCATAGCTTATCGGCATATTTATACCAAAGTATTAGTACATAATGAAAGCTAAGGACATGGTTGTCTGTTCCGTTAATTTTTTTCGAGGTTGGTCCAGAAATGTGGCCAGTATTCCATTTGGAATACAAACACTCAGAATTTTCATGCTTAACAGAGCTATGTTAACATGCTAACAGAGCTCTGTTAACGTAATTGGTTTGTGTCTAGGGTTTTATATTTCGAAATTTAACTTCACACAGGTACGAAAAAGGGTTATTAGCTATAATATGGTCTTTGCAAAAACTTCGAAGTTATATATACGGATTAGCAGATCTCACCATTTTTACAGATCATCAATCACTGACATATGCCATCTCCGAAAAGAATCCCAAACCTAAATTGAAACGTTGGAAAGCCTTAATAGAGGACTATGGTGCTAAAATTAAATATAAACCGGGTACTGAAAATGTTGTAGCAGACGCGCTATCACGACAAGTTATTAATACATGTTATTAATAGACGGTACACTCAGCCGAAAGTTCCGCAAGTAATATAATAAAAACTGTTACACAGCCATTTAATACATATGGTATACAATTAGAACTCGTACCTACTCCAAACTTTACCGAAACACGAACAATTTTTCCTAATAGAGTACGCCACACTATTAATTTTTCAAATAATAATGAGCTGATAAGTGAATTAAAAAAGATATTGGTCCCAAACCGAATCGTAGCTATACATATGAATATAGAAGATTTGTACCAATACGAAGTACTAATTAAAGAAACATTTATAGGTACAAATTTTGTACATACACCTAGAAAATTAAAAGATATAACTGATAGAAACAATCAACTTCGAATTGTTAAGGAAACACATTTAAGAGCTCATAGAAGCTACGTTAATACAACAAAAGAAATTTTAGAAAAATATTATTGGCCAACCATAAAAAAAGATAGCAAACAATTGAATAATCACTGTTCTCCATGTTTATTTGGACGATATGAGAGAAACCCAACTAATGAGCCACTCCGAGAATCAGACATACCATCACAACCAAGAGAATACATACATGCGGACATTTACTTTAATGATAATAACACTTATCTTGTGACTATAGATAAATTCTCCCAATATGCAGTCGCCCTAGAAGATAAAATGTAAGAAATAATTATCAATAATTTTCCCGAATGCAAACGGCTCATGACTGATAATGAAGCAAGTTTCATTACACCAGCATTTAAACAAATGTGCATAAAACATGGAATACAGAAAATAGAAACGCCAGTGCATCGATCAAAAGCAAACGGCAAGTAGAAAGAGCCCATAATTCCATTAGTGAGACAACACGCATTTTTAAGATACAAAACTCCTCCACAGTAAAAGAAGAAATATTTAGAGCTGTTAAGGAATTAAACAACTTAATACATACTGTAACAGGATACAGACCAAGGCAAATACATTTCGGTACAATAAATTACAGTAAAGAAGAAGTTACAAAAAATTTACGCAAAGCATCAACTAAGGTACTAGAAAGATTGAACACACACGCAAAACATCGAAAAAGGTACCCAAATTTTGGTAATAACAGGTGTTAGAAAAAAAAGTCAACCCAGGAAGAAGACCGTGGGGACACGATCTTAACTCGAGGAGGAAAAACTGTAATTGAAAAAAAAAACTAATATTGAAAAGACAATATTAAGAACATCACAATTAAAGAACATGATACAAATATACCTGATATTAGCCGTGCTGGCAATGTCATTCCAGACACCAGAAGCAATAATTGAAATCAAAGAAATAGAAAATCAAAAATATATCTTAACCAAAACAGATGGCGTCCTCCTCTTCAATGAATACTAACATAACGAAAATACGTATACCTTATTACAAATTGTTACGGAACAATATAAACCCACTGCACATGAAGCGATATAATAAAGAAAATAGAAATATTGGCAAGCCAACTAAACGAACATAAAAGATACAATAGGTCCTTGAACTTCCTAGGTCAGCATTAAACTTCATTACGGGAACCCCAGATCATAACGACCTCATCACCATGGAGACAGCTATGAATAAACTAATAACAAATAATGAAAAAACAACTTCTAATTAACTCAAGATTCGAGAATCTAATTGATGCACTTCAAGATCAGCCATTAGAGAATCACCTCATCATTCAGCAAGTACATGACCAACTACTACTCCTCGGTAGGACAATTAATGCCGCGAAGAATAACGAATACCTTACTCAATCCTTAAACTTGGATGATATTAAAGAAATAATAAAACACGGATTAGTTTCAGTACCCATAATAAATATACTAGAATACGCAGACGTACACATCGCCGGAACAGGAGAATTATTCGTAGCCATTTACAAATACCCTGTATTATATAAACATTGTAAACTTTTTAAATTAATACCTATAAGCTTCAGACATGGAAAAATTGTAACAGATAAAATAATTGCCCAATACTGCAGAAATGCGAAATAGTATTATATGCTGTGAATGCTATCACAACCTTGCACTGGATATGGAAAATGTCAACGCTTGGCTAAACATGAAAAAAACTTAAACTAAACGAAAATAATATGAAAATTATAGAAATAAATACTACAAGCAATGAAATTTTTAAAATAAATAATCAAATAATAAAAAAGTGGATCAAATAAAATATTTGGGTTACATCATCGGATAAAGACTTAAAATTTAAAAACCACTTAGACTATATTTGTAAAAATATCGGCAAGAAAATTTATTTTTTCAAAAGAATCAGAAACCAAGTTTCGACTATAACTGCAATAAATATATACAATACTATTATAAAACCACATTTCGAATACTGACCAACAATTTTGTTCACATGCTGTACAACAAATCAGATTGAGCGGCTTCAGAAATTACAAAATGAGGTGATGAGAACTATATTGAAGTGCAACAGATATACATCTATTCGTCGTATGTTAGAAATCCTAAAATGGCTTAACATAGAACAAAGGCTCAAAATGAACACCATAAGTTTTATACAAAGAATTAAAATTGAAGAGGCGCCAAGGTACTTAACTGAACAGATAGAATATGTGAGAGAAGCTCAGCCATACCAGCTGCAGAATATGAAGCACTTTAGAATCGAGAGAGTATCAACAACATCATTGCAACGATCGCTGTTCTACAAGGGATTACAACTGTACAACTCCCTGCCGAATAATGTAAAATTTTAAAATAACTTTAACTTGTTTCAAAAACATATTGTTCAATTCCTAAAAGTTAATGTATGATTTAAACGAAGAAAAATATCTAAACATAATATAAATTAAATTGCAAGTTGAAATATAATATAAATTGTAATACTTTTGTAAAAAGTATTTATAATACATACTAATAAAGATATTAATAATAATAACAATAATATAACAAGGACTATATCAGAGTAAACCATTGTCAGAACCATTTAGGAAGAAATATTTGTCAAACAAATAATGACACGGACACATGCATAATCCCACTAGTCGGAAATAGGAAAAGCAGGTGCAAAATAATTCAAGAATATAACAGGGACTTAGAACAAATAGAGGACGGAGTTATACTATTAAAAGGACAACATAAAATTGACAAAGAAACCATAGAAGGAACCTTTTTAATTACATATACAAATACCGTAAATATAGACAATAAAACTTATAAAAATTTTCAGGAGCAGATCAGAGAAGCCATACTTATGAAACATTATGAAGATTTTGAGATCTTAGAAATAGTAAAATCTAATTCACCATGGGCTTTTAAAAATATAGACTCAAAAAGTTTATATTACTTTTGAAGAACATCGCATTAGATTAATTTTTTACACCACAATCATTTTTATAACATTAATAATAATAATTTATTTTATACTAAAAATTATGTCATGCTTAAAGGAATGCAGACAGAAATCAGCAATGAATAAATTTAATAAAATATTTCAAAAAGAATTAAAACGTATTAAGAAAGATCGGGACGATCTTGTTTCAGCAGGGGGAGAGTTAAGGTCAACCCAAACACAGGTATACTAGCATTAATGATAAATAATAAAGCAATTGATATCGTAAATAACCCTTAGCCGTAAATAATAAAGATAAGAAACAAATCATAAATAAGATATAAATTGTAAGAATATTGTAAACAAAATATACTGTAAACAAAATGTTGTAAGCAAAAGAATACATTTTGGGACAGTCTCTTTTGGTCATACACAACATATATGTAAACACAAAAAAAGAAGGAAAGAAATAAAGACATGATCAGCTTCGTTAAAGTACAAAATAACTAAATAAACTTCATCATGTCCAAATGTAGGTACCCTTATCTACATACATTTAGTTTAAGAAATCTATTGTTATTTCTTAGTATTTAAGAAACATATTTGAAAATTGTAAGGCAGTTAAGATTTAGCACAAGAACTAAGAATAACTTACCAGAGTTAAAAAAATAAACTAAAAAGACGCATAGACGTCTAGAAATTATTTTTTTAATTCAACCAAAAGTGAAAACTTTAATTTGCTTGCTGGCTTGAAGCACTCAGGCTTGTTAACTTGTCAATCATTCATTTCCGATTTGATTTTGTGGTGTTCGTGTGAAAAATTAAAACAAACGACAATTTTAAGAAAAATGTCTCTAAATAAAGAAATATTAATAGCTATAATGGCAGCGTGTTGGAAAAAAAAGAAAAGCAAAACAGAAAAAGTTTAACAAAAAATCGCATATGGATCACACATTTCATTTCATTTATTTATTCATATGCAATATCTGTAGCCCAATTGGCCAATATAAATATATTAAAAGTTTAAAAAACTATGAGAATAATATAATATAAAAACTTAAATAAAAAATAAACTTTAACTCCACGACTCCTCTAAAAACTATGTATAAACATTAAATTATAATCATAAAGCTATGAAGCCATGAACTCAAAAATCAGTACTTAGGAATACGAAGATGTGATATATACACGAAGGATTCATTCAAATGTAGTTAAAGAACCAATAAAGGTACGAAAAGCTATTGGTAAACTATTCCAAAACCTAGCAGCTCTTATAGTAAGAGTGTTCATAAGTCGCATTAGAAATAAGAGCATACAGAATTTGAGGATTTTTTTCAGAATTTGCAAACGATATCAACCGTGATATACTCTCTGGCTCACGATATATAATAATTTTACATAGATATATTAATAAACGAAATTTAAGGTAGTCACCAAATGTAAAATTCAAAAAATTTCTGAAATGTAAAGACACATGCGCTCTTAAACGTAAACTATAAACATAACGAACTATTCTATGAATAATGTGCTTAATTTTGTTGCAGTTAGTCACAGAACAACCAGATATTATTTCAATACAATAATTTACTTGAGACATTAGCAAAGCATAAGTAATAGTCCTCTTGACAGATAAAGGTAAATATAAATTTAGGTGATATATGTAGCCTACGCAATGTAAAACAAACTTTAGAGCATAAATTATTAATATACGGCTCAAAGGATAATTTGTCGTCAATTATAACTCCTAGACAGCGAAAATTATTGACCGTCTCAATAGTAGTGTTACAAATACTCAAGTTCAGATTAATAGTACCAGACCTGTTACATTTGAGAATCATTGCTTTAGTTTTATTAGGATTAACCAAAAGAGAGTTAGTCTCCATCCAAAGATTTAAAGCAAGAGTGTCCAGGCCCTATGCGCTTGATGCTCATTTGTTTTTGTAAAAGCGCTTAGCTATAGGCTGTGTGTTTTAATACTCACATACAGCACCCAGCACTAGCAATACGAAATACACAAACAACGTTGTGATCTTTTTTTGTTGTTCTTCATTCTATAAAAGCAAGTGGAAAGCAACAACACTTTCGTAAGGTTTGCTCGTAAACATTGACGACAGCGATCATCAGTAGACTTTGTTTTTGTTTAGCGTATGATATCGTTTTGTATGGATTTGTTTTTACAACAAGAAATATTGAATAAAAATTAGGTTTTCTTTCAATGTATTGGTGTTTACTCTCCCATAAGGAACTTTTGGGCACACTTGATTTAAAATATTTAAATCATAACTTATAGTGGCATCAAGGGCATCCAAGAATTGACGGTCACTTGACCACAGCAATTGCAAATCATCTGCAAATATGAAGGGTTTACAAGTGCTATAACTAACAGCCATACCTAAATACGGGCGGAAAGCGGAAAGTTTTTTTCCGCTGAGCTTTAACGCTGAAATGCCATACCTAAATAAAAGCGGCAACGTTATGTCAAAATACAATAAAAACAGGGTTATCAAACAAACAAATTTAACAACCCTGATTATTTTAACAGCTGGACGGACGACATTTGTGATTTTGTTATTGAAATTTTGTACAAATTACAAACGTGCATACATATGTATTTATGTATATAATCTTTTGTATATATTTTCTTATCTCCATTTTCTAATACGAAATGCACAAATTTTTTCTTTTATTATTTATTTCACTTGTAAATTTTTGCTTTTTTTCTCTGGTTACAATTGTTTTCTTTTGCAACTAACTTCATTAGAAAACGCTCTGTCAAAATCGGATTTTCCAATAGCAAAGCGTTGCCGCCGCGTTATTTCGGTATGCTCCATACAAAATGTATGGACATGGGAACTTTTGACAGCTAAACAACGCTTGCCGCCCGTATTTAGGTATGGCTGTAAGGAATTCTTTAATTTTTATTCCGCTTTTTTACACTTTCGTACTATGAAATATTACATGAAAATTTGTTCGTGCTTGAGAAATACTACAATACATTCACAAGCATGTGACAGCAAGCATGCTAAAAATCTAATTTTTTCGATTTTTCTTCAAGCATCGTCGTCGATTTTTCTTCAAGCATCGTCACACATACTAACAAATTTTAACTCACACTATATGAATGCTTGCCATGCATTTTGAACGGTCTAGGGCCCTTATCAAAATCACAAAGAAAAAGTATGTTGTCTTTTAGAGGTTGGTTTAGTTCTTCTTAGGGGAACTTTTTTCCCTCTTGGCTGATTTAGCCCATTTCCGTACTTAACCTGTGCTATCCTTCAAGATATATGTATTTATACCAAATTTCAGGAGTCTGGCACTTTTCGTTTGGACTAAATCGTGATTTCCCCAGACGGACGGACGAACTGACATAGTCAGATCGTCTTAGACTTCATCACTGATCAAGAATATATATACTTTATGGGGTCTCAGGTGGATATTTCGCTACGTTACAAACACAATTACAAAGTGAATATACCCTCTATATTCTTTTTTGGAGGGTATAAATATAAGTTAATTTAGTCCAAATGCAACTGTAGGGAATTCAGTACTTCTTTAGTAAGGTACACTTGGGTATTTTATTTTTATCTATTTTGAAATATAATTCATAAAATTTCGTTCATAAGAGGTAACTACAACAGAACGTACTTTTATATAATGTTGTAATATATTTTTACCTTTGAAATTGCTACATGCCCACGTTCACAATCTAGCAAAACGAATTGCAGACGGTCTTCTCGGAATGCATTGCGACCATGTTTTTCATATGCAGCCCATATGTTGCTAGCAATTGCGGCAGTTACCCGAGCATCTTTATCCTTATCACCGTAGCCAGAATAAGCCAATAATGCACCCTCTTGACTCAGAAGTCTATTGATATGTGAACTATTATTTCAAGTATACAATTCCCAAATTACATACTCACAGAGTATTCTGAACACCACCAGTATTTGCTTGACTTAGCACTTGAGTTAATGCTTTCGGCTTTAACATATTAACAATTACAGTCTATATCCACCGACATGAAATAATCAGAATTTACTTAAAATCTACCTATTTACAAAGCGGTCCACCAGGGATGCGAAAGTTGGTACAATTGTACCAAGGAATCAAGGCGAATTCACTTTGCAAGGAATTGTACATTATCAAACGCAGGTGAAGAAAACAAGATGCCACATTTTTTGTATGTATGTCATATAAACAGATTAACAGCTGATAAATATAGTTTTAACAATATTTTTTGTTTCGGTTAAGTATAATATTGTATATAAAGGCTCATTTAGCCGAACGTTGAAATCGTAAATGTTAGGTAAATGTGTCAGCTGATCCAAACAGTAATATGGCAACTAATGAAAACGCTTACTTGACGGTAGAAAAATGTTGCCGTAACGTTGGAACCTGCAGAAAATAGAATTTTGTTCCAAGGTTACGTGACAGTTGTAGACAGTGATGGGATGTATGTATGTTGAATGAGAATGGGGCACAAAAGACCTCTTTTGGTACTTATTTCTCTTTTGATATGTTTAGCTGATATATATGTATAATTACATGATATATGCATTTTATATGTTTAACTTTCTAAATAAATGTTTTATTCACAATGAAATATCGCATGGCTGTATGTGGTTGTTTGTTTCAGATGTATTAAACACCCGTTTGTACGTAAATATATACATTTGTGTAATATAACAAAACATTTACGTCCTTATTCATAAAAATTATGAGAGGCTTATAAGAGTGTAATAGAGCAAATTTCATATGCAATTTTGTTTTATTACGCTGTTATTAGACTCTCATAATTTTTATGAATAAGGGGGTTAATATATATTGTAATATGAAAAAAATATATGCCCATTTTATTAAACTTATGCCAAGGAATGACTCATTATCCTATTAGTTGTGTATATTGGTGTTTCTGATGCCTCTTTGTACCATTTAATTAATTTGCGTACTTTTTCAACACGATCGCCAATAACATAAACATATTAAAGGACCATCAATGTTTTAAACAGTTGTATAGAGTTATATTGTATTTATTTTTGAAAGTGATACGCATCAGATTTTTTGTGATAAACATATTTTCCACATCCGTTATATTAAATTATTTTCTTTATTAAATACACTCCATCGATATAGCTTACAAAAAACACAATATTTTGGGAATTTTTGATGATCTTGTTTTTATAAATAGTTATATGTTGTTTGTTTTTTAAAAACATATGACACGATCTTAAGTATTCTATAAGTGTAACAACATTTTCATTTACCTAACACAGGGCGTACTAAACCAGGTGGCATCGTTAGGAATGTAAACAATTTTTTGCTCCTATTGAATTTTTTTTTTGTTGTGAGTTTAAACTGTCAAAGTACGGCGTAATTATATTTATGTTCAGAGCTGATATATGAATAAAACCTGTTTATTGATAAACGAATATTTTAAATTATTGTTGTGAAAAAAGTGAAGTAAAAGAAATTACTAATAATAATAATAATAATAATAACAATCTAGATAAAAAACTAGTTAAACACGATAAAAGTTGTTTTATGTTTGCTACAGTCGTTTTTTCTGTTATTTTCAAATTTATTTTTAAAAGTGTTTTCAATACATTTCGAACAAATTCGTTTAATATTGCAATTATATTGCATTTCATAGTGGAATTATATATTTTTTCTTTAATTGGTCAAAATTAATTATAAAATTTTATAAAAATATGCCTTTTTGTGAGCTGTGCAAAAATATATATATGTTCCTGGTAATGGCGACTAAAACAAAACACACGATTCTGCTGTGGTTTGAAGAAGACGTGTTTTTTGCTAAGCTCCGCTAAAGTTTGTTTTGGATTCCTGTCATAAACGTTTTACAAATAATAATAACTAAAATTTTAATTTGTAATAATAATTAATAACTTCTGTGCTTAAGCTTGTTTGTTTTAAATCTGTTATTAATAAGTAGCAGTAAATAGTTAATATATATTTTCTTTAAACTTTATAACAACAAAAATTGTAAATTCTACAACAATAATAATCAACATCGAACTTGTTCAAAATACAAAAAGTAACTAGACATCAAGCAGAAACTAAGTATACGTCCGTAACTTTATAATAACAAATATCACAGTATCAAACCGTAACCTGCTTCTCGCTTTAAGTGCATATGTATTTACATACATATATATACTGCCTATAATCAACAATTTAAGTGTACATTTGTAAACAAGCAAATTTCAATCTGAGTATACATCCCAGTTGACCAAGTGATATTAGTCTGAGCTCATAATGGTTGAATGTCATAAATGCAAAAGTTCCATTCGCGGTGAAACCGGAATAAGTTGTAGTGGGGTTTGTGGTAGAGTATATCATTCTGCTACTAAATGCTCTAATGTTGATCATTACTCTGCTGGTATTCTGGAGGCATCGAACTATATCCGTTTTATGTGTGATGACTGTTTCCAATATATTCACAACGTTGACTTGGTTCTGAGGGATATTCAAGATAGTGTTAATAAAAATAAACAACGCTTAGTTGATTATAAACACGAATTCAAGGCATCACTAACGGAAAACGAATTTGAAATAAAAAAATTGCTGGAGGCGATTGAAAAAAGATATGATGATAGACTAAAAAAAATGGATTCGGCCCAAAAAACCTGGGAAAAGAATATATTGGAGTTGAAAAAGTTGCATGGTGTTTTAAGTGGTCTGGAATCAAATAATGAAGTTATGCTGAAATCTATGGAAAGTGGCAATGCTAATATGTTGAAGGAGATTAGAGGCATCGTCAGTACTACTGTCAAAGAAGACCTTAATAATTGGAGTGAGCATTTCTCGGCATTGTCCCGTAAAAATTGTGCCAATAATAATAACTTGAGTCAGCAACCATTGGTTTTTGTACCGTCCGTCAGTGACGTGGTTCGTAGTGGTTCGCAAACTGCGATGGGAATTCCAACAATCCCAATTCAGCAACAACCTGATCTTCCTGTCTCATCTCTTGACTTACCAGATGCTATTGTTGGGGAAACTATCAGTAATTTTCCTGATCTTGCTGGCCGTACTGTTTCAACAAAAAGCAAGAAGAAAAATGGACACAATGGAAATAAACAATCTGTGTTATCCTTGTCGTCGTCACCACCACGTTCTTCGGCTAATGGAAATAAGCATAATGACAATAAGAAAAGGGTTCCAGTCCCAGTTATTTATGGGGCCAATTCATCTAATGATCTGGATGTAATATCACAGAAGAAATGGATTCACTTATCTTCGTTTAAGCCAAATGTAACAGCGGACCAAATTATTGATTATGTGGAAAAAACAGCAAATATAAATAGAACTCATTTGGCCTGTTTCAAACTGGTTAAACCCAATACGGATTTAAAGCTCCTAAAGAAGGTTAACTTTAAGATTGGTATATCGAGTAGTCTCTATGAAAGTCTTCTAAAGCCTGAAGTTTGGCCTGCGGACATTAAATTTCGCCCATTTGTAAATTTTCAAAAGCAGAAACCTCCCACAAGTCAGATCTAGCGCACGTGAGGAGCCATCTTAGAGTATATTTCCAAAACCTCTCAGGAATGAGAACTAAATCTAAAACGGTCTTGGATTTTTCATCACAAAATGATTTTGATGTTCTAGTACTGGTCGAAACCTGGCTTAACAAGGATTTTTTTGATGCTGAATTTTTTGATCCCAAATTATTTAATGTGTTCCGTAAGGATAGAGATGCTGCAATAACTGGTTTATCACTGGGTGGTGGAGTGATTATTGCAGTTAAAAAGTACTTTAAGTCCTCTTTATGTCGAATTAATTACCATAATGGTTTGCTTGATCAATTAATTGTTTCTGTTTCCCATGTTAATTGCTCATTTCTTTTGTGTGCATCATACATTCCACCCAATAGTACTTATGATTTGTACGACGCGCATATCTCTAATATTTTATCTTTTGGGGAGAGTTTTACAGTGAAAGGAAATATGTTTGTTATGGGTGACTTTAATCTGAAAAATATTATTTGGTCAAAAATTGCTGACAGTCATTTTCTAACGCCTTGTAATGTCAATCAGACTCATGAAATAAACCTCATTGACAGTGTTATGTCGCTTAATTTGTGTCAAGTTAATAACTGTCCCAATAGATTAAATCGACTTTTGGATCTTATCTTTGTACCTGATCTTAGTAAATGTAAAGTTTATTCTCCTTTGCTGTGGATCTCTCCGCCAAATATTCACCATCATCCTTTAGTGCTGGAAATTGCTAATATTGAATTTTTTAATAATTCGCATTGTTTAACGAGTGATAATCTTAACTTTAAATCGTGTAATTTTGATGTGCTGAATTCAATTTTTGATTCGATGGATTGGATGGACATGTTTACTGGTCTAAAAACGTTTGAGTGCTACGAGATATTTTTAAAGAAAATACTCAATATTTGTTCTGTTAATGTTCCGACTAAGAGCATTAAGCCGTATAAGCTTCCTTGGTACACTCGGGGTCTTAAAAAACTTAAAAACCTGCGTAACAAATTTCATAAGAAGTTCATTAGCACTGGGGATTATGAATGCCAATCAAAATTTATACATTATAGTCGGGAGTTTAACTTCTTAAATAAATTTCTCTATAAACAATTTCTCTTGATGAAGGAACAGGAAATTAGGACTAACCCGAAATCTTTTTGGTCCTTTGTGAAGTCTAAGAGACAGGTGTCCGATATTCCATCTACTATGTGCTTTGATGGTACCTTTTCTAAATCGGGTGATGAAGTGGTTAATATGTTTGCATCCTTTTTTAGTTCTAACTTCGAGCCGGTTGGTGGCAATGCCATTTACAGTGCAGATGCGTTTTCAAGATTAAATATTGGTTCACTGGTTGTATCTGAGGATGATTTAACAGATGCAATTTCTCAGGTCAAATTAAGTTATAAATCCGATTTGGATGGTCTTTGTACTTATTTTTTAAAGAGAACTTCTAAATCTTTAACACCAGTCTTAACTTTTATCTTTAATCTATCGCTCCAAGAGGGGGAATTTGTTAGTAGATGGAAATATGCAGTGGTCACTCCTGTCTTTAAGGATGGAAAGAGAGATGATATATCATGCTATAGGCCTATTTCGAAATTGTCATGTGTCTCTAAAATTTTTGAGCACATTATTCATAAAAAATTATTTTTTCAAGTTAAGCCATGGATATCTCCCAATCAGCATGGTTTTTATCCTGGGAGGTCTACTATTACAAATCTTACACTCTTCAGTGAATACTGTTTGGGAGCACTTGAATGTGGGGGTCAAGTTGAAGCAATTTATACTGATTTCTCTAAGGCGTTTGACAAATTATCGCACACTATTCTCTTGCGCAAGTTGGACTCATTGGGATTCCATTCGAGTTTCTTGAAATGGATAAAGTCTTATTTATCTGAGAGAATTTGTACTGTGCATGTCGAGGGTTACACTTCAAAACCATACTTACAAACGTCTGGTGTACCTCAGGGTAGCATACTTGGCCCATTATTATTTAACTTATTTATTAATGATATTGGTTGTTGTTTCTTAAAGTCAGATTATCTTTTATATGCTGATGATTTAAAATTTTTTATGAAGTTGGACTCGATTAATGATGTGCATATAATGCAGAATGAGCTCAATAATTTAATCAACTGGTGCAGTTTGAATCATTTACAATTAAATATTAGTAAGTGTTCGCATGTGTCGTATAGCAGAACTCAGAGTCCCGTATCGGTTTCTTTTAATATTAGTGGTATCTCATTGTGCAAATCTGATTCAAAACTTGACTTAGGTGTGGTTTTCGATAGCTCGCTATCGTTTGTGGCTCATGTTGAGTATATGCTTCCAAGAGCGTATAAGGTGCTTGGCTTTTTGAAGAGAATCTGCTCGGAATTTACTGACCCTTATACACTGAAGTATATATATACATCCTTCGTACGGTCTAAATTAGAATATGCGGCTGTGATATGGAATCCTCATGTTTCCGATCTAGTTTTCCGTATTGAGAGACTGCAGCACGTTTTCATTAAGTTTGCTACACGGTCGCTACCGTATTTATCTACTGTCCCATATGAGTCTAAATGCCTTTTTATAGGGCTTCGTACCTTAGAATTTCGTAGAGAATTACAATCAGCCCTCATGGTGTATGATATTGTTAATGGTTGCATTGACTGTCCTGATTTGCTTAGCTGTGTACCGTTTTATATTCCACGTAGGAATCTTAGGTTGGCTAGGCTCTTTGAGGTACCTTTTCATCGAACTAATTATGCTCGTAATGGCACTCTAACTCGTGCTTTTGCTAACCTTAATAAAATCAATGTTAATCTGCAAAGACGGGATAATTCTTTTATTGAATTCAGCACGGACAAAATGCAATTTAAACTTCTTATTTCTAGTCTAATAATATAATTACTATAATTTGTAATGTAATCTCATCGTTTTTGTTTTTTGTAATGTATATTGTAAAATATAATTTTTTATTCAACATTTGTTTTATAACTACTAGTTTTTAAGTTCTCATGTTAGTCATAGTCTGGAAGGTTTTGTGACCATAGACTGAAACATTAAATAAATAAATAAAAATAAATAATTTTTTCGTGTGCCTAAGTCCTCCATAACAATGGAAAAGTGGAGTAGCTTGTGCCAAAAGCAATTCACAAAACGTTCGCTTATATGCAGTGATCACTTTTTGAAGGATCAGATCATATCATATATAGACCCATTTCCGATTTCAGCTCTTAAGAAAATATTATGTTTTGATTAAATCTTTTTTTTTAATTTTTCTTCACTATTGTAAGTTGGAATGATGCAAGATATTTTATTTCTTAAATTTTAAATGCTTCTTTTCCTTACGCTCTTGACATTTATATCTTAACTCATTGTTTTGACAATCTCAACTTTATTACCCAAACAAAAACCCCTATGTTGTTGTATTGTTTTGTTATTGTATGGTTTTATTACGCCATGACTTAACATTTACATTTAGCTCACATTTACGATTTCAACGTTCGGCTAAATGAGCCTTAAGAGTACGTATATTTTTTCGAGAGAGGAGAAAAAAACACGTGCGCTTATGATAGTATATATGCCATATATTTATGGGGGTTGTTTTAACTATTTGCTTATAGCTTAAGAAGTATACATTTGCGCCTAACGCCGCAATCGAAAGCACAGAATACGCACAGAACACCCAAAAGTGACAGTTCAATTTTGCCCGTATCAGATTTTCTTACTGGGAAGTAAAGACGAGTACAAAAGATAAACACTTTGCTGTTTTTCGTATGTTAGAAGAAATGGCTATACATACTATGTTTGAACACACGTTTTACAATTTTAAGTAAACAATAGTGGTTGAAAATCAAACAAAAATTTAATTTTAGAGAAAAAGTGTGAAATAATTAACACAAATAAGTGTTTTAATGGTTTTAAGCAAATATTAAACTGGTTGTAAACAGTAAACGAAGATAGCAAAACTCCTAAATAGTGGCTGGCAGTCAGTGATCTTAAGAAATCAATATAAAAACGTGCCCAGATTCTCACTGAATCGGAAATCGAAAATATTATTAATATTAATTAATTAATTAATAAAGTTAAATGAAATACTTAAAACAAAGAAAATCGTTGCAATGGCCACCAATTACTCAGGTTGAATATATGAAATGTGGCTAAAATGCAGAAGCTGCAGCCACAACAAAGGTCCACAGTGGTGATTAGAAATAAATCAAACATTTTGTTTCTGTGGACAAACCTAAATATTTAATAAAATATGGTATTTAGTGCATCAAAACGGGCGGTACAACTTAAGTTGATCTAAACGCAGTTATTGAACTGCATATTGGAGAACTAAAAGGGTTGAATTTGGAAAAGCAAGTGTATAAAAATGTAAGTATTTCACTGTGTTTATTACAATGTATATAAAAATTATCATCAAAATTTGTATAACTCTTTCAGAGTCACAGTACCTACAAAGAATTTGCTGATGAAAAAGAGTTCTTTGAAGTCATCTTCAGTGATGTGCCAATTGCGATGATTTCTCAACCGACATGCTTGAATGGAGAATAGCAAAGTGTTAAAAGGTGTATCAATCGTCCCAGCAAATCTGTACGTGGTGGCTGATTCAGATGACTTTAATATTTAATTTCATGGTTAATTAATTTGCATTACACTTACTAAGAGTAAATATACAAATGCTTATTGTGTGGTGAAGTACATATGTATAATTCATATGCATTTGAAGTGAATGTGTAATTCTGAAATATCATTGGCAAAGCTAAGATCAGTGGTAAAGCAGCAAAGAAAGCTTGTAAAGCGCAAGGAAAGTTATTTCATCTACATTTACAAAGTTTTGAAACAAGTACATCCGGATACTGGCATCTCATCAAAGGTCATGAATAGTTTTATGAATGGTATTTATGAGCGCATTGCCCCCGAAGCATCACGCTTATCTCACTACAAGCGTTCAACAGTTATCAATCGTGAAACTCAATTTGCTGTCCGTCTACTGTTGCCTGGTGAATTGGCTAAGCATGCTGTCAGTGAAGATACTAAAGGCGTAACCATTTATACCAGTCCCAAGTAAACGCCAATGAATGTTTATTTTAACAAAAACCCGGAGAGAAAACACAAACAGCCCTTCTCAGAGCTACAAAATTAATATCAAAAAGAGGTAGCCGATTTTGTGTCTACAAATAATAAAAGATTTTATATTGTGAAATGTTTTGTTTCAGGTTGTTTGTAAATTGAGCTCTTTTAAAATATATTGTAGCCCTTAAAAGGGCTTTTTTTATTTCGATTGTCGAAAAACAGTTTAAATTGTAGCGAAAGCAATTTACTTGGTTCATGGGGTCTTTTTCCCTGATGGTTTTTTGTAAGAGTCATCTTTTTCGGTTTCGCTGCTGTAGCACGTTTAGCTTCGGGTGCTTTTGTTTTTGGTTCCTGGTATCTTTTTGGTGGGTTTTGCGTTCATGGTGCCAGTCTTTCTGGTGGATTTTGCTTTACGAAGGTGAACATCAATTGTAATGGGATATTCACCTTAAACACCAGTCCGGCTCCTGATGAAACGAATGATACAAATTTTGTAATGCATTCTTGAGTGTAGAATTTTTTTATAAAATATACACAATTGACTCACCTGGTCGGTTCTTTCGAGAATAGGTGTAGCCTCTGTCCTACCTTGCATCCCATTACGCATTTACGGCTCCTGGAAGATATTAGAATTATAAGTTTTATAGAAATTAATATGCACAATTTTTACTTACATTTTCTTGCTGGTGCCACTATTTTGTAACTCATTTTATTGCTCTTCTGTGCTTTTGTTTATATTCGCACTATATTGGTAATTAGTGGATGAATCTGTAGATGATATTTCATCCATAAATTACCAACTTTGGGCAATAAATTTGGCGCAAAATGTATAATTTTCCAATTTGCGCCAATATTCCTGCCCAGAAATTTCATTTTTATGTAAATAAAAATGAAATGTCAAATTACTTAGAAGTAATAAAAGAGATAGCAAACAAAGAAATTTGTTGTCCCTCTCTTGACTTCCCAGTAACGCACATCTCTGTATTTGAGAAATTTAACACCTCTGTCTACTAGGTGTCGTGTCTATGTTAGCCAAGGCGAATTCAATAAGGTGAACTCATTTATGCAACTCTGTATATGGAACATGTATTTTGTTAGTGTACAGGCTTCTGAAATGTCAAATTTAGTTATGCAGAAAAAAGTAAAAAATTGTTACACAGATGTTTGTGATATGGTAGAAAAAAGAAAAAAATATCTGTTCTGCATTTGATTAAAACATTAAATACCTAAAATTTAAAAAGGTAAAACCAGTTTAATTTGGAGTTGTAAATGCATTAATAATACTATACAATGGAGTGATAGTATAAGAGGTATGGCTCTTACAGCGGCCAGATATTCTTTGTCGCGTTTGGAGGAGGGGCCACCACACACCAAAAACTGGCTGGAATGACAATTTTATGCCGAAATATCGAAAAATCTTTGCGTTTGCTACTCAACTTAAAACCGGTAAGGGCTTGACTATTGGTATATCAGTCATACAGGGAGATCATACCAAAATCGGCAATAGTCCTATAGAGGCCAAACAGTCGTTGTGCAAGTACATGGATGATGAGAGAGTAGAAGGTTTTTGTGATGTTATGGTGGCCGTGCAGAGTATAGGAAGAGGGATCGTGTACGTGAAAGACAACGGGAACGTACTCGTAAGTTGGAAGTTAATCGTGCTGCTCCCATTGTTCGACGTGGACGCGCTGCAAGACGCTGTATAGTTATGATGCCAAAAACATTGGACGAATTGGTTGCCGTTGTAATTCAAAATCTACCACGCGAAGCCGAAGAACGTGGTGTATATAACGAAGATGTTTTGCGTGAACGTTTCTTAAATGTGGAACGAGTAGCACGTAAACTGGCTATAATACTTGAAGAGGGAGCCAGTTTGCCTAAATATTTCCTATAATATTTGCAATCCTTGTTTATTATTAAGCCTAACAATCCTATTTCACAAGACGAACTACAAAATAAGATATTCGACTACAACAAGTTGGATACGTTTGACATTTTAAACACAGCAAGGTATGAAAATATTTATTGAAGTTACATTGAATAAGAGGTTTATTAATGAATTGTTTAATTTAGATACTTTGTTGATCGTGGCGATCTAATAATGGCCTTAATATATATGAATCTTTTGCAAGGCGCCCCACGTAAAATAGCTTCCGACTGGTTGAAAGAAACCCGTCTACTGTGGGAAACTCAACAAGCTGCCAATACTCTAATGGCTCATGCTGCCGCTAGTGGTCTATTGTATTTGTAATATTTAATGTTTATTAATTTAATATAACGAAAGAAAACAAATTAGTTATTATTATGGATGTATTTACATTTTACTTAACACTTAAAATTTTATGCGATTGTTACGATTTGAGACAAATGAAAATATCATGCGGAAAACATAAATTATAAAAGTTGTAAAAATGTATTTATTTATTTAAAAATCATTGTCTTTATTTTGTTATTGGCTGAAAATTTCTCGTTCCGTAATCCATATTGATAGTCTAGCAGTTTACTCAATATCCAAGCGCACAAAAATTTTTAGTTTTAATTGGAAAAAAAAGTAAGCAGAAGAAGATTTTGACAGATCAGCGTAAAATCACCTGATCGACATTTTCTGAAATAAGGCCACCTGATTGAATTCGCCTTGATGTTAGCCTATGATCGAAAGGTTACAAAAATTCGCGTCGATTGCGATAGTTATCATGTATCCCAGTGCGGTACGAAAAGAATTGTGGGTGCAACATTATTTGAAAAGTTGACGAATACCAAAATATAAAAGTACTAAACTAAATTGATTTTTTAATCAAAAGTGTATATACTGGAGCATTTAATCATTGACCATTAATTTTTTATTGGCTTAATATCATTGCATGTCTCTAATTGTTGTGCCAGTGGTAGTTGTTGTGGTTTCAAATTATCTAGTAATGTATGAACACTTGCATATTTGGTATTGGAAAGTAAATTGTTTAGTACCAGGGCGTATTATTACGCAAGTTTTATTACGCCATGTTTAGTACTCTCCAGTTTGCTTGCTTTTGTTTGACTGAAACTTCTGCGCTACTTTGTTGCCGTTGCAATCATGGTTACATTCAAGGCGAATTCAACACTAGTAGTGAATTCGCCTTGGTTACATTTGCCGCACTATGGCGTTTGACTGTTTTCTCAAGGGCAGGATATTATTCAAGGTATATCAATATAAGGTAGACACGCGGCGAAATCGAATTAATATGGATCTTCTTGGACTGTCAAACAGTTTCGTTTGTCAAATTAGTATTTTGACATTTGTGAATGAATTGAGTTGCTTATATTTTATCACATCAGCACGTGCTAAACAATTATTAATATTTATTTAAAATAATATCCATTAATTAAAAGTAGATGCTCATAACGCCTTGCTCATAACTTTTTTAGGCCGCTGACAAGAGGCGTAAAGTTTACTAGCAGAACGAAAAAAGGTAGGAGTTCTTAACATGAATAGTGAATTAATTAGAAAATGTCCAGTTTTTCCTCCAGCAATGCACTCAGGAGGCTGTTAAATCCGAGGAATACGACACTAAGCAAGATATTGGACACGATAATTCTAATGAGGGCCTCAGAGAGGTTCTAATTGTTACTGATGCGCAAACGTTTAAATTAATATCAGGAGTTACAAGAGCAGAAAGACCGGAAAAATCGATTACATTTTTTACGCAAGACGATACACCACATTTGAGAAGGTGCCTGCCACTCTATGAAATATATTGCCTACCACAATCTAATTGGTGTAACCCATACTGAAGCCGAAGCTGAGGGAATTATGGTAAAAATAGTGTAAGTTCATATATAAGTATTTAAAAAATTTGAACTGTTGCTTATTTGCCAGGTTCGTGACGGTCCAGATGATACTGGTAGATATTTTGATGTTCCCGGTAAATTGTCGGATTACTTCCCCTCTCCGTACCACAACGAGGAGGCTGCCCGTGCTGCTAATAATGGTGCCTATCCACCTGACTTAAGTTACATTGTTTCAGCCCGTAAAGGAGGGGAAGACTACATCTTCTCCTTACTTACCGGGTACTTTGACGCACCAGCTGGTGTACAACTGCTTGAAGGTCAATATTTTAACCCCTATTTCGCAGGTGGTGCAATTGGTATGGCCCAAGTGCTGTACAATGAGGTTAGTAATATTTCATAATAAACCAATATTGTAGTTACCATTTCATTTGTCTTAAGGTTATTGAATATCAAGATGGCACCCCACCTACTCAAAGTCAATTGGCCAAGGATGTAGCTGCTTTTCTTAAATGGACCTCAGAACCAGAACATGATGTTCACAAGAATATGATTATTAAAATTATAGGTATCATGACATTCTTGACCATCATTTCTTATTACATGAAGAGACACAAGTGGTCTTCATTGAAATCAAGAAAGATCTTCTACGTGCCCAAGAAAGATTCGAAGCTAAATTATTTATAAAATAATAAAAACGCCACACATTTCTATTTACAAACAAAAGATTATGCAATTAAGTTCACTTTACAGAAGAAATGGAGCCACTATAATCTACTGATAGTGATTGAAAAATAAATATGTTATTAGAAAAATGTTTAAACTAAGAGCTAAATTTAAAACCAAGGAAAAGTCAAAGAAAATAAAAATTACTGTTACGCGTAATTTAAATGACCAAAACAAACTGAAGTTATCTCTTAAGGAAAAGTTTCTCATTCAACAACTCTTGCAGAATTAATATATTTATGCAAATACTTTTACACAAACACTTTTATTCTTCTAGTCAGAAAATAAAAATTTTCTTCAAGGAAAGAAGAAGACTAGTAAATATACTTTGACAGTCGAAGATGATCAGAGCACAGTAGCAAAAAATTTTAAAACAGCTGTCGAGGCTACCTGTTATGAATTTGCCTTGATATTGTTGATCTAAACTGTTACTATTGAACGAAGCCATATAGCTGAAGTGATGCTATTGTGGAAGTGGTAGAGGAATCATTTTCCACACTTTTAGACTTTTGTAAAAGATACTGTTATGAATGTTGCAGTGCTGGAATATTCAGCATTTTGATGCAAAATTTAATTTTTATACTGTTCCAACGTCGCGGCTTTGGTATTAACTTCTGGGGCAAAAGAGTTAGCATTCGCATTAAGAATCTTGTAGTCGTTACCATCCGCTAAGGTACCACCCCTTAGCTCCGGAAAATCTTGCTTCATTTGAGATTTTTTAACTTTTTGTGCGTTTCCTGGTGGAGTTAAGGCGGATTCACCCATGTTTTCCGAACAAAAGTTTTGTCCGGACAAAATTTATTTTACTGAGAGGTTTTTGCAGCACGATTCACTTATTTCGATAAATTTGTCCGGAAAATCAAAGTTGTCATTCATATAAAAAATGAGTTTTGCAAAATGATAGTACTGCAGCGATTTTTTATGTTTTGCTTTGTTTGCTTGATATATTAGATATTACATATATTAAATTATTTTTCAAGAATTTGTGATGATAATAATGGACGAGAAAAGAAAATTGCTTTACCTTATGGCCATTGAATTGCATAAAGCATTGTAATTAGCAAGATACATATAAAAAAGAAACAAACAGATAATATTAGTTCTCAAAATTTCTTTTTTTAGTCTCACACACATTTTAATATATCAAGGCGAATTCACTACTAGGTGGCCTTAATTCAGAATATGTTGATCAGCTAATACCAATGCAAAACAACCGGGCTGTCAAACTCATATTTTTTTTAAAGCTATTCTTTGCGCCATAAACGAGAATTAATAAAAATTTTGCTAAAAAATTTGTTAAATATTCTTTGAAATCAATACGTTCTTAATAATTATAACAACAATCGCTTTATTTTATAAAAACAAAATTGTTATAAAAGAATAAAACAATGCGTGTGTTATGTGCAAACGTAAATTCCACAAGGGTGTGGGAACTTTGTTCCGCGTGCCGAAGGATGTGGAATCTAGGCTAAAATGGAGCGAGATTTGTTGCATGAAGCTAACTGCAACAGCACAGATCTGCGCTGACCATTTTTTGTCGTCCAGCATCGCTCGCGTTGGTAATAGAGCATCTCTAATACCAAATGCTGAACCCTTAATGCGGAATGTGGTTTCTTTTCCCCCCATAAGAGAAGTTGGCAAATCAGAGTAAGTATCATTGTTAAAAAATCAATGAAATTTATGAATATGTGTATAACTTAAATAAATAATTAGTGCTTTTTATTTGTTATGTGGTCAAGTATGTCTATATGCCTGCATTTAATTTTTGGGAGTTTATGTATAAGCTAAGAGGTTTTGTTATTTTGGAATTAGGTTAAAGTCTACTGATGATTAGGTGTAAGAAACAATAAAATGCAGGCATATAGACATGCTTGACCACATAACAAACAAGAAGCACTAATTTACTTAAGACAATGTCGAATAAAATATTTTAAATAAATAATATATTATTCTTATTTATCTTTTCAGGATTGGCACACCAATAGCCTTTATCAAGGCTGAAAATGCTGCAGCAAATGGAATTGATCAAACATTATTTAATGGTAATAATAAATGTAGGTTTTCTTCTTTCAGATTTGAGGATGGGGTGTTGGAGGAAAGCCATAAAGAACAGGAAGTGCAAACCGAGTGAGTATATTGAATTATTTTATAATTAGTGTTTTACTAGGGCAACTTAATTAAGCTAACGATGTAGATATGTATAGTGCAACATACTTTTGATTAACTTACAATAATATTGTTAACATACAACATATTACTAACATTTCTATGAATACGAAATAGACTGTATTTTGTGTAATTTATTTAAGATATTGTCTAGTTAATTTAATAAATATAAGAGGGTTTTGTAATGATGGTAGATATATTGATTTATGTGTTCCCACCCGAGTTGTTAGCCGGCGCTGATAAACGCCACTGGCTTAAGGTATTTTTATACTTTCCTTTTTGCTGTGTATAGCAAATATCTTTCTTATCTTAGAGCAGATGAATGCTCCTAAGGAAGAAGTCGAAACTGCCGATTTTAGGCTTGACTTAAAATTGATTCTTTATTACAAAAATCATTGTTTATATACTAAAATAACGGGATTAGAATACAACATTCTTGGAATTCCTTAAAACTAAATAAATTTCCAATAGCTTAATTTAGCCTAGCATATTATTTATAATTCCCATGCATAATAACTACATTGGCATGCATGGTAGACTTTAATAGATACTCTACACCCTAACCCTCTAGAAAAAAAAAATTATTTATAATATTTTTATTTTTTTGTTTTTAAAATTTCTTTAAGTTGTTATTGTGATATTCTTTAAATGTGTTCCCTAGATCTAGGACAGAGTTCACCCCTTTGTTTTGTATTATCTTATAAGGACCGTGGTACGGGGGCTGATATTTTCTTCTATTGTAATATCTTACTAAAACCATGTCGCCTACGTTCAAATTCAACGGATTTATCTTTTTACTTTGCTCAACACGTTTTGATTTTGTTAACTCTATTAGCTCTTTTGCCTTCTGCAAGGAAAATCTTAGCCTTACTCTTAATTCATTGACATATTTATCTATATTATAAACGGGTTTATTATCTAACCATTTATCGTTTGGTAAGTTTGGCAATTTTCCAAATATCAACTCGTATGGAGTATAACTGGTATCTATATGAGGCGTTGTATTGTATGCAAAACAGAAATAAGGGATCCAATAGTCCCACTCATCCTGTTTGCAGAAGTTCAAAAGAAACTCGTTAAGTACCCTATGATTTCGTTCTATAGCACCAAGAGTCTCGTGGTGATACGGTGTGCTAAAGTGCTGTTTTATTTCTAAAAGTTTGCATACCTCAGACATTAATTCATTCACAAATTCGGTACCGTTGTCTGATTTGAGTATTTTGAAATGATCGTATACTAAAATTACATATTCTACCAGACTTTTTGCAACTGTTTTAGCTTCCTTTGTCTCAATAGGACATGCTATGACGTATTTCGTTAAGTCACACTGCATAGTTAATATATATCTGTATCCATTTGAATATCTAAATGGCCCTACAGTGTCTATTGACACAACTTCAAACCCAGTACTTGGTGTATCTGTTATTACAAGTTTCTCCTTCGTATGTCTTGTTTGCTTGTTAATTTTGCACTCTTTGCAATTCAGTATGTATTTCTTTATCATCTTGCTCATATTTTTCCATATATATCTCTGCTTGAGCTTTAACGTTGTTTTCCTGACACCCAAATGCCCTCCTATAACCGAGTTGTGGTACTCAGCGATGATTTTGTTTTGTAATTTGCTATCGACTATTCTTTCTGGTTCTTTGTAAACTAAAATTTTTAACCTTTCTCTGCTTGTTCTTTTTAGCGCATTGAACATATCTTTAAATTCCCTATATCCAACTATTTCGAATATTTTGTCGCAATCCTTTAACGCTAGTTCCTCTATTTCTAACGATAAAGCTTTCGATAGCAGCTTCTCCAATGACATCTGACTGCTTATTGGATTATCACCACTTCTAATAACTATTTCTATATCACTTACTATAACCTCAGGTATCTTTAGATTCCTCTCCACTTCGAACCTTATTTTTTTATGTTTTTTATGTCCGAGATTGACGTACACTCCCATATAAAAAGTTGATCAGTCTTCTTATTGGAAATGTCGTTCTCGAGCTTGCTCTCATCCTGTGTATTTAAGTTCTTTTTCATAGTTCGTGTTATTGCTAGTATTTCCTTTGGTTTTTGGTTTTCTTCTGTGGGAATTAATGCTTTTAACGTGCTAGTATTTATTACTATTCTAGACAATGCGTCTGCGTTTGTGTTTACTTTGCCATTTCGAAGTCGTAGTCAGATCCAATCTGATCCGCGTCATTTTGGACGATGGATTCTTATGCGAGAACAATTACACTAACGGTCTGTGGTCGGTTACCACATAAAACTTCCTGCCATAAAGGTATGGTCTAAAAAAATTATGCCCCAATGAATTGCTAATAATTCTTTCTCTATGGTCGGCTTATTTAAGTCATGTTTGGACAACGTTTTGCTGGCATACGATATCGGTAGGTCTGTTCCAATATTGCCTTGTGACAGTACTGCTCCAAGTGCGAAATTAGAAGCATCTGTCGTTAATATAAATGGTTTGTTAAAATCTGGGTACTGCAGAATTGGTGGTGTTATTAACTTTGTTTTCAATGTCTCAAATGAATGTTGACAATTTGCATCCCACTCAAAAGTTTTATTTTTCTTAAGCAGCGAATTTAAATTTCCCGCTATTTTTGCGAAGTCTGGCACGAATCGCCTGTAATAATTACAAAACGCTATGAAACGCCTAACGTCATCAGTATTTTTGGGAACAGGATAACTTTCTATTACCTTATGTTTGGAAGGATCCGACTTGCTTGCCTAACCGTTCCAAATTCAGTTAAAACCTGTTGCAGCGTTCTGGGATTAGGATACGCTTCTGTTAATGACCTTTTCAATTCTTCAAATGTAGTCGGTCTTCTTGAACGTCCCATAACACTCCTAACATGTGACGCGAGCTTAAAATTATAGACATACTTAACGAAAATCTCTCTATCTTCTGCTCGCAACATATCATGAAGCAATTCTGTTTGCACTATAAAATCCTCCAGCGCCTCATATGACCATTTAAAAACTTGTAGGTTTTTTCCTACTACAGATATATCGAAATTTGCCATACTTCTGAAAATATTAGTGTCTGCTTTTACTTTAGTTGTTCAGGTAGTTTGTTCAATTACTTTTGCTTCTTTATAATCTTTGGTGCTTAACTCTTCTACTGTAGAAAACATTTTTTCATATAAATCGTTAAATTTGAACGCCAGCGACCTGGTTTCTTCTTCTTCTAATAAATCTTCAGAAATTCTATCAACTTCCTTCCTTATGTACCCTAAACGTTTTAATTTTTCTGCTTTAAATTCAGAGGAGTAAACTCTATCCTTACTCTTTCTTAAATTCTTATCTAACTTCTCTAATTCACTATAACCTTCTTTCAATTTTTCCATAGATAATATTAATAAATGAAGAAAAACTTATATCTAACATAAATTCTAAAAAAAAGATGGTAATATTGTTAAAAAAAAATTCTTTTCTGGCAGTGCTTAATTTAATATGGTTTAAATTAAAATTCTTATTGTCACCCTGTGTTTACCAACACTACTTTACAATTTAGTGGCAACCTTTTTTCCAAGCAGCTGGAATTGACAAGTATATTTTTTTTTATCCAGTGCTTCTTTTATCAAACTTGTTTTATCTTCCCTTAAATTTTCTTTTTTTCTTAATTCATTTTATTGTAAATTAGTTTTTAATATTAATTTTAAACTGAGTGTGTGTATATATAAAAAAAAAATTTCAATTTTTGCGATGCTTCGCCATTTCGGCCTCCAATAAATCAATTTGTGCCCAAACTTCACTTGCTCGTTGCCAAGATGGCGGTGGGTCTGCCTCCACAACAGCTCGTAGCGCAGCCAACTTTCTTCTCAGACTTTCTTCACAATTTTCCCACCTCTTCGGTGCCTTGGCCGTTGTATCTTGGGAATCGCGGTAAGTAACTCGTCTACCTTCTTCTGTTGTCTCCTACGGTACTCCACTATCGTGATGGGTTTAGGACCAGCAGTTATCGGGGTAGCTTTATATATAGGTTTCCCCTTTGTCGTGTCCGCAGGTTGATACTCCTCCGTGGGGATTTTATTGTCCTTCGGATTTGGCAGGATCGCCTTGTAATGATGGTAGATATATTGGTTGTTGTGTTCCTACCCGTGTTGTTAGCCGGCGCGGATAAACGCCACTGGCTTAAGGTATTTTTATACTTTCCTTTTTGCTGTGTATAGCAAATATCTTTCTTATCTTAGAGCAGATGAATGCTCCTAAGGAAGAAGTCGAAACTGCCGATTTTAGGCTTGACTTAAAATTGATTCTTTATTACAAAAATCATTGTTTATATACTAAAATAACGGGATTAGAATACAACATTCTTGGAATTCCTTAAAACTAAATAAATTTTCAATAGCTTAATTTAACCTAGCATATTATTTATAATTCCCATGCATAATAACTACATTGGCATGGGCATGCATGGTAGACTTTAATAGATACTCTACAGCTTGTTATAAAATTAAGTTGAAGTGTACTGAGGATATAAACAAAGCATCATGTTTAACAAAATGTATTGAGTTCTCTTAACCCAAAATAAACAAGGCGTATTATTAATCCACGTATTTGTAAGAAATAAAATGTTTTTAATGTTATTTATTTAAAATATTGTCTTTGTCAACTTGCAATATGCAAAGGACATGAAGCAAAATATAGTATTTTTAAAAGTTTTAAATAAAATACATTTCAAACTAAAATTTTACAAATATGGGATTGATAGTATAAGAAACGAGTAAGAATAATTTATGTGGGTAATCTGATAATATATTATTAAGTTATTATTAAACTTTTAGTGATATAGATTTAGTAGCTGTACTAAGGACGTGTCGCGACAGAATTCGAGCCTTGGAAGCAGAAAATACTGATCTTAAGCGTCAGCTTTCTAAAAGAAATATGTTAGAAGAAGAAGTGCGTAAAATTTTTACAGAGGGACAGGTAAGAAGACTTACTTCACCAGGAGGAACACACTGGAAGTGGAAGGACATATCCAGCGCAATATGCTTGCACGCATCAGGACCCAGGGCGTGTAACCATTTATACAAGAAGGGTTTCCCGTTGCCTCATCGGTCAAGCCTACAACGGTGGTGCTCTAAAACTAAAATAAGCGAAGGCATGCTGAAAACGTCCATTGAATTCATGAGGCAGACCAACGATATGCCACTGGAGGATAAGCTTTGTGTTATAGCCTTTGACGAAATGAAGGTTACGGAGGTCTTTGAATATGACCCCGTTTGCGACGTCGTGAAAAAGCCTGCAAACTACGTGCAGGTTGCTATAGCGCGAGGTCTTAAGAAGTCATGGAAGCAACCTGTTTTTTATGACTTCGATTGCAAAATGTCCAAAGACATCTTGCATGACCTAATACGATGTACATCTGATACATCTTTGGATGTATCAGAAGTAAAGGTGGGTTGAATGACCATCCATCGCCGAGGGATTTTAAATATAGGTTGCGGAAATACATAATGGGTAAGTTTAATATTAATATAATAAAATACTCACAACAGTATACATATATTTTTATTAATAATTTTCCTTTCTGTTTTTTAGCAAGAAATACGGAGCACTTAGATGGAAAAGGCAACGTGGAAGACGACTCAACAGAGTGGCTGAGTTCATCAGAGAAAGACGAATGTTTGTAGCTAAGCACAGTAGATGAAGGAAGTCAGTCAGTAGATGAAGGAAGTCAGTCCATCGAAAGCGTGGAGGAGTTGCAAGTCGAACCGCAGGAAGCAGAGGATATTGGTGACGTTGATGACATTGGCATTTTGCAAGAAGATGCCCTGGAGTATGTATGCGGCTACATAATAAGAAAATTAAATATGGAGGAGTACCAATGCCGTGAAGATACTTTTACGTGGGTGGATCAAATGTCCACATGTTCGCTGAAAAATCCAAACAGCACTTTCCTTGCCAAAGCGAAGAACTTGGAAACTATATTCAACCTATTGATGGCAATGAAATAGCATACATCCCAAACCTGAAGAAAATTCTTTTGGAACGCAGCATAGGTGTCGAGCTTCCAATAGAGGTTAAAAAGCTCTTTTTAAATGTCGGATTTACTTCCGTATCCGCAATTTTGTTGCGGGGATGTATTAGCGCGGAGTTCGGATACAGCCCTGCACGGGTTAAATAATTTATTCAATGGTTAGCCAGCAGTTTTCTTCCTTTCTATCCAGCCTGAGGGGAAAAACATATTTTTTTGCACAATGCGTGGACCGTTGGTGGGGAGGATAAAAATCCATTCGGTCAATCCAAAGTTTTTGTTTGGTTAGTGGAATAAGAAAATTGAGGCGAAGTTATATCGCCGCAGTTCTCAAGGGGACCTGAAAGGAAATTTCTATGCAAATGGTGAATGATTAATGAAAATCAATATACCTGTATCAAATATATGCCCAAATGCAACAGTTTCCATAGGTATTGTAAAATTGCGTGAGTTTTTTTTTAATCAATTAGAGTTTGCTTGTATGATCGGAGAAAATTTATAGAGTGTGGTCGGCAGAAAGGAAATAAATAAATGGCTACCAATTGCTGCACAGCTGTTTTCGATGGAATTCGCAATCCCAAAGGGAATGATGACACAACACAAAAACAGGGATTGTGTGTTCATTCATGGATGCGAAAAGTACAATCAAAACGGTTATTTTGAAAATCACTATTTCCAAATTAGAATAGGATAGGTAGATAAAGTGTTAGGTATCCAAAAGAAATTCTGGAAAAATCGGATGAAAATAAAAGATGGCTAATTTGGCGGAAAATACCAATGGGAAAATTGGAAAGGTCGAACAGTTGAGTTAGGTTGCGGGAAAGCAAGAAAATATTTTTTAGATCATTACTTGAAAAATTTTTAAGCAGTGCGCACCGACACCAGAAGTGAAGTTCTTTCCCGTGGGAAAATAAATTTAAAACTATAGTAATAAATAAAGTTTGAAGCAAATTGCAAAGAAAAAAAAAGATATATATAAAAAAAATAAATACAGGTAAAACAATTTAAGAAAATTGAATCCGATATAAGCGGATTAATAAGGAGTTTTTTTTTGTGGTTAAACAGTGAAGTAACCCCGACCACATTTCGGCAAACCGAGAAATCCAGGGCGATTCTGGCAAAGGAAAATAAGGGAAGGAGCGAAGAGGTGCGCCACCGTAAACCATAAAGAAGCTAGGTAGATACCAAAAGCCGCTATAGCCAGGTAAAGAATAACCATTCTGCAAAGAAAGAAAGTGGTCATAGGAGGGTCAAAAGTAAAGGCCGATAGATATGTATATATATATATTGCAAAAAGGGAAACAATAATTTACCCTACAAAAAAAAAGGGAATCAAAAATCAGCATACCACTATTTTTAACCAAAAAAGAAAAAAAGTATTATACAAAAAAAAAAAAAAAACTTTAAAAGAAAGAAAATTTTTGTTGTTACCTTGCAAAAGAAAATCCGAAAGTGATTAGGGAAGAAAATTTTTAGCTTTAAGAAACCCTCGATATTAATTTTTGCTTCTTATTATATTTTATATTTTTCATATTTCAATTTTACTTTAATTTTTATATATGTGATTGTATGTTGCATAGTGCGTGTTTTATTTTGTTCTGCCTAAAAGTTGCCTAGACGTGCGGGAAACTAGGTGTGTATTAGCTACTGCCCAGTAGATGGCAGCCATTTTCTTTATTAAATTGCAAAGTAAACAGCGGAGTATATATTTAAAATAAATAAAATTTTTTTTGTGTTGTCTTGGATTAGAACCCATCAAACTTTGGGGAGCTCCTTTAGGTTAGGGTATATCAGATACGATACAAAAAGAAAAGGTTTTGCAGTAATCAATATAGTCGTTCGGAGATCACAATCGCGGGAAAGAGGTTTTATCTATGCAACGTAGAAGGTATAAATAAATAACGTTAAAGTTTCTAAACAATTTTAATTTTTATCTTGTTTTATTGTCTCAAATCTTTATTTAGTTTTTTTTGTATTATCTAGGAAATAAGATTTACATTTTTTTTTTTTATTGCATGAAGTTAGTTAAATTAGTTTAAAGAAAATTTCTGTTAGAAAATAAAGAATGTATGTTGTAATCTGAAAGGAAAGAAGATGATTTATTGGGTGTAGAATTTAAAGAAGGGGAAGGCATGAAGGTAAGTTAGGTTTGGGTACGTCGGCCGGTTCTAGGGGTCACAAGAGATTAGCTTTTGGTTCCGCGTGTGACATGGCTGGGAGGGCGAAGTAGGGCACAACATCCGCCTGAAATGAAAAGAACCGTAAGAACAGAAGGAGTGTTATGAAGTGGTATATCTTGTTGATGGCATAGTGTTTAAATTTTTTTTGTTGTTATTTCCTTTTAAAATTTTTATGTGCAGCGTACCCAGTGAGAGGGTGGAACCTTCTGAGATGTGTGTACCGGTTGGAAAAGAGCTAGACGGAAACCTCACTGGTCTCTACGGTTGTAACATAAATGGCGCCCAAATTTTAAAAAGCGTAGTTGGCACCTCAAAATGGCGCAAAACCGCTAGAAATCGTTGAAGCTGCAAAGCAGTGTTCAAAATAATATTTTAAATATCATGTATAATATCTACACATGAAAAACAATAGCCTAATAGTTTTTTTTTGTAATAGCCATAGAATGAACGCTCACTGATAATGAAATGGGAATCGCGGGGTAGCACTTCGAAGCACGTTCTTGCGAAGGTAGTACCAAGTGAAACAAATTTCATTGGTCAGAGCACCATCCCAAAGTAATGTTTTTTTTTAGAAAGCACATAATAGCTTAGATAGGGCGAACGCCAGTGTCTCATTGTATTAGTGTAGTTTTCTATAGTTTGGTAATTAATGTTAGAATCAGTGAAATTGAAATGGTAGATGACTTCGGTAGCCGCCTGGGTGGAGCAAAGTAATAAATTTTATATTGTATAGTGCTCAGGGTCTGCAGTATCGAGAATCACCGAATGTAGAGGGTTTTCATGTAGCTCATCACATGCGATAAAACATGAGGATGAAAGTATGTATATGATACCCTGTACAATACATTAGAATGTGGTTAAGTAATGTGTTTTATGTACCGCGGAATAACATTTAAAATCTGTTCTTAATGTGAAATTAACCGACCCCAATCGATCCTTCATGCCAAACCCGTAACAGACCTAAAAAAAAAAAAAAAAAAAAGAGAAGAATTTAAATTAAATAACATATAAAATAAAAAAAAAAAAAATTTTTTTGAATTGGAAATAAATACATACATTCTCTAAAGTTTGTGTTTGTGAAATAGCAGCTAGAAATTAGAATAGTACAAAAAAAAAAAAAAAAAATTTAAAAACCTTTATTGGCATTTAGAAATATATTTTTTTTGTTAGAATTCGTATATAGGCATAATTATTTTTTTTTTTGTTACAAAATAAGGCCTTTCCAATTGTGTTTTGGGGGTGATAGAGATATCTGTTTTGTTTGTTAGGGAATGTCCAAAAGTCCTTGTGAGGTAAGGGACCGAAAAAGAGAAAGGGAGACTCAATTCGACTTGAACCGATCTACACCGCTCGAGTTTGGCAAGGCGTATAAAACAAATACGCCAAGTCAGAAAGTTAGTATAGAGCATAGGAAAATGAGTCAACCAATTAACCAAACAACCGCGCAGATTCAGGACAAATCGGCAACCATCATGGCAGATAAACCCAGCACCAGCGCTGCGGCCATGGGTGCATCGTATCAACCGGTCAGGAATCCTCTTTTGAACTTAGAGCAGAATAGTTTAATACAAATGGTAGAAATGAAAAGGCAAATATCAGAATTAACAGCCACTGTAGGGAAAATGAGTATTGTATTGCAACATACGCAGTCGGAAAACAAGAAGCTATTAGACGAAATAGTTCCAATGGTAAAAAGGAGTGAAGAGGGTAGTTTCCATCGAACTTTACCAACAAGCGCAGATAATTCTTCAAGGGCGTCAGTTGAAAATGAGCCGAGAATTCAAAGATATCAACGACTGCGAATAGATAAATGGGGCCTTGAATTTGATGGCAACGTTAAGAAATTGGCCGTGGAAGATTTTGTGTTCCGAGTGGAACGGTTGCAAAGACAGTATGCGGTTTCATGGGAAGAAGTGATGGACAATTTCCATTTGCTGGTCAAGGGAGTGGCCGATAAGTGGTATTGGCTGTTTGTGCAGACGAACCTGGTAACAGAATGGTCCACTTTGAAAGAAGCCTTAATGAAGCAGTACCAATCCACCCGGTCAAGCTTCGAACTAATGAGCGACATGGTAGAGCGGAAGCAGCAACCTGGAGAGGACATCGATTCATTTTTCTTCATCATGAGTCAAATGAGGTCCAGGCTTAACATTTCAGTTTCTGAAAGAGAAATGATAAAAATGATTAAGAAAAATTTAAGAGAAGATATTAGAGGTAGAGTCTACCCAATTAGTGTTGAGTCGATTGAAGAGTTGCGGCAAGAATGTAACGAAGCAGAAAAGGTATTCTGTCGGAAGGAAACCAGAAATACCTATACTGCTACGAACACCAAGTTTCAAAGACAAGTGCATGAATTGTACGAAGATCCCACTTGTCATGTCGAGGATTTAGCTGCACTGCAAACAAGAGAGTCACCCGGTCCAATAGCCAAAAATCAGATGGAATGTTGGAATTGCCATCAGAAGGGCCATGTATTTTATTTTTGTCCCTCAGAGGAAAGAGCAATTTTTTGTTATGGTTGCGGCAAGCGGAACATCATATCGCCAAATTGCGCCGATTGTAAGGCTCGGTATTTTCGGAGGAGCGAAGGAACTGCGGGGAACCATCGTTCAAGCGACCACCCGCAAACCTCCCTAAATTAAGAGAAACAAAAACAATAAACTTAATTAAACAAGCAAAACAATTTAATAAATTTGTTCCTCAACTGCGACACACGTATAGTATCGAAGAACGGGAGCATAATTATAATAGCGTAAGAAATAGAATTTTTAATGAATCGATAAACTATAAAAGGACGGTCTCAAATCGAATAATTAAATTAAGGCGGAAATTCGAACAAAAAAGGAAAGAGCGAAAATTAATCATCGAATCGGTGGCATCCATCAGCCGGAAAGAGGATCCGAGGCCATTTGCCGAAATAGGTATAGGGAATGTTAAATTAAAAGGATTGCTGGATACAGGTGCATCCGTGAGCGTGCTAGGGAAAAACTGTAGAGAATTGATGGAAAGCTTAGGATGCGAATTTATTCCGATATTTTCGTTTGTTTCTACAGCGGCCGGACAGAGGCATAGATTGCTAGGGAAAATTGAGTTAGACGTTCATT
Organism: Linnaemya tessellans; assembly: GCA_951800035.1. Classification (NCBI taxonomy): domain Eukaryota; kingdom Metazoa; phylum Arthropoda; class Insecta; order Diptera; family Tachinidae; genus Linnaemya; species Linnaemya tessellans. The sequence continues at coordinate 59,757,264 of OX637534.1, read as the reverse complement.
TTAGGAAAAAAACAGGAAAGATAAGATTCTACTTGTGTCCAGATTTGGAGCAGGAGGCTTATCTAGGGGTGGATTTCTGGACCACATTTTGCTTAGCTCCAGAGATTTTTCAAGCGGAAGAAGTAAACCTGAAAGAAATACCAGAGGATTTTGTAACAGAGGACCATAGATTATGTCCACACTTGCTAAACTCTGATGAACAAGACAGGTTGAATCAAGTAATAGGGACCTTTTCTACATTTGAAAAAGATGGTTTAGGGTGTACTCCGCTTGAGAAACATTCGATAAAGTTATTAGAAAGTGCGGTTCCCTTTAAGGACCGACACTATCCTTTATCGCCAGCTATGCAAGAAATTGTGTATAAAGAAATAGATAGCATGTTAGCATTAAACGTCATTGAAGAGAGTGAAGGTCCTTGGTCGAATAGGACGACAGTCGTCCGAAAACCCAATAAGAATAGATTTTGCCTTGATGCCCGCAAGTTAAACAATCTTACCATTAAAGATGCTTACCCACTGCAAAACATTGATGGCATTCTAAGTATAATCGATGAGACTTATTACATAAGTAGTGTCGATTTGAAATTTGCGTTTTGGCAGATAGAGTTGGAAGAGGAGTGTAAACCGTATACCGCGTTTACCGTACCAGGTCGACCACTTTATCAATTCCGAGTTATGCCCTTCGGTTTGTGTAATGCGGCACAACGTTTGTGCAGGCTCATGGACAAGGTCATCCCGCAGAGACTTAAAGAAAACGTCTTCATCTATTTGGATGATCTGTTAGTTATTTCCGACAGTTTCGAAAAACACCTGAAAATATTAGAGGAAGTAGCAACATGTTTAAAAAAAGCTAACCTGACCATAGGCCTGGGAAAGTCGAAATTTTGTTTCCAGCAATTGAAATATTTTGGATTTATTATTGGAGGCGGTTGTCTTAAGACAGATCCCGAGAAAGTAAAGGCAATAAAAGAAATAAGGGTACCAAGAACTCCCCGAGAGGTGCGCAGTTTTCTGGGAACAGCAGGATGGTACCGTAGGTTTATCAAAGATTTTGCATCCATCTCCGCTCCTTTAACAGACAGGTTAAAAAAATCCAAAAAATTTAATATGACTCCGGAAGCTATACAGGCGTTTGAGAGTTTAAAAAACGCTTTAACTTCTGCCCCAGTGCTGAGACATGCGGATTTTACAAAAAGGTTCTGGATACAGTGTGATGCAAGCGATTATAGAATCGGAGCGGTTCTATCGCAGCTAAACGACAATAAGGAGGAACATCCGATTGCATTCTATAGTCAAAAATTAAATAGCAGCCAAAAAAATTATACAGTCACTGAAAAAGAATGCTTAGCAGCTGTAATGGCGGTAAAGAAATTTCGTCCCTATATAGAAATGATGCCATTTACCATCGTGACCGATCATGCCAGCCTTAAATGGTTGATGACCATGAAAGATTTGTCAGGAAGATTAGCACGATGGTCGCTTCAATTACAATCCTTCGATTTTGAAATCGAGCACAGAAAAGGCTCCGATAATGTAGTAGCGGATACGCTCTCACGTGCGGTGACTGTTCATACAAGCGTGGAGGAATTGAATCTCGAAAATTTATTTGATTTTGAAACCACAGAATTTGAAAGCGAGGAGTATAGAGATTTAATTAAGCATATAGAAGAAAATCAGCACAGTTTGCCAGACTTGAAAGTTGAAGATGGGGTCATATATAAAAGAATGGAGTTCAGCAGAGGAGGAGAAACTGAATTCCAGTGGAAAATATGGATTCCACCTAACATTTCTCTGCCCATAATTGAAAAGGCTCATGCAAGTCCAACAGCAGCTCATGGAGGTTTTACAAAAACCTTAGAACGCCTTAAGCGTTTTTTTTATTGGCCTAGAATGCCCACTCAGGTAAAAGAGTACATAAGAAATTGCCAGATTTGTAAAGAAATAAAACCATCAAATCAAAATCTTAGACCAGAAATAGGAAATCAAGTGACTACGGATAGACCATTTCAAAAGATGTATTTGGATTTCTTAGGAAAATATCCCAGGTCAAAAAGTGGGAACTGCTACGTATTTATTGTTCTAGACCACTTCTCCAAATATACCTTTATTAAAGCCATGAAAGAAGCTACCGCTGGAAATGTAATTGAATTTTTAGTTCAGGAAGTCTTCCATAAATTTGGTGTTCCGGAAATAATTCACACTGATAATGGGGTCCAATTTGTGTCAAATAAATTTAAAAATATGCTTGATTCGTACAAAATACAACACATAAGAACACCAGTGTATCAACCGAGTAGCAACGCTTCAGAACGGGTTAATCAAAGCATTTTGGCAGCGATAAGAGCATATCTTAAGGACGATCATAGAGACTGGGATTTGTATTTATCCGAAATAGCTTGTGCATTGCGAAATTCATTCCATAGTGCGATAGGATTTACACCCTTTTTCGCACTATTTGGCTTTCACATGTACACAAGCGGGGCCCAGTATAAATTAGGTCGGAAACTGCAATCGATTACAGATCACCAGATAGTTTCGAAGCCAAATGAACATATGGAAGAAATAAGGAACCAGATAAAAATCAATATGAACCTAGCCTACGAGAAAAGCGCCGAGAGGTATAATAAAAGAGCCCGAAAAGTTAAATTTTTGCCTGGGCAAGAAGTATATCGAAGGAACATGGTGCAGAGTAGTTTTGCAAAGAACGTAAATTCAAAGTTTTGTCGGAAATTTTTGAAGTGTAGAGTGGTTCGACCGGTCGGTAATAACCTGTACGAGTTAGAGACTCTAGATGGGAAGACGATAGGGGTATATCACATAAGAGATATAAAGGTATAAATCGCTAAGAACGCAAAATATTGCGTAGCGACATTAGGTGCAATAGTAGGGCGTAGGTGACTGATAATTTTAGTTAATTATATAATAAATATCTGTGTGTTGTCCCACTTTTACTAGGCATAGCAATTTAGCCTTTAAGTCGAATCAAACTGTGATAATAGTCCCTAGGAATACCTGATAATAGTCCCTAGGAATACCTGATAATAGTCCATAATGGTACCTGATAACTGTAATTTTATATAAAACGCTAGGAAACCAATAAGTTTTACATACCACCATTCCTTGTGCAATAATAGAGATAAGTAAACATCTTATAATCCTGTGATATTTACGTGAGTGCTGTCCCAATTTTTTTTAATATATTAGCCAAGAAATCTGAAAGATATAAAAAAGGACACAAAGTAAACTCTTAATATTTCAAAATCATGATGAATACTTCCCGTAAAATATGATAGATTCTCAAGTTCTTTCTCTGGGGAGAAAGGTGACCTGAGAGATGACTTCACATCCAAGAGTAGCCATACAAAATTAAGAAAGATGAATAGAGGTGATGCCCGCGAATAATTGAAAAGATCTAACCTGGAAAGGTACAGAGAGATTAGTAAGAGAAACATAAAGAAATTGACGATACAGAATGTAGATATTATGTAATTTAATTTGCCTTATGCTTGTAGGCGTTCGTTTTATTTGATTGCACTTTGTGCTGATTGGGTTATAATACCTATGACGATTTAAAATGATCTTTTATGATAAAATAATATGGGTTTGCCACTATGTCCTTTCTCCAATAGTGAAAGTTCAGCAGTGGGCTATTACTCTCAGAGGATGTGAGGTTTCCGAGGATGATGAGTTTTATGTCTAATAAACAGATTGCACAGGAGGCCAGTAGAGTTTCCGGACAGACAGGGCTCATGATGATGTAAAGCCCGGCGTTAGAGACATTCAGGGAGTGGGAGTTCCCCACGTAAACAGCTCTTGGGGGCCGAAATCCCGCACACCGTTCCCCATGAGTACACTCATGAAACCCGGAGTTTTGTTGCGGGGATGTATTAGCGCGGAGTTCGGATACAGCCCTGCACGGGTTAAATAATTTATTCAATGGTTAGCCAGCAGTTTTCTTCCTTTCTATCCAGCCTGAGGGGAAAAACATATTTTTTTGCACAATGCGTGGACCGTTGGTGGGGAGGATAAAAATCCATTCGGTCAATCCAAAGTTTTTGTTTGGTTAGTGGAATAAGAAAATTGAGGCGAAGTTATATCGCCGCAGTTCTCAAGGGGACCTGAAAGGAAATTTCTATGCAAATGGTGAATGATTAATGAAAACCAATATACCTGTATCAAATATATGCCCAAATGCAACAGTTTCCATAGGTATTGTAAAATTGCGTGAGTTTTTTTTTAATCAATTAGAGTTTGCTTGTATGATCGGAGAAAATTTATAGAGTGTGGTCGGCAGAAAGGAAATAAATAAATGGCTACCAATTGCTGCACAGCTGTTTTCGATGGAATTCGCAATCCCAAAGGGAATGATGACACAACACAAAAACAGGGATTGTGTGTTCATTCATGGATGCGAAAAGTACAATCAAAACGGTTATTTTGAAAATCACTATTTCCAAATTAGAATAGGATAGGTAGATAAAGTGTTAGGTATCCAAAAGAAATTCTGGAAAAATCGGATGAAAATAAAAGATGGCTAATTTGGCGGAAAATACCAATGGGAAAATTGGAAAGGTCGAACAGTTGAGTTAGGTTGCGGGAAAGCAAGAAAATATTTTTTAGATCATTACTTGAAAAATTTTTAAGCAGTGCGCACCGACACCAGAAGTGAAGTTCTTTCCCGTGGGAAAATAAATTTAAAACTATAGTAATAAATAAAGTTTGAAGCAAATTGCAAAGAAAAAAAAAGATATATATAAAAAAAATAAATACAGGTAAAACAATTTAAGAAAATTGAATCCGATATAAGCGGATTAATAAGGAGTTTTTTTTTGTGGTTAAACAGTGAAGTAACCCCGACCACATTTCGGCAAACCGAGAAATCCAGGGCGATTCTGGCAAAGGAAAATAAGGGAAGGAGCGAAGAGGTGCGCCACCGTAAACCATAAAGAAGCTAGGTAGATACCAAAAGCCGCTATAGCCAGGTAAAGAATAACCATTCTGCAAAGAAAGAAAGTGGTCATAGGAGGGTCAAAAGTAAAGGCCGATAGATATGTATATATATATATTGCAAAAAGGGAAACAATAATTTACCCTACAAAAAAAAAGGGAATCAAAAATCAGCATACCACTATTTTTAACCAAAAAAGAAAAAAAGTATTATACAAAAAAAAAAAAAAACTTTAAAAGAAAGAAAATTTTTGTTGTTACCTTGCAAAAGAAAATCCGAAAGTGATTAGGGAAGAAAATTTTTAGCTTTAAGAAACCCTCGATATTAATTTTTGCTTCTTATTATATTTTATATTTTTCATATTTCAATTTTACTTTAATTTTTATATATGTGATTGTATGTTGCATAGTGCGTGTTTTATTTTGTTCTGCCTAAAAGTTGCCTAGACGTGCGGGAAACTAGGTGTGTATTAGCTACTGCCCAGTAGATGGCAGCCATTTTCTTTATTAAATTGCAAAGTAAACAGCGGAGTATATATATAAAATAAATAAAATTTTTTTTTGTGTTGTCTTGGATTAGAACCCATCAAACTTTGGGGAGCTCCTTTAGGTTAGGGTATATCAGATACGATACAAAAAGAAAAGGTTTTGCAGTAATCAATATAGTCGTTCGGAGATCACAATCGCGGGAAAGAGGTTTTATCTATGCAACGTAGAAGGTATAAATAAATAACGTTAAAGTTTCTAAACAATTTTAATTTTTATCTTGTTTTATTGTCTCAAATCTTTATTTAGTTTTTTTTGTATTATCTAGGAAATAAGATTTACATTTTTTTTTTTTTATTGCATGAAGTTAGTTAAATTAGTTTAAAGAAAATTTCTGTTAGAAAATAAAGAATGTATGTTGTAATCTGAAAGGAAAGAAGATGATTTATTGGGTGTAGAATTTAAAGAAGGGGAAGGCATGAAGGTAAGTTAGGTTTGGGTACGTCGGCCGGTTCTAGGGGTCACAAGAGATTAGCTTTTGGTTCCGCGTGTGACATGGCTGGGAGGGCGAAGTAGGGCACAACATCCGCCTGAAATGAAAAGAACCGTAAGAACAGAAGGAGTGTTATGAAGTGGTATATCTTGTTGATGGCATAGTGTTTAAATTTTTTTTGTTGTTATTTCCTTTTAAAATTTTTATGTGCAGCGTACCCAGTGAGAGGGTGGAACCTTCTGAGATGTGTGTACCGGTTGGAAAAGAGCTAGACGGAAACCTCACTGGTCTCTACGGTTGTAACAATTTAAATAAACGGCTAAAAGTACAGAAGGCAAAGCAAAGGATAATGGGCTACAAAAAATTGTTCAAAATTAATATTTGGTAAGTACAATATTTTCAATCTTGAGTTAATTATTATTGTTCTAATTTTTCGGAATATTATTAACCTACCTCCTATGAAGATATCTTCGCGGCTGAAGTTAGGCACATCGAAATATAAAGGTATGCATGTTTGTAATTACAATTCAAGTAAGTGCTAATGACATAATTATCTTTTCAGTTTCTTACATTTTCTCTACTTTCAGTTTTTTATCTTTTCAGGTTTTCATCTTTTCAGGTTTTTATCTTTTCAGATTTTTATCTTTTCTCTACTTTCAGTTCTTTGTCTTTTCAGCCGTCAGGATAACTTTTATTTAACATTTTATTTATTGTACATATTGTCTCTTTTTTAATTACTAATTAGTATTCATTTCTCTTTTCAGATTCATCTCTTATAAATGGACACCGTGGCATAAATGGACTAACTATTTTTAACTAACTATTGTTAAGTATAAAATAAATTTATATCATTATTGTTGTTAAATATAAAATAGAAAAAAATGTAATTAAAAGGAATTTTACTTACATTAAAAAAGAATTTGGTCAATTAGATAAAAAGTAACACAGAAACTTGTTAAGTTCAAATTGTTTTATTTGTTGTAAATTAATAATATATTATTATTGTAGCATTGATAATTATTAAGTTGAAATTACATTCATAGAAAATTAGTACTTAAAATAAAATTTAAATAAATTAATAACTAATGTAATATACAGTTAAAAATTACTAAGTTCAAATTGATTAATTAAACATAATAACTAATTATTATTTCAAATAAAATTTCGATAAATATTAAATACAAATTGTGTTACAAATATTTCAAATGTTTAAAAATTTGATGTAAGTATTTACGTTCTTTACTTAATTTTATCTCTTTTTTTTCAAATATCTTGTAGCCCTAAAAAGAGCTTTTTTTAATTATTTTGTTTTTACTTAAATTCATCTTTTTTTTCAAATATCTTGCAGCCCTAAAAAGAGCTTTTTTAATTATTTAGTTTTACTTAAATTTATCTCTTTTTTTCATATATTTTGTAGCCCTAAAAAGAGCTTTATTAAATTATTTGGTCTTGTACTGACCCAAACATTGTCTTAAAACAATATATATATTTTTTATTTTTGCAAAAACATAAGTTTTCGACTATTCAATAAAACTTGTTTGTTAATTAATAAATTTATGTTATTGTTGTTATGATGGTTAATATTATGTTGCGGTTGAGTTAGAAAGTGTGGGTGTTTTTGATGATGATGTTGTATATTATGATAACATTTCTCTTGTTCTCATTCATGTTATTTGATTATTATTATTGCTGCTTTCGGTAGTGATACTAGCAAGGCAGATTTACCAGGTACTCTCAGTACCGTAGCTGTATATTGAAATTTGTTGAGCTACTGTCAAAAGTTTATATACAAGCAACATAAAATGTTTTTTTCTTCTTAAATCTTCCTTGTTAATGATGCTTCCTCTTCCTTGATTTTGACATTAGCTCTTCATTTTCTACCAACAAAATACGTGTGGTTTTTGGTGTTGTTTCATTGTTGTACTAGTAAGAGTGCCTGGTAAGTCTGCCTTGGACACTAGTTGTCATATTAGTTGTGGTCGATGGAGCAGCATTTTTATTTTAGAAATGATAAGAATGGCGATTGTAATGGCGATACTGAAGCAAAACAACACAGAGACTCAGCAAGAAAATGGTAAAGTATATATTTATTAAATTTGTGTTCCCAATAACCAATAATAATATATAAAATTATTATTTTATACATTTGTATTCCTTCTAGAATCATTAGGTACTGCTAATATGGTAATGGCGGTGACACCACAACAGCAGCCACAAAATAAAAAAACAATTGAACAGAGGAGTCCACTCAAGTGACCATAGGCTAATATAGACACGACAACTAGTAGACAGAGGTGCTAAATTTCTCAAATACAAAGATGTGTGTTACTGCGAAGTCAAGAGAGGGACAACAAATTTCTTTGTTTGCTATCTCTTTTATTAGTTCGATGTAATTTGACATTTCATTTTTGCTTACATAAAAATTAAATTTCTAGGCAGGAATATTGGCGCAAATTGGAAAATTATTCATTTTGCGCCAAATTTATTGCTCAAAGTTGGTAATTTATGGATGAAATATCATCTACAGATTCAACCGCTAATTACCAATATAGTGCGAATATAAACAAAAGCACAGAAGAGCAATAAAATGAGTTACAAAATAGTGGTACCAGCAACAAAATGTAAGTAAAAATTGTTCATATTAATTTCTATAAAACTTATAATTCTAATATCTTCCAGGAGCCGTAAGTGCGCAATGGGATGCAAGGTAGGACAGAGGCTACACCTATTCTCGAAAGAACCGACCAGGTGAGTCAATTGTGTATATTTTATAAAAAAAATTTACACAAGAATGCATTACAAAATTTGTATCATTCGTTTCATCAGAAGCCGGACTAGTGTTTAAGGTGAATATCCTATTACAATTGATGTTCACCTTCGTAAAGCAGCAAAGCAAAATCCACCAGAAAGACTGGCACCATGAACGCAAAACCCACCAAAAAGATACCAGGATCCAAAACAAAACCACCCAAAGCTTAACGTGCTACAGAAGCGAAACCGAAAAAGATGACCCTTACAAAAAACCATCAGCAAAAATGACCCCATGAAACAAGTGAATAGCTTTCGCTTCAATTTAAACTGTTTTTCGGCATTCGAAATTAAAAAAAAGCCCTTCTAAGGGCTACAATATATTTTAAAAGAGCTCAATTTACAAACAACCTGAAACTAAACAATTCACAATATAAAATTTTTTATTATTTGTAGACACAAAATCGGCTACCTCTCTTTGAAATTAATTTTGTAGCCCTGAAAAGGGCTGTTTGTGTTTTCTCTCCGGGTTTTTGTTAAAATTATCATTCATTGGCATTTACTTGGGACTGGTATATATAGTTACGCCTTTAGTATCTTCACTGACAGCATGCTTAGCCAATTCACCAGGCAACAGTAGGCGGACAGCAAATTGAATTTCACGACTGATAATTGTTGAACGCTTGTAGTGAGATAAACGTGATGTTTCGGCAGCAATGCGCTCAAAAATACCATTCATAAATTTATGAATTTAAGCGTCTAAACTTTAGGTTTTCGCAGTTAAAAGTAGGATTCGCGGGGATTCACAAATATGAATATGACATTTATATGTCAAACTGCAAAAAATGCAACCATGCGCTATATAATTTAACGACTAGTTGTCTCCCTCACACTTATAAAATGTTTCGTCTATATAAATCTTTAAACCGATGCTAGTTTAAAAAATCCCCAAAATTCCATAATGACAAATGATGACATTAAATTAAAAAAATATGACAAAAAACTATAAATCTTAAAAATATGCTCAGGTAATCAAATACGTACATATTTATAAACAATACCGAAGTAAGATCAACGTAATTTTATTAATTAAGAATATGAAAACATATGGTGAACATTTTACTACGAAAACTCCCACAATGGCAACGCCTACAGCTCAAATTTTGTATAAAATCTCTGCAGGTGTGTTAGTTAATAAATTTTATATGTGTTAGTTTCCATCAGCATGTTCTTGTAGGGAAAGCTATTCATGACCTTTGATGAGATGCCAGTATCCGGATGTACTTGTTTCAAAACTTTGTAAATGTAGATGAAATAACTTTGCTGCTTTACCACCTGTCTTAGCTTTGCCAATGATTTTTCAGAATTACACATTCACTTCAAATGCATATGACATTATATGTACTTTACCACACAATAACCAAAGCACTTGTATATTTACTCTTAGTAAGTGTAATGCAAATTAACCATGAAATTAAATATTGAAGTCATCTGAATCATAGCCACCACGTATAGATTTTCTGGAACGATTGATAAACCTTTTAACACTTTGCTATTCTCCATTCAAGCATGTCGGTTGAGAAATCATCACAATTGGCACATCACTGAAGATGACTTCAAAGAACTCTTTTTCATCAGCAAATTCTTTGTAGGTACCGTAACTCTGAAAGAGTTATACAAATTTTGATTAACATTTTTATAAAAATGGCAATAAAAACAGTGAAATACTTACATTTATATATACGTTTGCTTTTCCAAATTCAGCCCTTTTAGTTCTCCAATATGCAGTTCAATAACTGCGTTTATATTAACTTAAACTTAAAGACTAATATGTTTGTTCACATATTTCTTATTCCTAATCACCATTGAGATCCTTTGTTGTGCCTGCAACTTCTACAAGTTAGCCACATTTCATATTTCCAACCTGAGTAAGTGGTGCTCATTGCAACGATTTTCTTTGATTTAGGTATTTCATTCAACTTTATTAAAAACAAAAGTAATATCTGTGTGAATTCCAATTCATTGCAAATCTGGGCACGTTTTTATGTTGATTTCTTAACATCATTGACCGCCAGCCACTTTTAAGATCTTTGAGAATCGTTGTTTACTGTTTCGAAACAGTTTAATATATTTTTAAAAACACTTAACACTTATTTGTATGAATTATTTCACATTTTTCCCTAAAAGAAAATATTTGTTTTGTTTTCAACCACAATTGTTTACTTAAAATTGTAAAACGTGTGTTCAAACATAGTATGTATAGCCATTTCTTCTAACATACGAAAAACAGCAAAGTGTTTATCTTTTGTACTCGTCTTGACTTCCCAGTAAGAAAATCTGATACGGGAAAAATTGAACTGTTACTTTTGGGTGTTCTGTGCGTATGCTGTGCAAGTGACATTCAAATCTGCGACATTCTCAACACGACTCCCAGCATATAGCTGATCACCAGCAACAGCTGCTCCTCCATCCATGCTGATGCCAACAGATCAAGCTATGCTTGAAGCAAATCTTATGCAGTTGTATATTAAAGGAAATCTGCAGGCCCAAATGCAAGCCCGCCTAACCAAGCAATTACGCTGCTCATGCACATTTGGCTCAACAGCAATCTGCTGCTGTGGGCAGTTTATTTGATAATAATCCTAATAGTACTCCACAACAAACGGTAGCCGCTGCTTTAACTTACAGTACAACTGGTCAAGTAGATTTCGCAACACAACCCCAAGTTGGCACAGCAAATTCAGGTGGATACCAAAATTATAATACTGTAGGTCAGGGAAAGGCAACCTATACTATTACATTTTGCGATTGTATTACTTATTACTCTCTGCGCTCTCACCACGAATCGGTATTGCCAATCAACTTTCGTCACTTCTCCCCAATTAAAACTTTAAAATCTCCAAAAACTAACTTAATTTTATTATGGGTATTTGCAATATATTAGAAAATTAGTATCGGCATGGCATTGGAGCAAAATGATGTTTGGTGCTCTGTATGCAGTGATGGTGTGTAAATAAGGTTTTGTAGGACATTTGACAATGAGTAATGCAAATACACATACGTACATATATATTTTTCATTGCATTATTCACCAACAGGCATTATTTGCAAAAAGTTTGAATGTAATGATCACAATGAATTGTGGTTCAAATTGTTAACAAAACACCAGGTGGTCATAAGGGAATGTCAATCATAATTTTCCGCATCTCTTCATACTTTTCGCCAAAGCATTTGCCTTTCCCTGTAATAGAATCAACAAACATTTTTTTCATAAAGATTTCTCAACTGTGATCGGACTCACATTGCTTTCTGGCAACGCTGATTCTTAAAGTATGCGATAAACACAACCTGCCTGTTTGAATGCTGAAACTAGACTGATTAAAGTTGTTTACAGCTCTACAATGCGTGTACACACGTACGTAACTAAAGAGTAAATGAAAAGGCGCCGCGCCCTGCTTTTGCCTTTCCCTGCTGTAGGTGGAGCTACCTTGTACCACCTTACACACAGGCCTCTTCACGACCACTTTCTTTACCCCAAAGAAGACCTACAAATGTTATACCCATACTGCCGCCATCGGAAAAGAATAAGCAACAAAAATTACAAGACTCGAAATTGTTTTATTTTTTATAACAAAACTGTTTTTATTAAATAAAAATTATTGTTTTTACAATGAGTAGCAACTTTTAGTTCCAAATTATGCTGGACAACAAAAAGTGGTCAGCGCAGATCAGTGCTGTTGCAGTCAGCTTCATGCAACAAATCTCCTTCGGCACACGGAACAAAGTTCCTTCTCCCTTGGGGAATTTACGTTTGCAAATAACACACACACGCATTGTTTTATTTTTTTATAACAATATTGCATTTATAAAATAAAACGATTTTCTTATAATTATTAGCAACTTATTGTTTTCACAGAATCTTTAACAAAATTTTTATCAACTCTTGTTTATGGCGCAATGAATAGCTTTAAAACAAAGAAGATTTTGACAGCCTGGACATTTTGCCTTAGTATCAGCTGATCGACATTTTCTGAATTTAGGCCACCTAGTATGAATTCGCCTTAGTTGTTCGTAAAAAATATTTTCTCTCTCTCAAAAAGAGAGACGTCAAACTACATATAAAAAAAATTTGTCCCGGCAAAAATTTTGTTCGGTCAACTTAGGTGATTTCGCCTTTAAGGGTGTTGTTGAGATTGGCGATATTGTGGGACTCAAGGCGAATTCAATGCGTTTGGAGGAGGGGCCACCACACACCAAAAACTGGCTGGAAACGGAATGACAATTTTATGCCGAAATATCGAAAAATCTTTGCGTTTGCTACTCAACTTAAAGCCGGTAAGGGCTTGACTATTTGTATATCAGTCATACAGGGAGATCATACCAAAATCGGCAATAGTGCTATAGAGGCCAAACAGTCGTTGTGCAAGTACATGGATGATGAGAGAGTAGAAGATTTTTGTGATGTTATGGTGGCCGTGCAGAGTATAGGAAGAGGGATCGTGTACGTGAAAGACAACGGGAACGTACTCGTAAGTTGGAAGTTAATCGTGCTGCTCCCATTGTTCGACGTGGACGCGCTGCAAGACGCTGTATAGTTATGATGCCAACAAAATTGGACAACAGCGGTGCCAGCAAATCAACGTTACCTTTAAATGGTTAATAATATGAACATTTATATTATTAAATTGCCAATTTAATTGCATTTACATTGAACTTTACTTCTGTAACAAACAATGTAACCAAAAAACGTAAAAATCTCCGTAAGCAATCATTAAATCAGGCTAATGTCTCAAACAGTAACGAAACTAACGAAGAAGATGATGACGTTAATCTAAGAGGTGATTGCAGTTTAGCAGCCCACATTATTTTATTTTTATCCATGATTTTTATGTGTATTGATAAAAAAGTTTAAGCTACTGGCACAAATTGTTTAAGCCATCACAATAAAATATTTAATACAGATCATTTTAAATAAAATTGTCCAATTTCATGTATATTAAATACAACTATTAACAAGACTATCATATTTTTTAATTCGATTAAAGAAAAATTATATAAAATCTTAATATAGTTCAAATAAATTTTGAAGTAACTCCTCCTTAATCAAAAGCTTCCAACATCTTTCGGAACGTGGAATAAAAATTCCCTCTCCCTTGCCGAACTTCTTCTTGCACACAAAGCACATCCGCATATTGTTTTTTCCACTTTTTTAGTTAAATTGGAGAAATTTTTAAAACCTTTGTTTTTGGCGCACAAAAATTTTAGTTTTAATTGGAAAAAAAAGTAAGCAGAAGAAGATTTTGACAGACCAGCGTAAAATCACCTGATCGACATTTTCTGAAATTAGGCCACCTGATTGAATTCGCCTTGGTGGGACTGTTAGTAGACATCGACTTTTCTTCAGTAGATTAAGGAATCGACATTTTCTGAAATTAGGCCACCTGATTGAATTCGCCTTGGTGGGACTGTTAGTAGACATCGACTTTTCTTCAGTAGATTAAGGAACCTGTCGTGTGTTGAAGCATCAGCATATCTGCATTCAGTGGGAATTTCATTATTTATTAATATACCACAAGGCATGGAATGTAACAGCACTTCTCACCATTGACTGCAATATACCATTTTTGTAGTTTTTGAGTAAAAAGAAATATTTCGGTATCTGTCAACATATGCAAATCTTGTTGCACCCACAAATTTTTTCGTACCGCACTAAAATATATGATAACTATCGCAATCGACGCATGTTTTTGTAAGTTATCGATTGCAGGTAGCGACGTTAGGCGCAGATGCATAGCTTTTAAGCTATAAGCAAATAGTTAAAACCATAGATCGCTGTGAAGAAAACAAGATTTGGATACTAAGAAAACAAGATTTTTTGTATGTATGCTATGAAAAACCGATTATACCAAGATTTTTTTGTTCTGTTTACAATTTCGAGAGAGGACACAAAGGCACGTGCGTTTATGAGAATATAGTATGTGCCATGTATTTATGGGGGTTGTTTTAACTATTTGCTTATAGCTTAAAAGCTATACATTTGCGCCTGACGTCGCAATACCGAACCGATACCGAAATATTTCTTTTTACTCAAAAACTAGAGAAATGGTATATTGCAGTCAATGGTGAGCAGTTCTCTTTTATTCCATCTATTCTTTATACATGCCTATCATAATAGCCGAATAAAACATGGTAGCGCTGGTTTTTATTTCATGATGGCTGACCGATGACGATGACCACTTGCACAGACAACAAGTACAATTGTCTAAAAGTGTGGAAAATGATTTCTCTACCACTTCCACAATAGCATGACTGTCTTCAGCTATATGGCTTCGTTCAATAGTAACAGTTTAGATCAACAATATCCTGCCCTAGAGAAAACAGTCAAGCGCCATAATCGGCAAATGTAATAGAGTTGTACGGCTCCTGAATGAATTAATTCAATTGAATCATTCATTCATCTGAGCGAGGTGAACCTTTCACTTTACTGAGCGTTTTTAGCTCTTTTCTTTCACTTCTTTCAGTTGACTCAGACTATTTCCACACGGTGAAACATTTGCTGCAGAAACATTGTGTTTGATGATGAGAGGGGAAAGACGAGTGGAAAAGGGTACGGTGTTTCATGTACATGAAACATTTGTTGAGCACGCCATTCTCCGTCAAAATATTAAAAGAAGAAGAAAGAGAAAACGAATATAATATATGTACATATGCTGCAAAACAAAAGTTTCAATCGTGTGGACACGAATGCAGCTTCAAAAGGGAATTAATAAATGTTTCTGCAGCAAATGTTTCATCGTGTGGACATGGTCTCAGTGATTCAGTTGTTTCCTTGAATCTATTTCTTTCAGTAGCTTTTTTCTTTCATTTGTTTCAGTAGCTCTTTTCTTTCAGTTGTTTCAGTAGCTCTTTTCTTTCATTTGTTTCAGTAGCTCATTTCTTTCAGCTGTTTCAGTAGCTTTTTTCTTTCACATCTTTTAGTTGATTCAGTTGTTTCAATTGCGTCATCGAATCTGTCTCTTTCAGTAGCTCTTTTCAATGCTGGTATGTCAAAATTTATATGAAAAAAAAGGAATTAATTCACTCAATGCAGATACACACATTGTGTGGCGCTTTATATTATTAGGGCTGCCAGATGAAAATTTTTAAACAGCACTGCCATGATACATATTTAAGTACTTATTAACTTGGTGCGTATATATACATATATAAACATATACGTAAATTAACTGAGAAAAATCTACAAAATACAAGGTTAAATAGAAAATATTATTTTATTAAAATAGGTTCGAAAGCAAAATATTTAAAATCAGTTAAATATTTATCTAGTTATTTTTTATGTTCAATAAATGTGTTTTATATTACATATTAAGGAAAAAATAAAAAGGCATAAGTGGTTGATGTATTAGCTAGTCTGATTCTTTCATGACATTTTCATTTCATGAATTATGGCTGAGCTAAGGAATCAACTGAGCTAGTGAAAGAAATGAATGAATTAATTCAGTAAAGTGAGCGGAGCGGAAAAGAGCGCTCGCTCAAAAGAGCTGTTTTGTACAACTCTAAAATGTAACCATGATTGGAACGGCAACAAATTCCAGCAATCAAACATCCTTTAACTTTGCGGTAATAGTAGTGCAGGAGTTTCAGTCAAACAAAAGCAACCAAACTGGAGAGTACTAAACTTAACAATTTTTTTTCCAATACCAAATGTGCAAGTGTTCATACATTAAGAGATAATTTGGAACCACAATAATTAGATACATGCAACATATATGGCCCATAAGGGCTCGGTCAGATTAATAAATGATATTAAAAAAATAAAAATTAATTAATGGTCATTGGTTAATGGGGGTTTTCATTATTTGCTTATTACTTAAAAACTATAAATTTGCGCCGCTACCTGCAATCGAAAGCCTACAAAAATGCGCGTCGATTGCGATAGTTATCATATATTTCTGTGCGGTACGAAACAAATTGTGGGTGCAACAAGATTTGCAAAAGTTGACGAACACCGAAATATATCTTTTTACTCAAAAACTAGAAAAATGGTATATTGTAGTCTGTGGTGAGAAGTGCTGTTTCATTCCATCTATTCCTTATACAAGGGGTCCTCAATGGGAAAAAATATTAAGTATAATGTATTTGTGCATTTTTCATGTGTTAGTGACTGTTTTTTTAAACAACTGCGTACAAATAATGTTGTCAGACATGACGTAATTTTGACGACTTTTTATGCCAAAAACAAAATGACATGAAATATTTAAATAAAGTTTTCATTAATATGTATTTCTTACATTTAATTAATACAGACGAAATTCCTTATAGTGAATAAATTATACACTCCACGCAATATTTATAAGGCCCAAAATATTTTTCATTTTTTTCCGAATTTATTAATGTACATAATGTTGGAACATTTTGACTTATATATTGCCATTTTATCTGACTTAAAAATATTGTGTTCCGTTATTTCTGTTTAAAAATAACGTGATTTAAATATTAAATTTGAACGAAATATTTAAAAGACCAGGTCCAGGAAATTATAACAGAGGAGTAAAAAAATCGAAATATATTAGTGGAATCAAAACATTTTGGTTCTTACTTTTAATTAAAAAAAAAGACATATTTTATAAAAAGACTTAAAATGTTTCTAATTTTGAAAAAATTCTATATAAGGACTCTACTAGACGTTGAAACTCGTACTTCTAGCAATATAATTCGTAAAATATTAGTAATAGGTGATAGCTACATTAAAGATTTTGATTTTGATCACAAAATCAAATTGATAATAATATAAGAAGGCAAACTTAGTTTTCACTTTTATACAATGTGTGAAATTGATTTTTATTTCTATAGCCTATATTCTATTCAAAGTTTCGACCGAAGTACTTTCAAAGCTCATATAAAAAATATTTAGTCGGAATATGCGTGGAAAAATTTGGTAAACTAGTATCTACTCTGTTTTTACTATGAAAACAATTTTGCTAAACATTTTTCGAAAATTCATACAGAGTACCGGCCTCATCGCTGTGAGCCCTTGTATGTAGTATAATATTTTGGCCTCCTAAGCGCTCACAAAAATTTAATTTAATTGACTGTTAATGTTAAGGCAAGTCGCATGTTTTTTATAAAAAAAACAAAATTACTGCAATATTAGGTACTTTTCTCCATTTTATACACATAGAATTTAATGTTAAAATTGGGAAATATTTTAATATTATTAATTTTGCTGCATAAAATAAGCTATGAGCTAATGAAAAATAAATAAATAAAATTTTCTAAAATATGATAAGAAAATTCGGAAATAAAACCGTAAATGGTGTAAAAATAATGAACCAAAAATTTTAAAATGTGTACTCGTACAGCTGAGTAAATAATAACATTTCTTTCGATTAAAAAAAAATGTTCCTCCGTAGAAAATTTTCATAAGGCTTATATCAAAAAATTCTATTATAGACAATACTATCTTCCAATGAAGATATAGAATATTATAAAACCATTTTTATATCATACAAAATTACTAACAAGCATAATATATATAAATTCATCCATCCAGGAATACAAAAAATCGAACGATGGCAACGCGGGTTGAAAATTTAGTCATGCATTTGTTGTTGTCTATGAATAAAATTTTTATTTTCTCTTTTTTCATTGATATGAATTTCGTTACTGTTCGAGTTGCGTATGTGAATATGTGTAAAAAATCCGATTGGTACTCGTTTCCTGAGTGTAAGGATTGAGTTGCCCTGCCTTATACACGCCCATCATCATAGCCGAATAAAATATGGTAGCGCTGGTTTTTATTTCATGATGGCTGACCGATGACGATGACCACTTGCACAGACAACAAGAGCTCTTAAGGCCAACATTCTAAATTTGGGAACATGACTTTTCGGTTATCGCTCGCAGAGGGAACATCATTTAAGTCGTAAAATCTTGATTAAGTTTTGTCAGGCGTGAGCAGACTAACTAACTGTACTTATATTTTTACCGTTTGCTTTATTTGCTAGTTGAAACGTGTTTTTTTTACAATAAGTGTTTCAAAGGGTTTTGCTTTTTGAGAGTTTGAAATAAAAAGTGAACAGCATCACTGTAGTTGATTTCATTAAATTGCAGTGCATCACAACCCCACCAATTAATACCACCTATATCACGAAGGACAACCGCAGGAACTGTGAGGAACAGAAGGAAGATGGACGAGGATGCCGAGGGCGCTTGCCCTACGGCACGGAGTAGAGAGAGCTCAAAGGACAGGAAGAAAATTGAACCTAACGATGCTAGAGACAAGGTTGGTCTAGTCAAAGGTAAGTCGTCATACATTGTCACAAAAGATCTTAGTAAATGCGATTCGGGTACGGTTGCGACTGACATGGACGGTGACCAGGAGACAGTACGTGTACGCCATTTTGATCATCGGTATGATGAGAATCACTGTGAGCCTTACATGGTTTATGTCGATAGTTATGATGTTTCGGGTATGAGGAAATTTCTCAGTGGAGTAACAGTCAGCAAATCTATTATGCAATTGAATACAACGGACGTGATTGATGTCGTCAAGATCGGCTATGGTAGATGCAGGGTGAATTTCAAGGATGCCAATGCGGCAAATATTTTCGCAGAAGACAAGAGATTGAAGGAGATAGGGCTGGAGGCCAAAATTTTTGAACACTTTATTTCTAAAACTGGAATTGCATACGACATACCAGTTGATATATCTGAGGAGAAATTCAGGGATGGCATCGAATCCGAAGTGGAGATTGTAAAGGCCGTGTCAGATAAAACTTTTGCTTCGCGCTGCGTTATAGTTTCACTTTGACATTTAAGATGAAACATACATACCTATATGAAACATGTCACATAAAGTACTTTTAACGTAACGCGAAGCTTAAAGTTTGGCAACTCTCATCTTTTTGCGTGCTTTGACAATCAGCGGGAATCTTTTTTTTTGCCAAATTCGGACGTAAATTTTAAATATCTGAATGTGTTTTAATAAAAGCTAAATATATATGTACAATTTATGCAATAAATATTAAAAAAATATGTATAATACCAAAATTATCAACCACTTTTTATGGGAAAGAAACAATGCACGGGTGTTGTCAAAGTTTTTATTGTGACATACACCTTTTGCTTTGCGCTTTTCTGTTAAAATTAGAAACGTCACGCAAAGCGAAAAAGTTCTATCTGACTCGGCCTTAAGATGCATTAGGGTCATGACGAGCATCAAGGATGACAATGAGGAGGTTACTAGATCACCTGGTAGAAACATGACGATAATTTTTCGGGGGAACGCTATTCCCAAGGATATTAGATACGGTTACTACAGGATCCCGGTAAAACATTACGTCGCTATCTCACAGTGTTACCGCTGTTATAGGTTCAATCATTTTGCACTACACTGCAAGCAGAATCTTGAATTATGCCGTTCATGTTTCAACCAACATAACAAAGAAGAAAGGTGTATTGATGTTAGTTGCAGGAATTGCAAGGGACCGCACCCTCCAACATAAAAGAATTGCCCAGCGCGAATTAAAGCTTTCACACTCAAAAGATTAATGACAATAGAAAATTTATCATTAAAGGAAGCAAGAATGAGATTTGATGGGGCTTTTGACAACAGATTTGCTGATCTAGAGGATAATGTCTCTGAATTTCCGCCCTTAAGGAGTTCCTCGATGCACAAGAACATTATTAATAATCACAAGGAGGCAGCACGGGCCATGTACAGCGTCCTTCCCTTCTCCAAGGTTGTGAAGAATTATTCTAACAGAGAGAGAGGCAGCTAAGGCCAGGGAGACGATGCAAATGCATCGTGAAGTAATTAAAAAGCATGAAGTTAGATTTGATCATCAGAAATCAGCATTTCCGGTTAGATCGGCGTATGAACTCAGACCCGAAAACAACAGTAGTCGAAGAGCAAATTATAACAGCAGAGATAAGGCCATGGACTATCTGGCAAAATCCGCCAGAGAATCTTCGGACATTCTTTTAAACATTATGAATGATCGAATTTCAAAGGAGGAAACAGTGGAACTTTTGAGAACGATGAGGGATAAAATTAATAGGGGTATTAATTACCTGAACACAGATGCTATAGTAAACAACATAGAGATGGCATAATAAAATATAAATAGTCAAAATGAAGCTTTTACAATTTAACATTCAACGTCTGAAGAAGGTGGGCAATAAGGAGAAATTGGAGGTGGTCCTATTTAATAACGACATTGACGTAGTTATGCTTGCTGAGACCTGGTTGGCAGATAATGCTTGTGCAAGCCTCAGGGACTACAACTTGCAAAAATAGAACGGATGGTTATGGAGGAGTGGGGATTTACATTCGGAAAAACATCAAATTTTCTATCATCGGCCTTGACTCTGAAGGGGACTCTATTGGAGTGACAACACTGAACACACTCCCTAAATTGAACATAATGACGAATTACAGCCCACCGCGGCTTCTTTTAGAGGACTTTAAGAGAGATATGAGCGTTCTTTTTCACACAGCCGAGAATAGGGGAGGGGCAACACTGATTTGCGGTGATTTCAATTCGAGATCTGGATTATGAAGGTCGGATGACTGCGATGCAAAGGGAATTTTTCTGGAAGCTCTAGTGAAGGATTTTGACTACTCATGTATGAACAATGGTGACCCGACGTATAGCACTGTGGGGAGCAGACCGTCTTCATTGGATATATCATTTATTAGCAACCCCTCGTTAGTGGCATGTTGGGAAGTCAGGGATACCAGGATAACGGGTAGCAACCATCTCCCTATATTAATCTACGTTGGGGTTAGACCTCCCACATGCAGTAGCTCCAGAATTTTCTTGAGAGGCAAATTCAGAGCAATCATAAAACGGCTTGATACAGGAAATAACCTAGAGGAGTTCGTGAATAAGGTTCATATGGCTAGAGGGGAAGCTACAATGACGACACCTAGCGCAAACAAATACATCCCTAAGAGATGGTGGCAAGAACTGTGCGACAGATTCTTTCGCCTGCGAAATGCTGCGAGAAGAAAATATTATCACATTAGAACCACGGAGGCCTACGTTGCCCTAAAAAAGCAGAGGACAGTTTAAATGCGTACATATTTCGAAGGAAAAAGGAGTCGTGAAGGAGTTATCAAATCCTGCGTCCACTCAAACCTTCTGGAAAAAACTCTGACATATTAAGAAATATAAGCAACCAAAGGACATCAGAAACTCTTGGGATGAACAACAATCGCCAAACTACTTAAGTTTTCTAACCGGTTACCAGAACCACCAACAGGCAGGTGTAGCGCCTAACCCCCTCGCAATTCGGATGGATTCAGCAATCGCTGACGGAAATGCCACCGTTGACATACCGGTTTTCAAACTATCCGACTTCGAAAAATTTCTCGCTTCTAGAAACCCAGATTCGGCTCCAGGTGAAGATGGATTAACGTATAAGATTCTTATCGATCTATCCACGAGTAGCAGACAGAAGATATTTCAGATGTTAGTCAACTGTTGGAAGGGGGAGAGATACCGGACGCATGGCGAAGAATCAAGATATGCCCCATACCTAAGAAGAACAAGGACCTCTCGTTAATAGAGAATTACAGACCTATATGCCTGCTTTCAGGAAACACAGATCGACTTCTCATTGCATAAACGATATGGTGAACACATCGTAAAATGGATCAGATCGTTTTTGGCAGATAGAACTTTGATTCTGGATGGGCAGTCTATAGGGACTTCAACCGGTTTGGCCCAAGGGAGCACAATATCGCCATTACTGTTTAACATATTCACGGCAGAACTTCATGGCGTTACGTCCAGCTCAACTTTTCTCTTCCAGTTTGCAGACGATTTTTTCTGATATGCATTGACAAAGACTTTGAGACTGCAAAACAATTACTGGCCGAAGGCTTGAGGTAACTGTACAAGATGTGCACCGGCAGGGGCCTATCGTTTAACGCTGAGAAAGCACAGGTGATGCACTTTAGTAACCAACCAAGGGTCCTCGACATCAGAGTAAATGATATTAGCGTACCACAGACCAACAATATTAAGTATCTTGGCAGGTTGGTTTCAGGGAACAATTCCGTGAGGAATCACATCGAACACGCGACGAGGAATGTTAGAAGAACTTGCGGCTTCATCAAAATTATCAACAGTTGTTATTCAGGAGTCGACGCGAACAGAGCCTTGTAGATTTACAGGGCCTTCGCGAGGCCAAAGATTGAATATGCCATGTCCTCTTTGTCCAATATGCCAAAGGTGGCTTTATCCAGGATTCAAGTAATGGTGAATAATGTTTTAGGTCGTAGTCTGGGTTTTATAAGGTCAACTCCTAATCATGTTGTATACCACCTAGCAACGGAACTCCCAACGAAATACCGAGCAATAATTGCTACAGCCAAGAAAATTGCGAAGGCAATCCTATACGACCTTCCTATGGCTGGTGATCTTATGGCGACGCAAATAATGGTTAATACGGGTATTTCCAAAGTCTACAACATATTCAGGGACATTTTTGCTGACCTGGGAGACCTCTCCTAAGCGGTGGAGATGGGGGCTGAGATAACATTTGATTGTTCGTTCTTTAAGGGGGCTGTTGGTAGCAAGAGGGAGGGCAATGGGGACGTTATTGAAGCTATAATTAAAGAGAAGTTAAGTGGCATCAGAAAAAGAGGAGTTGAAATTATATATACGGATGGTTCAGTCGGCACTAATTCCACAGGATTAGCTTTTTATGTTGAGAGATTAAAATTTTCAGCCGCTTTCCGTACGGATAAAATTGTGGCATCCACTTCGGCAGAACTACTTGCAATTAAGAAGGCCCTTGAGTACGCTAAGGACTGCGAAATAGGAAAATTGGCAATATTAACGGATTCCAAGGCTGGTCTGGCATCGCTGGAGAACCGTGAACACCCCAACTATATAATAGGGGAAATTTACGAGATTATAAACAATTCGGATGTATCTCATCTAGAGTTTCATCATATCCCAGGGCATGCAGAAATTTCTGGTAACACGAAGGCAGATGAAGCAGCTAGAAGGGCTCATACCCATGGCGTCCACGTTACTGTTAAATGGGCACTCCATGACGCAACCAGGCGAATTGAGACGTTGCTATTTTCGGAATGGCAGGGTGAGTATGACGACTTAAGACAGACTAAGGGACAGAGATATGGGGAACTATTCCCGAGTACTCGAAGGAAACCATGGCTTGCTGAGCTTGAAATCCCCGAGGGGGGAGGAAAAGCGCGACAGATACGTATGGCTAACAGGATCTTGGCTGGTCACACCTTCAGTAGACAGTCCCTTGCTAGAATGGGAGTTTATGACTCAGAGAAGTGTGACATTTGTGACGTACCCGAGGATGATTGCCACGTGATATTCAACTGTCCAACCTATGCGGGCCCTAGATCGAGTTTTCCAACCATCGAAAAATACTCAAACACCTACAGTTTTCTGAGAAATGAGGGCATCTCTAGGATCTTCCTACTCACTAAATTTATTACGGATATTGGGGTCAAATTGTGATAGTGATGAGCAGAACATCCCTTTTCATTTTGCTTTTTATGTTTTTACATTGCACATTATTATTTCGCTTGTCAACCACTAATATCATTGGCTTTCAGATCAATATTGCTCATAGAGCATTATATCATGGAATCAGGAGGATCATTACTGGTGGCAGGGGACGTCAACGCCAATCAACGGTGAAGGATTGGGTCGGACTTAATATGTAAAGGCATATGTCGTGGTTAACAAAAAAAATATTTGTGATGGCTTTATGCAGTCATTGCGGGCCAAATAATGATTTGCTCTCTAGTGGCGTGCTGTTAGAGGGGTAAACCTAAAAATAAAACAAACAATAAATTTGGGATATAACAATAATTCCTCGGATGCGAGCAAAAACCACAATTTAGCAGCCGTATGCCGATATTTCACGAAAAAAAATTGCTGATGCTGCCGCCGCTTCTGCTTGTGGTATTTTAATAAATAATGAAATTTCCACTGAATGCAGAAATTCTGATGCTTCAACACAACAGACTCCTTAATCTAAGAAAAGTCGATGTCTACTAACAGTCCCACAGCAACAGCCGCGACGTTGGAACAGTATAAAAATTCAATTTTGCATCAAAATGCCGAATTTTCCACCACTGCAACATTCATAACAGTATATTTTACAAAAGCCTAAAAGTGTGGAAAATGATTCCACTTCTACAATAGCATCACTGTCTTTAGCTATATGACTTCGTTCAATAGTAACAGTTTAGATCAAGAATATCCTGCCCTAGAGAAAACAGTCAAACGCCATAGTAGGCAAATGTAACCATGATTGGAACGGCAACAAATTTCCAGCAATCAAACATCCTTTAACTTTGTGGTAGTAGTATTGCAGGAGTTTCAGTCAAACAAAAGCAACCAAAGTGGAGAGTGCTATACTTAACAATTTTCTTTCCAATACCAAAATGCAAGTGTTCATACTTTACTAGATAATTTGGAACCACAACAATTAGAGACAGGCAATGATATTAAGCCAATAACAAATGAATGGTCAATGATTAAATGCTCCAGTGTATACACCTTTGATTAAAAAATCAATTTAGTTTAGTACTTTTATATTTCGGTATTCGTCAACTTTTCAAATAATGTTGCACCCACAAGTCTTTGCACCGCAGAGAAATATATGATAACTATCGCAATCGACGCGCATTTTTGTTAGCTTTCGATTGCAGGTAGCGGCGTTAGGCGCAAAGTTATACTTTTTAAGTTATAAGCAAATAGTTAAAACAACACCCTTAAATACATGGCATATATAACTTTTGCAAATCTTGTTGCACCCACAAGTTTTTTCGTACCGCACAGAAACATATGGTAACTATCGGAATCGACGCGCATTTTTGAAAGCTATAGATTGTAGGTAGCGGCGTTATACTATGTTCACACGGCAAAGTGGAACACTTGTTTCGCTCTCTGAAACACGATTGCGAACCCTGGTGTTCAGACGATGGTTCTTGTTTCATTTTGACGTTTACATATATATCCTTCTGTACTTTAAAATACGCTTCACTATTTCTTTTTTTCCATTTTTTTTAATATGTATATATACGCCTTTTTTAATTTAATATTTTTATATAGTATATTTTTGCACACACTAACTTTCTCCTTTTCTTTGTTTATATATTTAGTGATAGCTAGTTCAGATAAACTTGCAATAATTTGTTATCAAAATTGGAGGTGATAGTAAATTTATAGTGTTTCGCAGCAACTTTCATAATGAAACATGATGTTTCGCTCTCAAATTTTTATATGGTGAACCATGATGTTTCAACCATGTTTGGAGCGCGAAACACGAATGACAGCGCGAACCCCGGTAATTTCTGTCCGTGTGAACATAGTATTAGGCGCAAATGTATATTTAAATAGGCGCAAATGTATAGCTTTTCTCTCCTCTCTAGAAAAAGTAACGTAAGTGAAGAAAACAAGATGCCACATTTTTAGGTTTTAACATGATTTTTCGTATGTAAGCTATGAAAACCAGTTCAACAGCTGATGAACTAAATTTTAATGAGATTTTTTGTTTTGTTTACAAAAAGGTGGTGTACGTGTGAGCAAATTTTTTTTTTTGTTGAGAGTGGATGTGTTAGCATTTGTTTTGATAGTACACGAGTGCAATTCGCTAGCTATATACTTGTGGTATTTTTAAATAATTTCAAGTAACTCCAAAACTAAGCTGGGTATACATATGGCGCTACCCTCATTCGAAAGGTAGCTAAATTACGCGTCGTTATCAATAATTGCTATATTCGGGAGTGCTTTGTGAAAAAAATTATAAGTGCAACAAAATTTGCATTAGTGTCAAAAAGCGAAAAAAACTTTATATTAGTTTAATGCTAATAACACAAAAACTGTGTCGGGTATACATATTAGGCTACCCTCATTCGAAAGGGAGCTAATTTACGCGTCGATATCAATAATTACCATATTTGGAAGTGCTTTGTGAAAAAAGTTATAAGTGCAACAAGATTTACATTAGTGTAAAAAAGCGAAAAAAAATTTTATTTTTTTGTATTAATTGTTGTTTCAGTCTATGGTCTCATATAAACCCTACATACTAAGATTTACATAGGTACTTACAAACGAATAATTGAAATAAGAGTAGTTAAAGAGAGTAGAATTATCACAAATAACATAATCATATACAAGGAACAAATTTAAATGAATAATAATTAAATTATTTGACTAGAAAGAAGAGTTTTAAACCTCACTTTATCAGTGCTGAATTCAACAAAAGATATATGCTGTTTCTGTAAACTAAGATTGATTTTATTTAGCTGAAGGAAAGCACGAGTTAAAGTGCCATTACATGCATAATTAGTCCGATGAAAGGGTACATCGAAAAGCTTACCCAGCCTCAGATTCCTTGGTGGAATGTAAAACGGAACAGAATTAAGCAAATCAGGGCAATCAATACAGCCATTAATAATGTCATAAATCAGTAAAGCTGATTGAAGTTCCCTACGCGATTGCAAAGAACGTTGGTTGGTATACGTGGCTGCCCGCTTCACGCAAGCATTCAAGTAGGATCTCTGAGATCCCGTTTTGAAAAACCACTCCACTCGTCCCTATGGAAGCCGTATCCTGATCTCGGATACGGATGGTTACTAGATTCAACCCGTCGCATTGAGGTATATAATAAGGTCCCCCAGACCTGTACCTGATAACTCCGCGAGGTCGCCTATAATACTGTTGCCTAAGAATTTGTGTCTCGTGTTGTGCAAGGCCGGGCATTCGCAAAGGAAGTGATAAACTGTCTCTTCCTTGCTCTGATCCCGGCAGCTCCGACAGAATGCATTATGGTTGAGACCTAACCTGCCTGCATGTCTGCCTATTGCCCAGTGCCCTGTCACAACCGCCACGAGCCTTGAGATGTCCCTGCGATTCCTGTTGATCAATTGTGCTGTTCTATTGTCGTTATAACATGGCCACATGCTTCTAGCCACCCTGCACGTGTTCATCTTGCGCCACCTGTCCGCCGCTTTCTGCCGGAAATGGCTCTGAATGGTGCTCTTTAGGGTGCCAAACGGCATGTCCACCGATACGGCAGTGGAGACGTCCTTAGCTGATCCAGCCTTAGCTAGCTCATCTGCCTGTTCGTTTCCAAAAAAATTGCTGTGTGTGGGTACCCAGATGAGGGTAGCGTCTATCTGACCTCCCAGTCTGGATAGCAGCTCTTTGCATTGGGCTACCAGAGTAGACGAAGTAGTGAACGACCTGAGAGACAGGAGTGCCGCCTGGCTATCGACAAAAATACCGACTCTACCCTGAACACCCCTATCAATTAACAGCCTCGCCGCCTCCCTTATACCCAGTATCTCAGCCTGAAATACGCTGGATTCATCTGGGAGACGGAGCGAGAGTTTTATTCCAAGGTCCCTCGAGAAGACCCCTGCGCCTACACCACAGATCATCCTTGATCCATCAGTATACACTCTGAAGTTGAATTCCCTTTCTAAGTTACCCCTTCTCCACTCCCGCCTGGATGGTAAGAGGACTTTGAATGAAGTGTTAAAGTCTAAGTGAGGTACTATATAGTCGGTGGGCTTCCTCAGTGTCGGTGGTAGCCGGCCAAGGATTCTTGCGTGGCCATAGTCCCTTGACCTCCACCTCCCTGATGCCGCTAGTCTTGCCGCACTGCTTGAGGATGCCCGGAGTACATAAAGGTCAATCGGAATTAGGTTTAGTATAGCATTCAGCGCCTCTGAAGGACTAGTACGTAGACAACCAGTAATCCCGATGGAAGCAGATCTCTGTATCCTGTATAGTTGATCTACCACATATTTTTTACTTGTGGCGGGCCACCATACTAACGACCCGTAAGTCAATATAGGGCGTACAATTGCTGTGTACATCCACTTAAGCATTATGGGTTTCAGGCCCCATCTGGAGCCAAACATTCTCCGGCAGGAGTAGTAGGCAACTGTTGCCTTTTTTACTCTATGTTGTATATTTGGTTTCCACGATAGCTTCGTGTCCAGGATAACTCCTAGGTATTTTGCAGTGTCCGAAAGGGACAGTTCCAGATTATTCAGCCGAGGAAGTTTAAAGCTTTGGACTTTGGTCTTTGTAGTAAATAGTACCAGTTCCGTTTTGCTAGGGTTTACTCCTAGACCGCACCCTGCAGCCCATCTACTGAGTGTACCCAAGGCGTTGGACATGATATCACTAATCACGTCCGTGAACATCCCTGATACCATCATTGCTACATCGTCCGCGTAAGCCACAACTTTAACTCCTGCAGCATCTAGTCTGAGAGGAATCTTGTTAACAACGAGAAGCCAGAGCAGCGGAGAGATCACCCCACCCTGTGGTGTCCCTCTACATGCCCATCTTAACATTTCGCTATTACCTAGCGTTGCAGTGACGTCTCTTGCCTTCAACATAGTAATGATCCAGTTGCTGATGTATTCCTCAACGTCTGCATCCCGGAGAGACTGTTGGATGGCTGCCACTGATACATTATTGAAAGCGCCTTCTATGTCTAGGAAGGCAGCCAAGGTATATTGCGTGTTTTCTAGGGATCTCTCCACGACTCCCACCACCTCATGCAGAGCTGTTTCCGTGGAGCGTCCCTTTAGGTAGGCATGCTGACTATCTGAGAGAATAAACGATCCTTCAAGTCGATGCCTAATATGGGTGTCTAGTTATCTTTCTAGCGTCTTAACTAAGAAAGATGAAAGGCTGATTGGTCTAAAGTCTTTTGGGTCCTCGTGACTCCTTTTTCCAATCTTGGGAATGAAAACCAATTTTACTTCCCTCCAGCTGGTCGGAACGTAGTTGAGTGTAAGACAGAGTTCAAAGAACCTAAAAAGCCAGGGAATGATAGAGCCCTTCGCACTCTGTAGCATCTTTGGAATGATGCCGTCAGGACCCGGCGATTTAAACGGTGCGAAGCTGTCAATAGCCCATGAGATTCTCTCTGGGGATATTAAATCTCTATTGACAGTGTGTTGATTCCCACTAATTGGGAGGATTCCTATGGCCGTGTCAGTACAGCCTGGAAAGTGGGTGTTGAGAAGTATACTTAGGGATTCCGCAGAGGAATCTGTCCATGACCCATCCCCCCTTTTAACGAAGGTTGGACATGTGCGGTTCATGGTCAGAGCCCTACTAAGCCTTGCGGAATCCCTAGTTCTATCTATTGACTCACAGAAATTCCTCCATGAGTTTCTTTTGGCGACCTTTATAGCTTTTTTATACGTTGCTAACTTGTCCCGGTAAGGCTGCCATGCTTTCTTCTCATAGCATAAATTGAAGGCCCTGAGTGCCTCCTTGCGTAACCTTGAGAGTTCCGAGCTCCACCACGGAGGGTAACTTTTCTTAGTCTTTGTTAGAGGGCAGGATATTTCAAAGGCTTTCGTTATAGCCTTATTAAACGCAACCACATTGTGTTCCAGTCCATCAATCGTATTCTCGATCTCTGGGACTCTTCTTAGTTTTTGCTTCAGAATCCCATTAAACCTATCCCAGTCTGTTCTCCTCGGGTTCCTGAAGCATTGCTTTTCATTGCCTAATGACGCGACTTCGAAGAATATCCAACAATGATCCGAGAAGGGTCTTTTATTGGATACCCTCCACTTATCAACCAAAGGTCTAAATCTATCATTTACAAGAGTGATATCCAGAACCTCTTCCCACGCACTAAACCTGTCCGAACTCGGAAAGATGAAAGTCGGAGAGGAACCGGAGTTACAAACGGTTAATTTATTAAGGTTTATGAAATCAAGGATATGCTCACCTCTGTCGTTGATTTCACTGCTACCCCAAATTGTATGCCTGGCGTTGGCGTCACAACAAAGTATGATGTTCTCATCAGCACCAATAGATGACATGAGAGCTTTCACTTCATCTGGTGGGGCTGCTTTGTCGTGCGCCATGTAGCATGATGCGATAAGGAAGCTGGTTCCATCTGTCAGCTCGACCCTCGCAACTGTAAGGTCCTCAGTACTAAACTGTGAACAGAGAAAAATTTTTATGTGCTTTTTGGCTATTAGACATGATCTGGGCTTATCATTTCCTTTAGCATATAGTATATTGTATGTGGACCTCGGGAACCCCTTGACCTCGGAGTTTGCTACCCATGGTTCCTGCACCATACAAATGTCGATGTTCTCTTCGACTGAGACAATCATTAGGTTATCTGTTGCACATTTCGAGTGCTTCAGATTTATCTGGGCGATTTTTAGAGCCATCGTGCTTATTCCTCAGCTAGCTGCATCCCTCCCAGGAGGGTGTTCGCAGCCTCGACAGCGTCGATCTCAGCTTTAGTTGGGCGGGACACCTTTACCTTAGCGTCCCTGACCCCGAAAAATAGCTTAGAGCCTGCTTTTTCGAGCGCTTCCGCTCCAGACTCCGTGATGGAGAGGATTAGGCAGGTGCCATTACTGCCATGATCCTCCGTGCTCCGTACTGACCAGTCATCCATTGGAATGCTGTGGTTCTGTAGCTTCAGACACTCTAGCATTTTGTTACCATCCTTTCCCAGTTTTGGTAACCAAATCCTTGCCCGCGGTCTCATCGGTATTTCCTCCGCAGGGATGAGTTTAAGGCTTAACCCATCCCAAGTCTCACTAATCTTAGCGATACTTTCGCAGAGGAAGTCCTTAGAAAACGCGTCCAAGCACTTGATCACCCTGTACCCCCGGTGTATCTCACCGGAGTCGAAGCGAGGAGCCGGCTTATCCTTATTGTAGAGGACGTAGTCCATTACGAGCTCAGCCAATTTGGATTCGATAGCCCCCCACTCCGTTGTTACAGGGAGAATCTTCCCATTTTTGGAATTCGCCAAGGCCACAAGAAGGTTATCCTTAAATACCTCGTTAAAGGGCCTTCGAGTGGACGACGAAGATGATGTTGAAGGAGAGGTTGTTTTCTGCACCTTCCTTTTTTTTTGCTTCCTGGCCGCCCTCTGTCTGAGAGCGGTTTCTTTTTGCACTTTTTCCTTCGGCTATTTGCTGGGAGGCCGCTCTGGACGTGCTTGGTAGGGAATCCATAAACTTACGATATTCCTCTACCACGGCCTGGTATCTCACCTTATCCTCAGCATCATGTGGATGCGTGACTCCTTTCTCCGAATTCTTGGCGATCTTGTCAAGAATGAAAACGGCCTTGGAATATCTAGTTTTAAGGAGCTCTTTCTGACTCCTTTTTTGGGTTTTCCCTTCTGCCGGTTATCAGCCTCGATTACCGGTGTTGGGGGCACTGTTTGAATTTGTTGTGCGGATAGCGGAGTACTCTGTCTTTTACCCTCACTATCCGAGAGGTCGACTATTGTCTCCTGGCTGGAGGCAAGAATGTCGTCCTCTGAAGAGATTTCTTCCCTTCTGTTTTGGTTGTTTTATTTTTAATTAAATTTTCCATATGTTGTTCCCACGAGTAGGCCAGTAAGGGGATGGACCATCTGCGCAGTGACGGCGTACGCAGACTAGACAAATTCTTATTACAACCGGCCCGTGTTTTGGCGCCGGAGGGGAGCTGTTATCGACTAGTCTTCTTTTACCACTAACTAGCCATTCAGGTCCTCGGCAAAGCTACCAATCACCTTGACCTTACAAGTGGGGGAGGGAAGGGTGGATGAAGGATTATGGGAAATGGGAGGTGGAAGGGGGCGGTTAACCTTTGGTTATGAAAGCCTTTTTATCTTCTTACTTCCCGACAGGACCTAAACGTACGGGTGTATGTACAGCGCTTGGCCTGAAGTAAGAGACACAGCCTCCCCTTAAGCCACCACATCGCGACAAGATAGTTAACCAGGTGGTAGTGCAAAGAACGTAGTCCAATTAACAAACATTTGGACTCATATGGTACAGTAACTAAATAAGGTAACGACCTTGTAGCAAACTTAACAAACGCGCGCTGCAATCTCTCAATACGACAAATAATATTAGAAGCATGAGGACTCCAAATTACAGCCGCATATTCTAATTTATACCTTATAAAGGATGTAAATATATGCTTTAGTGTATAAGGGTTAGTAAATTCAGAACAACTTCTCTTCAAGAAGCCAAGCATTCTATAAGCTCTTGGAAGCACATACTCAACAAGAGCCACAAACGATAAAGAACTATCAAAAACAGCACCACGATCAAGTTTTGAATCCGATGTGGTTAATATGACGCCATTAATATTAAAAGATACCGCAATAGGATTCTGAGTCCTAAAAAACGAAACATGCAAACATTTACTAATGTTCAATTGCAATTATTAAGCTCATTCTGCATTATACGCGCATCATTAATAGAATCCAATTTCATAAAAAATTTAAGATCATCAGCATACAAAAGATATTTCGACTTTAGAAAACAGCAACCAATATCATTAATAAACAAATTAAACAATAATGGGCCAAGGATGCTACCTTGAGGTACCCCTGACGTTTGCACGTATGGTCTGGATATATAACCTTCAACATGCGCAGCACAAATTCTATTGGATACATATGATTTAATCCATTTCAGGAAACTCGAATGGAACCCCATTACCTCCAACTTAGAAAAATCAGTATAAATTACCTCCACTTGACTCCCATGTTCGAGAGCGTTCAAACAATATTCACTAAAAAGAGTTAGATTTGTTACCGTAGACCTACCCGAATAAAAACCATGTTGATGGAGGGATACCCACGACTTAATTTGAAAAAACAAGGGCCGAATTACCGCATTCGTGATCGAGTAAGCTTTCGTATCGAATAAAATTTCGAAACGTATCGAATGGATGGATTACTGCACTCGAAAGCTAACGTATCGAAGTTTTTATAAATTGTACCAGATCGTCTTTTACATTGGAATGGAATTAAAACGAAGCTGTCATATGTTTATTGCAATTCAAGCTAATAAAAAAATTTTGGTGGTTTTTTTAAATTAATTTTTGTGGAATAAAATACATTTTGTGCAAAAACAAATGTAATTGTTACAAAAATAGCTACATTCCTTTTCTTGTGTTTATCGTCTTCTGATTCTGAAGACGATTATAATACAGTACGTCTTAGAAGAGAAATGCGAGACAAAAGTGATTCAATGTCATTGCCGCCAAATGCGTAAGTAAATTGCAATATTCTATTGTCCTTTTTTTAATTCTTTATATGTTTTAGATTTATTAAACGTTTCCGGATTTCAAAAGAGGCGTTTAATTTTCTTCTTTCCGAGCTGTGTTTCGAAGGACATATGTCTACTGCACTTCCACCAAAGCTACAATTGGCAGCCATATCTCTTTTAGCATGTGGAGGATTCCAACATACTGTTGGAAATGATTACTTGGTGCTCGAACATATACTGAGCCAAAACATCTTTTTGTCTGCCATTTATTTTGTTTATATTTATTTGTCCTAAAAAACGAATATAGCGGTATTAAATAGTTTTATTATGTAAAATATGCATTTATAAACTTTCATTTTTGTTTTTTTGCACACACAACTTAAAAAATATTAATTTCGATTGACAAAGAGCTAACGAGTGAATTTTATACAGCCAGTACTCGATTATGTACTCTTTATCGAATGCTATAATCAGAAATTTCGAAAGCACTTGTTCGATAACGAATGCGATAATCCCAAAAAGGAAATTTACGAACAATTTTACTCGATCACGAATGCGGTAATTCGGCCCCAGTTTTTTGTGAATAATGTGCTCGAAAATTTTAGAGACAGACGATAGTTTGGAAATAGACCGGTAACACGAGATATCATCTCTCTTGCCATCCTTGAAAATAGGAGTAACTACTGCAGACTTCCATTTACTAATAAATTCGGCTTCTTGAAGCGATTGATTGAAAATATAGGCAAGGACAGGTCCTAAAGATTTAGAAGTATTCTTCAGGAAATAAGTACAGAGACCATCAAGATCAGATTTATAACTTTGCTTGCTTTGCGAAATTGCATCTAATACGTCATCCTCAGACACAGCTAAGGATCCAACATTTAATTTGGAAAGTGCAGCAACAGTGGAAATAGAATTGAGAGCGACAGGCTCAAAGTTCGAGCTGAAAAAGGATGCGAACATATTAACCACATCGTCACAGGAACAGGAAATGTTGCCGTCAACACGCATCGTAGAGGGAATGTCCGACGACTGCCTCTTAGATTTCACAAAAGATCAGAAAGATTTTGGGTTGGACATTATCTCATCTTCCTTATTCAGAAGAAACTGTTTATATAGGAATTTATTTAGGAAGTTAAACTCACGACTGAAATGAACAAATTTTGCACGGGATTCATTGTCGCCAGAGTTGAGGAATTTTTCATGGAATTTATTACGCAAGTTTTTGAGTTTTTTGAGGCCACTGGTGTACCAAGGAAGCTTGTATGGCTTGAGTTTCTTAGTTGGCACATTAACAGAACAAATGTCAAGAATTTTCTTCAAAAAAAGTTCATAGCATTCAGACGTTCTTAGCCCAGAAAAATTATCAGTCCAATCAATCGAATTAAAAATGGAATTCAGCACATCAAAATTACTCAGGTTAAAGTTGAGATCATTAGGAATTGAAGATTGTGAAGTATTGAAAAAATTTACATTAGTAATTTCAAGCACTAACGGGTGATGATGCAGGTTTGACGGAGAGATCCACAGTAGAGGGACATAAATTTGACACGTAATGTGCTCAGGCACAAAAATGAGATCTAAAAATCGATTTAATTTGTTGGGATAGTTATTAACTTGACACAAGTTAAGCGACAGAACACTATCAACAAAGTTAATTTCGTGACTTAAATTTACGTTGCATGGCGTTAGAAAAGAGCTGTCTGTATATCTTGACCACATAATATTTTTCAAATTAAAGTCACCCAAAACACAAATATTGTCATTCACTGTGAAGCTCTCCCCAAACTATAAAATATTAGCAATATGCGCATCATATAGTTCATCCAAGCTATTGGGTAGAATGTATGAAGCACAGATCAGAAATGAATCTCTACCCAGAGATATAGAAACGATCAATTGATCCAGCAAGCCATTATGATAATCAATATTGCATATGGAAGATTTGAAACACTTCTTTACAGCAATAAGCACTCTACCGCCTAATGATAAACCAGTAGTAGTAGCATCCCTGTCCTTACGGAACACGTTGAACAGTATTGGCTCAAAAAACTCAGCATCAAAAAAATCCTTGTTCAACCAGGTTTCAACCAATACAATAACATCGAAAAATCAAAGATGGCAGTAGATTTAGTTCTCATTTCCGAGAGATTTTGGAAATAAACCTTGAAATGCCTTCTCTCATGAACTAAGGCTGATGTGCCGGATGTTTCCGCTTTTGAAAATTTACAAATGGGCGCACCTTAATATCAGCTGGCCAGATTTCGGGCTTTAAGAGGTCATCGTACAGACCATTCGATATACCCATCTTAAAGTTCACCTTCTTTAAGGAACTTAAGTCAGCATTATTTTTAACAAGTTTGAAGCAGGCCAACTGATTTTTATTTATATTTGCCGTTTTAGCAACATAAGTGATAATTTGATCAGTCGTTACGTTAGGCTTAAACGAAGATAAATGGATCCATTTCTTCTGCGATATTACATCTAATTCATTAGATGGATTAGCACCATACACAACGGAGACTCTTTTATTATTGCGCTTGCCAGCAGATGTACAAGCTGGTAATACAGGAAAAGCTTGTTGCTCTTGAATAGATTGACTTGGCATTGAAGGAACAGAGCACGACATTGCACTTTGCTGACAGCTACTAGACTCCAAACTATTGGATGCAGACGAATTAATTGACGACGGATACTCGGATAGTCGTTTCTGTTCATCACGAGGTTTTCCAGTAAGGAGTGGTTGTTTACTCACATCTGGTAACGCTTTACTTCTAACCGTTTCAGCGTAAGTTGGTATTTGGCTTGACCGATTTATGGCTTTAGTGATCTCTTTGCACATATTGTCATTTTTTTCCTCCAACGATTGAACAAACATTTTGCTGTTAATTTCGAATTCGTTTAGGCTTCCACAAAACTTTTTTATGTCTTCGACATTCTTATCACAGACTTTTTGAATTTTAATCATTTTATTAATTCTTTCTTCACAACGAATCTCAATAGCTTCTAATAATTTTTTAATTTCATTTTCATTCTTCTTTAGAGATGTTATAAATTCTTGTTTATAGTCAATTAATTGCTGTTTGTTTTTGACCACCCCGACTTGTATTTCTTGTACTACCATATCAATGTTTTTTATATATTGCAAGCAATCATCACACATGTATCTTATAAATTTATTTTCATCCATAATAGTAACCGAATATTGGTCCAGTCCCGCACATTTTTTCGTGATATGGAAAACTTTGCCACATACACCACTGCAACTTATTCCACTATCTCCTCGTATAGCTAATCTGCATTTATTGCATTCAGCCATATTATTGAAAAAATTTTGTTAACTGGGATATGGATGTGAAACTAAACGTTGTTCTTACTGTGATATTTTTTATTATAAATATACGGATTATTGCTTGGTTAAGTGTTTTTGCTCGATGTCTTGTTTCTTTTTGTGTTTTAAACAATATGATGTTGATTATTATTGTTGTTAAAAATTCCAATTATGGTTATTGTAAAGTTTAATGAAAAATATTTTAAATATTTAATTTGCGCCAATGTTACTGCCGCTAAATTTAATTTTTGTGATAAAATATTTTATGTGTTTGTTTACTTTATTTCGACCTCTTTTACTTTTTATTTAATTTATTTCTTTTATTTAGTATTAATTTGAGTATTACGTTGTTTGTAGTTGAACTTCCGCAAGCAACAATGTACTGAGTTGACATCGAGTTGGGTTAATTATATTAGTTTCATGCTAATAACACAAAAACTGTGACGGGTATACATATGAAGCTACCCTCTTTCGAAAGGGAGCTAAATTACGCGTCGATATCAATAATTGCCATATTCGGAAGTGCTTTGTGAAAAAAGTTATAAGCGCAACAAGATTTGCATTAGTGTAAAAAAGTGCCACTTATGTTAACATAAAATGTAATAATACAGTATATAATTTAGGTTTTTAGAAACTTTACAGTGTGATTTATACAGTTTCAATTTCAGTTGTTCCTAAGGAATGTCCGTTATTATAAACTATTTAGTATGGCAGCACTAGTTTTTATTCCATGATGGCTGCCACTAGTGGCTCTAGCAAGGCAGGTAAATCTGCCATGGGCTCCAGTGACTCCTCTAACAGGAGTGAACCAAAATTCCAAATCAGAGGTACAATTTCCAGCTTTTCAAGAGCAACTGGGATTCCTATGTTGAGGCGACCGGCGTATCGAAATGGGGCGCGGAGAACGAAGCTAAGAAAGTCAATATTTTGTGGTCATTAATAGGCGATGAAGCAAAGTTAAAATATGATAATTTTGGGGTGCAAGAGGTTGATAAAAGATCCTGTATACTATTGCTAAAAAAGATTGAGTCATGTGTCACCATAAGTAAGCACACACTTTTCGATAGGTGGTCATTTCATACATGCAACCAGTTGGAGGCAGAAACCTTTGAAGAATATTTGCGGCGACTCCAAAAAACTTGCAGATAGTTGCGATTTTGATGCAATTTCACAAAATTCTGTTAAAGGAACCATGATACGCGATCGATTAATTTTTGGAATTCGTGATGAGAATTTAAAGAACCAGTTCCTGAAGGAAGACCTCAAAAAGTTAACTTTTGATGATGTGATAAGTAGATGTAAAATAAACGAAATTACAGAAGACCGATATAATGAGATGGTGGGCGAAAATAATAAGGCAGTGCATAAAATGAAATCAACCACATTTAAGAAATTGTGTAAGTTTTGTGGCAATTCGCATCAATTTAAAGCTGGCAGCTGTCCTGCTTTAGATAAAACATGTAGTATATGTAAGAAAAAAGGCCATTTTGCTAAGTGCTGTTATTCAAAGAAATCTTTAAATAAGTACAATAAGGTCCACTCAGTGGGAATCAACGCCGACGAAGATGCTGCTTCAAACTCTGAAGCTTCATTATACCAGATCGCTACTACAAATAACAAAGGGAATAGAACAGCAGTGTTGGATCTAATTATTGGTGGTTGTTGGAATGCGTACGAATGTGATATGGACAGTGGTGTTGACGTGTGTGTCGTTGGTTTTATGAACCTGTGTAGACTACTTGAAACTGAAAATCCAAATTTACAACGGTCAGAGTGTACTATAAAGGCATTTGGAGGCACGGAGATCAAGGTTATCGGGAAAGTTAGAATCCCACGCCGTTATAAAGATCAAAAATATAATATCAATTTTCAAGTTGTCAATGTGGACCATGGGTTTTTGCTGTCAGAAAGTGCTTGTTTATCCTTAGGTTTGATCAAATACTGTTGTTCAATTGAGGCAAAGAATTGTTACTCTAAAAAGGTCAATTCCCTGAGACGGGAAGCTAATAAAATTGTCGATCAGTTTAATAATGTATTTGAGGGTTATGGAAAACTTCCAGGAAAGGTTAGACTAGAGATTGATCCTAAGGTGGAGCCAGTAATTCAAAAACCTAGACGAATACCTGTTGCCTTAAGAGATAAATTGAAAGAGGAACTCAAGCGGCTAGAAAAAAAAGACATATTGGCTAAAGTAGAAACCCATACCGACTGGGTAAGTAATATTTTGTTAGTTAAAAAATCAGACTCCTTCCGCATATGTATTGATCCTATTCCACTAAATAAGGCCCTTAAGAGACCTAACTTACAGTTTACAACAATTGATGAAATATTGCCGGAATTATCAAATGCTAGAGTTTTTTCAACATTAGATGCAAAAAAAGGGTTTTGGCAGCTTGAATTAGAACATAAAAGCAGTCTTCTTACAACTTTCTGGACTCCATTCGGCAGATACCGATGGAAACGTTTACCGTTTGGAGTTTCGCCTGCTCCGGAGTTGTTTCAGCTAAAAGTTCGGGAAATGACACAAGATCTGCAAGGAATTGAAAAAATGGCAGATGATATACTAATTTACGGCTGTGGAGAAACTTTAGAGGATGCAATGATTGATCATAACAAAAAGTTAAAAATGTTACTCGAACGATGCGATAAGTGGAATTGTAAGCTCAACAAAACTAAAATGAATCTGTGTGAACCAAGCGTTAAATTTTATGGACATATGTTATCTGAGCAAGGTTTTAAGCCAGATGAGGCAAAAATTGAGGCCATCTCTAAATTTCCTGTCCCAGCAAGTAAAGCTGATTTGCAAAGATTCCTTGGAATGGTGAATTATTTAAGCCGTTTTATTCCAAATTTAACTATGAAAAATGTTGAACTCAGAAAACTTCTTCTAGAAAGCTCACCATGGATATGGTCTGAGGCAGCGGAGTCCGAGTTTAGAGAATTACAGCAAATCATAATTAATACCGAAGGTCTACAGTATTATAGAGTCGGAGAATCTATTGAAATTCATTGTGATGCGTCATCGATAGGCATAGGTGCTGCAGTTTTTCAAAATAATAAGCCGATTGCCTTTGCCTCCATACAATTGACCAAAGCAGAGCAAAATTATGCCATGATTGAAAAAGAGCTACTGGCTATGGTATTTGCGTGTGTCCGTTTCGATCAGCTCATTGTAGGGAACCCGTCAGTAACTCTAGTAACAGATTATAAACCGCTAATTAATATTTTTAATAAGCCATTACTAAAGGCGCCGAAGAGATTACAGCTAATGTTAATGATGCTTCAACGGTACTCATTTGACATAAAATTTATACACGGAAAGGAAAACATTGTTGCCGACACCCTTTCAAGAGCCGCAATAAAATTGGATGACGATGAGCTTAAAAAACAGATGAGCCGAAACAATGTTTTTTCTATCAAAGATGTAAGTAAACAGATACTAATAAAAAATTTGAACATTGCGGACGATAGTTTGAAGAAATTACGATATGAAACAGCAGTAGATGAGTCATTTCAGATTTTAAAGTCATATATTGTAGAAGGCTGGCCCTCTTACATACAAGACGTCCATACTCATCTTAAATCTTTTTATAAATTCAAACACGAGCTAACCTATCAGGACGGTTTAATTTTTCGCTTGAATCGGGTTGTAATACCTGGAAGTTTACGTAAACAAATGGTCGATAAGTCTCACATCAGTCACTCTGGAATTGAAAATTCAGTTAAACTAGCAAAAGAAAACATTTTCTGGCCGGGAATGGCTCAACAAATCGAGGAAAAAGTTCGGAATTGTGGAATATGCGCAACATTTTCAGAATCACAACAAAAATTACCAATGAAATCACATACAATACCAGAATATGCTTGGCAAATTATTTCAATGGATGTATTTTTTGTAAAATATAAAAACATGCAGGAGAAAATGCTGGTTATTGTTGATCATTTCTCTGATTATTTTGAATGCTGTAAATTACCTGATTTAACGCCTCAGTCAGTAATAAATATTATGAAAGAACAGTTTGCTAGATATGGTGTACCGGAGAAAGTGATATCTGATAACGGCACACATTTTGTAAACAGAGACATGAAAATGTTTGCTTCAAAATATGGATTTATTCATATAACTTCATCACCATACCATCAGCAAGGGAATGGCAAAGCAGAATCGACAGTTAAAATCGCTAAAAGAATCATCAGCAAAGCCGATAACGAAAATGAAGATATGTGGTGGTCATTACTGCATTGGCGTAACACACCAAATAAAGTAGGAAGCAGTCCGGTTCAGAGGCTTATGTCGAGAAAAACAAGATGTAGTTTACCTGCTATAGCTGAAAGTTTTAAACCAAAAATTGTTCAGGACGTTCCGTCCAAAATAGCAAATGAAAGAATGAGAGCTAAACACTACTATGATCGAAAAACAAAAAGACTACCAGATCTGGAAATTGGTCAGAAAGTTACAGTGCAAGTTAAACCTGATACAGGTAAAACGTGGTCTAAAGGTTTCATAAATGACAAGTTATCGGATCGGTCCTACATTGTTGATGTAAATGGTACCCCATATAGAAGAGATCGAGTACATATAAAACCCTCGCCATCGCTGGGATCCTCTAGCGAGAATATAGATTCTAGGCCTCTATCTAATACCCCTAGTGAAACAGACGAAACTGCTATTGTACAAATCCCTAATATTGAAGGCCCTGACTCACAAAGTTTAAATGCAGAGGACCCTACACCGCATGACAGGCAATCGAAGAGGCCGAGAAGACAGGCTAGACCTCCCATAAGACTAGCTGATTATGACTGCTCACAAGACTAACTTATTTTGTGGAAAAGGAAGATGTTATATTATTGCTAACCTGGCAACAACGATCATTGGCAAATGGATGGCAACCATGCAGTTGAGTTTGTAAGATACACACTGACTTAACCAAAAGAAACACGTTGTTACATTTGACAAAGAAACTTAAATAAAGCTATTGAATTACAGAAATTTATTATTCTGTATATTTATTCATTTCTGGTTTTAAATATAACAGGTAACGTGTATCGATCGTCCCAGAAAATCTATACGTGGTGGCTATGATTCAGATGACTTCAGTATTATCATATGCATTTGAAATGAATATGTAATTGTGAAACATGGATCTAAGAGCAGTGGTAAATTCCAATGAATGTTTATTTTAACAAATAAGAGAGAAAACACAAACAGCCCTTTTCAGGGCTACAAAATTAATTTCAAAAAGAGGTGGAAGATTTTGTGTCTACAAATAATAAATTAATTTTATATTGTGAAATGTTTTGTTTTAGGGTGTTTGTAAAAGGGAAAAAGACTTAAGTGCAAGGAAAGTTATCCCATCTACATTTACAAAGTTTTCAAACAAGTACGTCCGGATACTGGCATCTCATAAAAGATCATGAATAATTTTATTAATATTTTTGAGGGCATTGCTGTCGAAGCATCACGTTTATCTCACTACAAGCGTTCAACAATTATCACATCCTTCCCTACATGCTCTATATGTGTCCCCCATTTCCGCCACGCGCGCTAGTACACTTACCTACACATCCAACCTACCCGAAACCAAAGACTTAACACACAGACATTTTCACTGTATTCACTTAAACAAAATTACATATTTATTATAAAATAAAAAAAAATTTAATATAAAACAAAACTTATTTACTAATTAAATTCTCTCACTCTCAATACTAATATTATACAAATTGGCTTCTTACACTAATATGTCTTTTTTTTAAATTCTATTTAAAATTAAAGTAATTTAGCCTAACCTTACTGGGTGCCTTAATATAAAAGAACAATCTTAATATAAAAGAACAATTACACTCTACAGGTTAGCACTCATAAATTTTCCTTCAATATAAAAGAAATTGCAATAAAATGCTAGCTTCTCTGCACCTGACCTACCTAAAAGAGCTCCCTTAGATGGTTACCTAGTGCGTAACAGAAACTAAAACAAAAATATACAATCTATCACAACCTTTTTTAAACAAAGGAAATACAAAAAAAAACGCAAATAACACTAACAAAACTTTTTCCCTTTTATATTTAGGCACTAACAATATTTGACTGAAAACCAAAACTTACAGAAACTATCCTATACTTATCACTACATTTACACTACTTATGACTACTTATACTAAACCCTATTTCTGTATCCTATTTCCTTTTGATTTATAACGAAAAAAAACAATTCTTATCTAAATCTGCCTTTCTATCTCGACATGTAAGTATTTGACTGCTGTGTTTCTTCCTTATTTATTTATACTAACGGTGGCGAAACTCCTTTTGCGCCCCTCATTCAGATAAAAACCCTCCTTATAATGCCGGAGGCTATTGTCGACTTAGGGTATGGTTGGCCAAACTATTCCGGATATGCTTATGTAACTTAAGGTGTTACCTGTTAATCGCCGGCTTTGATTTTGATACCTCTCGAAAATAGTATTTCCTTTTTTTGTTGTCTTCTTGGCAGCACTCCACACCTGGTCTCCTTTCTTTCTCCTCTCAAGATTTTGCTTGACTTTAGCACTTGGGACACTTTCTTTATTTCTCAGTGTAACCGAAAATTTTCTTTGCTCCTACTTCACGTCGGTTATTTTTCTTTTTCCTTATTATTTTTTTTTCTTACTGCTCGCCACCACAATCAAATACTGTTTGTCCTTTCTTAACGGCAACCTCTCAATTTTAACTCACCCACATTCCTTGGAAACCACATACCAATCTTCCAAGGAATTTTTCCTAACACACACTCACTCACATTCCTTGGAAAACACATACCAATCTTCCAAGGACTTCTCCTAACACACACTCACTTTCCCTTTCATCCCATCTTCACTCACGCACTCACGATGATCCATTGGATCGAACTTCCAACACTGATCACTTCCATTCATACAACCCTGCCTCACTCACTCACTCTGGCAACGCTCTGCCTACTCTTTTGCCCTGTGGCATTACTACTTAGCATCCATCTTTCATTCACACTTCCTTTTTCTTTACACACAGCAAATCGCAATCATACCCATCAGCAAACAATAAATAAATCTCAACAAAATAACAATAAAACATACAAAAATAAAAATCACTACCCCAGATCCTATTTACATCATTACAATAAAATAGACGTCGACACACAATAAATATACACATCTTACGGGGCCACTGCCAAACAACAGCAGCACACATCGCATCCACACAGGAGTGCATGCGTAACTGCAACCTATCCTGGTTGCACTGAATACACTACGTCCCCAAATGTGCCGCAACAAAACTCCGGGGCTACCACGTAAACGGCAGTTAGGACCGGTGTGCGGCAAGACAAAGTGGACGACTTGTAAGACTGCT
The DNA here is from genome assembly GCA_951800035.1 of Linnaemya tessellans. Classification (NCBI taxonomy): domain Eukaryota; kingdom Metazoa; phylum Arthropoda; class Insecta; order Diptera; family Tachinidae; genus Linnaemya; species Linnaemya tessellans. Next base: position 59,712,825 of record OX637534.1, on the reverse strand, counting down.
AGTGACACGATAACAACACACAACAAACATACATATACATAGAAGTAATGCGGATATATCTACTTCCGTCTATACAAATAATAAAAAAAATGAAAACGTGGGGAACTCCCACACCCTGAAAAGTCTCAGGCCGGGCTACTCCATCAACCAGGTAAGTACCCCCCCCCCCCCCCCCTATTCAGCGACAAATTCTAAAGTCGGGTACGTGCACCTCCATCCTCACAACATCAATCCGGTCTGCCAACCAACCTACAGTCTGTGAATTACGTAAATATATTTTAAACCTCCTACTTATTCATGTACTCACGTATGCTAATGAAATGTAATATATTGACCCCCCCTTTTTTTGCTGTATGTTACTGCTTCTCATTTTATTTCAACAATTAAAGCTCGAATTCGTCATATCCTTATTTCTGTATGTCATTCATTTCTCTTCTCGGCTAAAACTCGGGTACAACAGTAGACTCATAGGATATTGAAAAGGCCCTACTTTTCCATAAATCTAAATCCTCGGTCAAAAAAACAAACAACACAATGTCAGGTAAACCAAAATTGGCCAAAGAAAAAACGGGACGGACACTAACATAGACTTAAAACTATATTGCACCCTATCCCTACTTTTTCTCAACCTAACACTATTTTACTAACCTAGATATCACAGAAAAGAATTATTGCACCTGTTTCTACACCTTGATTTTGCTGCTTTTTCTTGCTGACTCTCTATCCTTTACAAGCGGAGAATCGGCCATAAAATTTTCCTACTATCCCACTAACCCTTATCATTAATCACCGGACTCTGAAGACTCAACAAAACTTCCCAGCAAACAAAAATAATAATTATAAAAATAATAATAATAAAAGTAATAATAATAAAAATAATAAAAATGATAATAATAATAAAAATAATATACTATCAAAAGTAGTTGTTCACAACAAAAAAACAAACGACAATTATCAAACAATTACAATATACTAAAAGCACATAAATTTTCCAAATACAGAAATATACTTTCACAAATAATATTTAACAGTTTTCGGGTTCAGTTGTAGTGCGGTACTCAAAAGTGTTAGCGCGTGGTCTTTTCCTGTTTTATACTAAAGTGCTCATAAAGAGCCTCCCAATGTTTTCATCCAGTCGTTAAATCCAAATGTACCTAGCATATGTGTTTCCGGCTCCAACAGAAGCACAGGCATTCATGTAAACGCGTACTTATGTGCTTACACCTGCCCGAAGACTTCGATCCCAAACACATAGCCTCCCTACATCCCTTATAATACAACAGACCCCGGCTCCTATTGCAACCGAGCGGCTATTATAATTGATGCAGCCACATAAAACAAACAAAAAACATATTTCCTAAGGAAAGGAACAAATTTCCGGTACAACAGACCTCGAACATCATTTTCAAGCGGCTACCGGTATTTGCATTTTCTCAGCAAAAACATTTTTCTATACATTTACGGCGGAATCTACTCTACTATGGATGGCCTAATATTTCCTAGCTACCAGAAAGGTGATTTCCTCTTCTACAACCCCTCTCAGCTATAGCATTGAAAATACAATGTTTATATCTACTTTCTGTGATAAAAAAAATCTAAATGATGAAAAAAGAAAAAATAAAAAGAAACGTTATGTTGTTTAGCATACGTCGTTGTCCTGTATGCCTGAAAATATTCACATCTGACCGCCATTTCTTAGCGACAAACTAATTTTTGTTTGGGCGCCATATTGTTACGTGTCCCTTCGGGCGCTGCAGTTGGTGTGCCAGCCAACTCAATGGCATCCACAGGGTAGGTTCCAACCCGTTTTGCAGCCCTGAGACCGTCGCAATAATTTTTTTACAACATTGTAAAGTTACATAATAAAACACAAAAAAAAAACGGAAATTACGACAGATTACTGAAAACTTTGGAGGGAGAGTATGGTGTCAAATTCTCCACTTTGCCCACCCAACCTAGGACACATCCTTCCCTACATGCTCTATATGTGTCCCCCATTTCCGCCACGCACGCTAGTACACTTACCTACACATCCAACCTACCCGAAACCAAAGACTTAACACAGACATTTTCACTGTATTCGCTTAAACAAAATTACATATTTATTTTTTAATAAATATGTAATTTTGTTTAAGTGAATACAGTGAAAATGTCTGTGTGTTAAGTCTTTGGGTTCGGGTAGGTTGGATGTGTAGGTAAGTGTACTAGCGTGCGTGGCGGAAATGGGGGACACATATAGAGCATGTAGGGAAGGATGTGTCCTAGGTTGGGTGGGCAAAGTGGAAAATTACATATTTTATAATAAATATGTAATTTTGTTTAAGTGAATACAGTGAAAATGTCTGTGTGTTAAGTCTTTGGTTTCGGGTAGGTTGGATGTGTAGGTAAGTGTACTAGCGTGCGTGGCGGAAATGGGGGACACATATAGATCATGTAGGGAAGGATGTGTCCTAGGTTGGGTGGGCAAAGTGGAGAATTTGACACCATACTCTCCCTCCAAAGTTTTCAGTAATCTGTTGTAATTTCCGTTTTTTTTTTGTGTTTTATTATGTAACTTTACAATGTTGTAAAAAAATTATTGCGACGGTCTCAGGGCTGCAAAACGGGTTGGAACCTACCCTGTGGATGCCATTGAGCTGGCTGGCACACCAACTGCAGCGCCCGAAGGGACACGTAACAATATTTTAAACGAAATTTATTTGTTGGTGGTCAAAGTCGACTTCAAGCACAGTTTTGAACTTTTCAAAACTTTGGTTAAAGTCTACTGATGATTTGGTAAAGCACCAATGAAATGCATATAGACATTGCTTGACCACCAACAACTAAATTTCATTTAAAATGGTATTTATTTATTTAGGTATTTTTTTATTTATTTAGCATTTGTGGTATTACATAAAAACTATTTAGCTTAATTCTATGGATTTTTATAAAATATTGGTTAAAAATGATGTTTGATATACTCTACTATATGCCTTTTAAATATATAGAAATTGTTTTCGCTTTTTAGCCCTGATGGTATTTGGTTAAACAAACTAAGCCCTTTGTAAAATAACGAATTTTGGTTTAAATTCGTCCTACAAAAATTTAATCTAAAATCACCAGCATTACGCAAATTGTAAGGTTGGATATCAGCAACATATACCAGATGGTTTTCCATATATTTGGGCAGTCTTCCGAATTTTATTTTATATATGTATATTATTACATTCATTACCAGTCTTTGATTTACTGATAGCCATTGTAGAGTTTGTAGCATATGGGTTAATCGATTGCACTGCAATATACACCTCATGCCTCTGTTCTGTAACTTCTGCAGTCTGTCTTTCATCTGTTGGTTACCCAAAAACAGTAGTGTTGAGCAATATTCGAAATGGGGTTTCACGGTGGTATTATATATTTGTATTGCCGTCTGAGTGGATAATTTTCTGCGAATTCTATAAAGAAAAGCAATTTTTTTAGAAATCTTTTTGCAGACATAGTTAAAGTGAAGATCTAGTTTCAATTTTTTATCCAGAACAATTCCTAGGTACTTGATTTCTTCAACTTGTTCGATTCGTGAATCTTCAATGCATATATTTTCATCGGTGTGCCCATTTATCATCATAGCCTTTGTTATACCCTCCAAAAAAGAATTTGGAGGGTATATTCACTTTGTCATTCCGTTTGTAACGCATCGAAATATCCATCTCAGACCCCATAAAGTATATATATTCTTGATCAGTGATGAAATCTAAGACGAACTGAGCATGTCCGTCCGTCCGTCCGTCTGTGGAAATCACGATTCAGTCCAAACGAAAAGAGCTAGACTCTTGAAATTTGGCATAAATATATTTTAAAACTTAGAGCAGGTTAAGTTCGAAGATGGACTAAATCGGGCAAGAGGGAAAAAAGTTCCCCTAAGAAGAACTAAACCAACCCAGAAAAAACAACATAATTTTTAAAGTTTTTTGGTTATTTTGTTAAGCAAATGATATATTTTTATGTCAAATACGGTCCAACGCCTTAAACTTGGAGCCATTAAATAAAAAAAAATTTTTTTTGACCCCGCCCACTTCAGTGGGCGTTATTATAAGCAAAAATAGCATAAAAATTTAACAAATTGTTTTACTTAAGCTTACATTCCTTAAAAATAACACTTTTAAGCTTTGATGACGAAGCTGAGACGAATCCTGGTACTACTCTGCCCTACCCCCTCCTTCCCCTTCGCCCCCTAAATGACCCTACCAAAAAAAATTTTTTTTTTAAATTTTGTATATAATCATCCCAAGCATTTATCTTTAGAGTTTTATGACTGTCTCTTGCTGCCCTAACCCCTCCTCCCCCTTTGCCCGCTAAATGACCCTATAAAAAAAAAGAAATTTTAACTTTGTATATAATTATCCCAAGCATTTATTTTTAGAGTCTTATGAGAAAGGTGAAATGTTTCCCCCACAGCCCTTGCCAGAGCGACCCCGCCAAAATACAGTTTTTATAGCCTCCAAAGAGAATTGTGATGAAGTCTAAGACGGTCTAGCAATGCCCATACGTTCGTCTGTGGAAAACGATATTGTATATTTTTGAACCCCGCCCCCTTTAGTGGGCGTTGACGTACGATATTATATAAAGGAACTCTGTCCCACCAAGTTAAACATTTCAAATTCACTTACTAAATATTTGGAGGGTATTTAAGATTCGACCCGGTCGAATATAACGTTTTTACTTGTTTTATTTATATTAAGTTTTAACTTATTCATTTTCAAATACCTGTTGGTTCACGATGACGAAAACGTAATTTTAAGAGCACTTTTCCTTTTATTTCAATAATGTTTTATTAATTTATTTAAACTTCAATTGGTCACGATAAATTTAATAATTGAATACTTAGTCTAGTACAACTTAGGAAAACTTCGGGTGGCTTTAAAATTTTATTAATGTTTTCGCCACGCGATTAGGGTTACAAAAAATGTCTGCCTTTAGTTTTACTTCTGTTCTTGGCTTTTTATAATAAAGTGAGCTTATGTATATTTTATGGAATACGTGGTCTGATAAGTGACCGTTATTAGACTTATGTATACTGATCGTACGATGCATCTACGTATATAAAGTCATATTTTAAGTATAATGTAAATGATTTACATGCTCATATGTTATGTGTGAGAGTAGTAATTAAAATAAAAGTAAGTATGTAAATGCTAGTAGTATGCTAGTAGCATGTAGTAAATAAGTGTTAACCTGTTGAGGACGGCGGCGACAATACCTTTCCACATTTTTCAGCTCTCAATTAATGGCACGCACACAGTCTGTAGCATTTTTACCACTTATGTATATAAATAAGTGCATCATCCGCAAACATACATAACTTCGCTTTATCTAAAACTTTCTGGAGATCATTTATATATATATATATATATATATATATATATATATATATATATATATATATATATATATATATATATATACTCACAACTATGCGTTTGTCTAAATCCAGATTGGGTTTCGCTAAGTAAATTGTTTTCTTCAAAATATCTATTCAGTTGTGAGTGTACCACCTTTTCCAAAATCTTGCTTATAGTCGTCAACATGTTCACTGGTCTGATTTCATTAGGATCCTTTGTATTTTTTATTTTTTGGATAGGAACTATGCACGATTCTTTTAGACATTCTGGAAACATTCCAGTCTCTAGCGAATATGCCATCATACGGTGCAGATATGTCCCAATTATATCGTAATTATCTATTAACATTTTTACCGTAATAAAATTTTGATCCTTTTTGTTTTTAATTTTGACCATTAATGTCTTTAGCATCGCTTTGTCCAAAATACTAAATATAAATCTATTTTGAGGATTTTCCACTATTAAATTGACGTAGTTTGCATATGGTATACCATTAACTATTTGCTGAACGCTCGATACAAAGAATGAATTTAACTCCGATGCTATTTCGTTTTCTCTCTCTATGACTTTTCCATTTATAGTTATTTCCTGTATTCTATTAGCTTCTTTTTTTAGTACCAGAGATTTTATGGTCTTCCACATTGTTTTTTGATCTTGGCAATTTGCTATTTTGCTGTTAATAAAATTTTCTTTTGTTCTTCGCAACTCCATACGGTATCTGTTCCTGAAGCTTCTGTACTTATCCCAGTTAAAAATATTGTTACTCCAAACAGCTATGCGGTACAATTGTTCTTTAATTTGTTTCATACGTTTTAGATTGTTATTAAACCACTGGTTTGTAAATATGCTTCTTATGTTTCTTGTAACTATCATTGGGCTTAGTGCTGAATTAATGCTATTTACTAGTGTATTAGAATACTCATTTATACCCATGTTTGTTGAAATGTTGTTCAAATCTCCAACGAGAATATTATATCGAAAACATCTGTTATTAAAATAGAAAGATTTTACAATTTTATTTACATTATCCACTGTATTTTGTTTGATACTAATTTTAATTAATAAGGATTCATGATCACTTATTTTCGTATCTCATGATCACTTATTTTCGTATCATACTACTGTGCCTTGAATATTTGTTATAGCATAATCGATTAGAGTTGATGACGTATTTGTTATTCTTGTTGGCTGTGTTACGACTTGCGCATAATAATTATCTTGAATAATTTCCTGAATTCTTGTTTTGTAAACACAATTTTCAAACCAATCAATATTAAAATCACCAACTATAAGGTTTTTTTCATTGCTATTCATTTTATCCATTTCTTCCTCGAAGAATTCTATAAAATCTTGCGCCGGAGACAGTCTTCTATCCGGTGATCTATATACACCTGCTATATTATAATTGTGATTTTCACTCAAAATTTTGATTTTCAACCACCAAATTTTTCTTCCTATACAAATACTTTCTACATCCTTTATTTTCCAACTCTTTTTTATGTAAAAGCATATACCTCCTGTGTACCTTGATACACTATTACATCTTATTATGTTGTAATTATCTAACATAAATTCACCATCTTCAATATCATCTTTCAAATGAGTCTCAACTAGACATATGAAATCGAACTCTTTTCCAAAAGCTGCTCCTTCTAGTTCTTAAAAATTTGTTTTAAGTCCTCCTATATTCAAGTATAATCCTTTTATATAATTTGGTTGCTAGTACTCTGTTCTACTCGCATCAATTCTACTTTTCCGTTGTAGAACACGATATTCTGAGCTCCTGCAGTCACGGTTTACATTAATATCGCTAAGATTCAATCTTTCTTTAGTTTTGACGCAATTTATACATTTTGTTTCCTTACTTCTACATTCTTTATACGTGTGTCCGCTAGCGCTACATTTTGCACATATTGTTGTGTCACATTTACATGCTTTGGCCAAGTGGTTAAAACCCCAACATTTGAAACATCTTAAGACATTGTTGTTTTCATATACTGGACATCTATCCCATTCAACATTAATTTTTCCATTTTTCAAAATACTTGCAAAACCTTTTGCGTCTGTTTCTATTATGGCATTATATACCCTTGAATTTTTATACGATTTATACACTTTCATACACTCTAAGTGTATTTTTATTGCATTTACAATTACATTTTTTTCAAGTTCTTCACTCATCCCGACTATTAAAATTTTTGGCTTTCTCATTTTCGGTAATTGTATATCATATTCATTTCCCATTTTTTCTCTTAAGTTCTAAACACATAGACGACACCAAACTTCACAACTTCACGGCTTCAAATGCTGCCGACTTCAAATGCTGCTATGAAGTCAGCTTTATAATTATTTTGAAGACAGCAACAATATAACATCAGGGATGCCGCATATATATTTTATAATAAACAAAATTAAAATTATTGATGAAAAATGTAATAATACCACGAAAAACTATAAAAGCACATAAATTTATTTCTATATTGAATATTTGTAATGTTCTTTTATGTTTAATATTAAAAAAAAAGTTGTTGTTCTTATTTTTCCAATTTATATATATAATGGCAACACTATATTTGTTTATTGCTGCCCGTCAAAATAGAAAATAGCCTAACTTGGCAGCAGCAGCAAATGCTGTTGTGCAACCCTGCTGATGTGCTGCCCTCAAAATAATCGCTTTCATTTAAACACATGGAGTTTATTTTTGACATATTGCTGCTTGCTGTCTGCTGTCGTCTATGTGTTTAGAGCTTTATTTCGTCTGATAATACATTGCGATCATTTTCATTATTACATCTTATGGCAACCCCACCATCATTACGTTTTGTCATTACTGTGACTTGCAAATTAAGAGTTGACGGTTTTTTCTCTTATATTTGTTTTTCTGTGGCTACACTATCTTGCTTACTCTTTGGTTTTAAAATAACGGGCATTGAATTGCTGTTCGTCCTCACTTTGTCTGCATACGTTTCTTTGCTAATTTGATTATTTTGTACTTGTCTTACAATTTCTTGTTTTGCTTCTTCCACCCGCTCTTCCATCAATTTGTTTGTTTTATTTATTTCCTTAACCAGTTGATCCTTGTTTTCTTTAACAATATTAAATAGTTTTTTATCATTTACATTTGTGGTTTCGATAAAATTAATGCATTCATCACATATAAATTTTAAGTTTCGGAACTTGAAAAGTGCATCCATTTCATACTTAGAAAACCCCGCGCATTTAATATGATACATTTTGCAACAAAAACCTCCACACATTACCGCATCAGCATCTCTACAGACCGTATGACATTTTCCACATCCTCGATCCATGATCCCTCATGAATCTTATCAGCAGCAGTGTGACGAAAATTGATTGTTGAATATATTTTAACAAAATTTTGCCAAATAAAAATCCAATTTTCTTTTTAAAAGCGTAATAAAAGTCAACCGTTCAATTCGACAGTTATCTCTATATTTGACAACAATATGTCAAATAAAAATTTCATAACAAATAACCCTACAAGATATGAATGACTGTAACTAATACACACAAAACATTTTCACTAACCCACTTGAACATGAGACTCACATTTGTCGAATTTTTGACAATACTTTTTGATATTAATTTGTTTTCATTTCATATTTTCTTATAGAAAAGAAATAAAACATATAAATAATTATTTGAGAACATATAAATAATTATTTAAAATAAAGAAAGAAATCCTGAACCTTTAGTGAAGTAAGACATGTAAGTATATTATATAATGCTACATACAACAATTGCACTAATAAGTTATTTTTACAGCCATTATTGATTTCCAAAATGTTTCCGAGAGAGTGGAGTGTCAGTGAAGAACTCACCATCTAGGTGAACAAAGGACAGTCCAAGATGTTCATCAAAAACTCAAAAAATTAAGGTAAAGTTAAATAATATCGTTGTAGCTAAAACTTGTTGGATTAATTAATGGTGTTTGTCTTTTGTTCATTTTAGCCATTTTCATTCCATTTCAGCACGACATTGTACGGCCACAGACATAAAGTACGGGTACAACAAATAGATTTTAACTGAAATATATTAGTTTGTAAGATACTATTTATTTGTTTTATAATTATTTAAATATAAAATTCTTAATATAATTTGATAAATTGTTTTTTTATTTTCAATGAGGAATATAAACAAAACATAACAGAGTTGTCAGGTTTGAGTAGTCATTTGATTCTTCAGTACTGAGCAAACAACTGATGAGACATATGTGTCTACATACTGATACAAAAAAGCACTAGAGTGAGCAGGTGAGCAATATTTTCTAATGGCGGCAGAATTAATAAGTACGACAGAGATGCAAGCTCACATGTATACATTTGTATACATCAGTTTTTTCATATTGCCCTTAAGAAAATGATAGCAAGTTTTGTATAGGCAATGAGGTATTAAGCCCTCAGCACTATCAAACAAATGACTAGTCAAATGTTCGGTAGTGTTCTTGTAGGGAATTTAAATTATAAATAACCAAAGTATATCAATATCAAGTAGTCGCAAGAGTACAACAACATAAAATTACAAAAACCACCGTACATTTTGTTTGTGTAAAATTAATATCTTATGTCAGAAATTTTCTTTTATTATATTTTGTTTTGTTCACAATTATTTCCAAAAATTTAAATACTTTTCGCAAAGAACTTTTTTAAAACAATTTCTTTTTGTTACTTTTCTTAAACAATACACTTTTTCACAAAAATCTTTTCCACAACAATTCTTTTTTGCTACTTTTGTTGAATTAATAATGTTTTTCACAATTTTACAAAATTATTTTTTCAACGAATAAACAAATATGGCTCGCTACAAAAGTAAACAAATTTTGACATACGTTCATGTAAAAACTGAAAAAAAAATTTTATTCAGCTGGGCTCTTGCATATACTTGATATAGATATACTTTGTAAATAACTATTTAGAAATAAATTTTATTTATTTTGTTCATTTTCCTTTTTAGAATAAATTACCTTTTTTTTTAAGAGTAGGACCAGCACTCAGGGGATGACCCTATATATGCAATGGATTGCGCCGGAACTGAAAACGAGGGGATAGTATTAAGGGGACAGATGAGGAAAGATAAGAAGATAGACAGATTTTTTGTAGCTATTTCAACCTTTTACTTCGCCGGCTAATTTTTGCTACAGGGCCGACGAAGGTGGGTGCTGTTACTCTGCTTTTTAGGACATGATAGTGTGTTCAGTGACTATGCCTTCATCATTGAAACAGGCTGGCAACAACTAACACAACCACGCACTAATACTGATCAGAAGAATTCAACACAATATTTCATGACTCAGCGCGGGCTCGAACTCACCACCCTCCGCTTCATAGTCTCGTGTTCTACTACTTCAGCCAACAATCAAAATAAATATTTTTTTTTATATATTAAAATGGAGCAACACGCAGTCTTGTTTTAAAACAAGTTAAAGCTTTACAATGCGTGGGTTTCCACACTACCATAGAGTTACTACACTTAGCGCGTTGCCATAATGCTACAAAAATTTTTTCCGACGTTGAACAGTTTTAAAAATACATTGCACACAAATGACCATCAATGCTGCCACTTATGCAGATTTTAATGGTGCTAAAGCCAAATTTATATATGGTACCTGTTTCACGTTTTAACGCGATGTTAAAAAGTGGAACAGTTGTAATAAAATTTGCATATTTTTCGACATAGGCAATATACATATATATATATATATATATATATATATATATATATATTCATATATATATACATATATATATATATATATATATATATATATATATATATATAAATATATATATATATATATATATATATATATATGTATATGTATATATATATATATATATATATATATATATATATGTATATGTATATATATTTAAATATATATATATATATATATATATATATATATATGTATATATATATATTTATATATATATATATATATATATATATATATATATATATATATATATATACATATATCTATATATATATATATATATATATATATATATTTATATATATATATATATATATATATATATATATATATATTTAAATATATATATACATATATATATATATATATATATATATATATATATATATATTTAAATATATATATACATAAATATGCATATATATAAATATGCATATATATATATATATATATATATATGTATATATATATATATATATATATATATATATATATATATATATAGATATATGTATATACATATATATATATATATATATATATATATATAGTATATATGTATATATATATATATATATATATATATATATATATATATATCTTTATGTATATATATATATATATATATATATATATGGCAGCACTGCTGCCATTATATGATTAAAAAATTTCAAAAC